>JASSRZ010000051.1:4457500-4479349 GCA_032164315.1 Malacoctenus gilli | reverse complement strand
GTCAGAACGCTGGTTTGTCATGTATTAATAAAGTTTGACTGTTTTGTAGACATTCCCTTTAGCGCAGCTCCTTCTAATGATGCATAAACTAACCGCAGCCTCTACTGTAGCGTCTATTCTATAATGCGGTGCGCCTTATATGTGAACAAAGTTTTAAAATACGCCATTCATTGAAGGTGCGCCTTATCGTGCGGAAAATACGGTACTTAAATTGTTCTTATTTTGGAGAAATGATCATATAACGAAAAGGTCAAAAAAACAACAGTAATTTGCCTGAAATTGATTAAAAAGCAGCTGATAAATATTCCAACTCGATTTCTGCCGCTTTCTCACCTCTATGTAAGCGTCGGTGAAACTCTTGTCGAATCCTCGCGTCGCTCCAAAATCCAGCAGTGCAACCTGAAAGGCAGACGGCGGCGGATCTGAGCGGAAAGTGGGAACGGCAAGCGGGAGTGCGTGTGCGCGGTGGCGGCGGTGGCGGCGGCGGAGGCGCGGGAAACTGACTCTGTGGGTTTGAGGGTCGAAGAAGAAGTTGGACCAGTTGGGATCCGTCTGCATGAACCTGAACTCGAAGAGCTCCCGCAGGCACAAGATCAGGATCTGCTCACAGATCTGGAGGACGGAGGAGCGAAACGAGACGGCCGTGTCTGTCGGCGTCACAATGGGGATGAAATACGACGGCGAGCTCGGCGCGCTTCTCTGAAGGACGCCGGCCGTACCTCGTTCCTGAGCTCCTGGGGGAGGTCGGTGGCCCGGTCCAGCGGGAACCCGGGCACCAGCGTGGCGGTGAGGACGCGCTGGCCGCTCAGCTCGTCGATCACGTCCGGCACGTAGAAGTACGGCTGGTCCTTCAGCAGCTCTCTGCGGTCGAACGACACGGGGAGAACGAACGGAGTCGAAAAAGCCATAAACACAAACTAAACTTGTCAAACAAGCAGCTGCCGGCGCCGCACGCAGAACAAAACGCCGCTGAGAAGAGCCAGAAGTCACATCGGTGCAAAGCGTGCTTGGGCGCCGTGCGTGTTTTAGCAGAGAGACGCCAAACGTATTCAGGAACTAAAAGCAAACAGCTCACTGGAATCTTTTGGCGCACTGCGCCTCGCGGACGTAATCGCACTCCAGCGCCAGCTCGCGGCTCATGACCTCCACCAGGTGCTCGGGAAACAAGCCTGCCAACCGGGAAACGGGAAGAGGAGAGGCGGCGGTTACGAGCGGGCGACAGCAGCCGTCGTCGTCGCGCGGCGACGAGTCCAACAGCGGCACCTTCGGGCAGCACTTTGCTCAAGCTCAGCGCCGTCATGATGTTGTTCACGTCGCTCTCGATGCTCTTGGCGACTCCGGGGTACTGAGGGGAGAGAAAACGGGACGGTTTGGGTCGCGGTTCGGCAGAGTCGCGTCGCCGCTTCGCGTCGGTCCTTCCGCGCGCGATCCCACCTGGATCTTCATGGCCACCTCTCTGCCGTCCTTCAGTCGGGCCAGGTGCACCTGGCCGATGGACGCCGCCGCAAACGGCTTCTCCTCGAAGTATTCCAGTCGATCCCTCCAGTTTGGGCCCAGATCACTGCTGATGGTTTTCTGAGAGAATAATTCACCAGCGCTTTTCAAAGATACGTCATCCATACACACAAGTACCGTATTTTCCGCTCTATAAGGCGCACCGCATTATAAGGCGCATAGGATAGACGCTACAGTAGAGGCTGGGGTTGCTTTCTGCATCCATTAAATGGAGAATGTTAACAAAACAGTCAGATAAGTCAGTCAAACTTTATTAATAGATTGCAAACCAGCGTTTTGACGACTCCGTTCACTCCCAAAATGAAGAAACAGTCTTCTTTACTTGCCGAAGGTCATCTTGTTGCTTCCTCCACTTCCGCACCTTTGATTCGTTCCCGTGTTCTGCTGCGTGACTGATCGCCTTTAGTTTAAACTCTAAGAGTGTCTCTTTTTAGGAGCCATTTTGGGGTCTTTACATAAACACACACAAATGGAAATAAAACCTCGCGCAGTCATATATCCCAGCATGAACCGCGCGCTTGAAGTTGGCGGCTGCTTACTGTAGTTGCGAGACCTGTCGTGGCTCAATATTGGTCCATATACAAGGTGCACCCGATTATAAGGCGCACGGTGCGCTTTTGAGAAAATTGGAGGTTTTTAGGTGCGCCTTATAGTGAGGAAAATACGGTAATAGATTACAAATCAGCGTTCTGACAACTCCGTTCACTCCCAAAACGAATAAACAGTCTTCTTTACTGGGCGAAGGTCATTTTGTTGCTTCCTCCAGTTCCGCACCATTCATTCATTCGTTCATGTTAAATGCTCTCACTGCTGCTCCCCGTGTTCTACTGCATGAATGATCGCCTTGTGTTTAAACCGCTCACCGCCCCGGCTGGCCACGGGTGACGTCGGCGCTCACGCCAGCGCTGCTCAGTCGCCACCGCCTCACGCAGTCATATATCCCAGCATGAAGCGCGTGCTTGAAGTCAGCGGCTGTTTACCGTAGTTGCGAGACCTGTTGTGGCTCAATATCGGTCCATATATAAGGCGCACCGGACTATAAGGCGCACTGTCAGCTTTTGAGAAAATTGGAGGTTTTTAGGTGCGCCTTATAGTGCGGAAAATACGGTATATTAAAGGTCAAATTGACTGTCTCAACTTGGAGTCATTTACCGTATTTACAAACAAAAAGATGCACTTAAAAGCCTTTAATTTTGTCAAAAACCAACAGTGCGCCTTATAATCCAGTGCGCCTTGTATTTGACTCAATATTGGTCCATATTTAAGGCGCACCGGATTATAAGTCGCACTGTCAGCTTTTGAGAAAATTGGAGGTTTTTATGTGCGCCTTATAGTACGGAGAATACGGTATTTGTGGCTCTCTATATTTCTAAAGCTGGACTCACACCAGAAGACTGAGAAAAGACTCTCAGCTCACATCTGACGACTAGTGTTGAGTTTTGTGTCGCAGACTAAAGATTTTAGACAAGACTGAATCTTGTAGGGTCGCTAATTACAAGACTACGACGAGATTTTTTCCCCATCTTGCTCAGTAGACGTTTGTCAACAATGGAGGACAAGCAGCTGTTCGCGAGAGCGGCACTTGTCAGTGCAACAACAAAAAGAAGAGAACGCGGTTACGGTACGACGACACGATGAGCGGTCAATACGGAACAGGCGTGGCTGCTCCGCCCACAGCTCCGCCCATAGCTCCGCCTTTTGGGGTTCGCTGGCTTTCGCTTGTTATCGACTGACTTCCTGGTCCCACCTTTTGTTTTTCAGTGCTCATTGGTCGTTGGTTGTGTGACGTCACTGCGACTTGCGACCACATCAAACACGTTTGATTGTAAAACTGGTACGGAACGCGGTCGCACACTGCAGATCGCCACCTCGAACTTGACGCGTCGCGACTCCTAAAGACTGTCAGCCGTTCGTGTGCGACTGTGAAAATCGGCAGGTGTGAGCCCAGAATAAGTGCGTGTACATACGAGTCAATTAAACGCTGAACAACGTACCATCATCTGCTTGGTGGGCATGAAGTCGGCACTCTGTCGAACGCGCTCGAAGATTTTGGCCAGTTGGGGGTTGATGAAAGCGTCGTCTGTGGAATCGTGGAAAGAGGGAAAAGCTGGAGGTGAAACCGGACGACGTTGGGGCGAGAAGCGGCGACGGGTTAAGACCAGGGGTGGGCAAACGTTTTGACTGCGCGTCTAAAGAAATCAACGGACCCCCTCCACTGCCTCTCCAGCGACTGTGGAAGTCGCTACAACTAGAATTTGGACAAGTTCGGCGGGCCGGATTAAAAAAGCCTTAACGGGCCGTATATGGCCCGGGGACCGTAGTTTGTCCACGTCTGGGTTCGACCTTCGAAGCGTTCGTTTTGTTCTGAGCAAGAAGGTCGGATGAAGCGTCTGCGTGCGGAAACGTGCAAACTCGAGGTTTCGCTCCGAGTGGACGCTGAAGTTCCAACCGACAACTGCTCCGTTTTGAAGAAAAAACAGGAAATTTCCGTCTCTAAATCAACAAAAGTCAAAAAAACCGACCCGTCCTGAAAGACTGCTGCTCAAAGTCAACAAACCAGAGTGTCAGTTCAGTCTGCGCTGTCGAAAATCGCTGCGCTGGGCGGTCCCGGGGTTTATTCTCACTTCGCCGAGGGTTAAATCGCCTCCTTTGTGTTGCATCGAGTGTCGAGGCGTCAAATCTGCGTTCAGTCCCGACGGCTGAACCTGTTTGGAGGGCGACGTGCGCGTGAACACGTCGCGCCTGAAGCGCCTGGAACGGGAGCGGCGCTCACCTTGAATACTGAGCATCTGCCCGACTTTCAGGGCGGCGCCGCGCACTTTGCAGAGCGTCCGGACGATCCGCTTGGCGTTGGCTTCCGAGAGGAAGGCGCTCGAGTCCAGGACGGCGCGGCTCTCGCCTGAGGAAACGAGACGGACCGTCAAGACGGACGCTGCAATCGTGCAATCCTCGTTCTCACTCTTTGTTCACCTGCTTGTTTGGGTTTGAAGCTTTTTTTGGCCACTTCTGCAATGGCGCCCATGCCGAGTCCGAGAGCCAGACCTGCAAGAAGACTTTTATGTCAATGAGACACATAAAAAGAGCCTTCAGCCCTCTGAGAGGGTCTAAAGTTTCATTCAGAGACCTGAAAAGGGGAAAAAAAGCCCAAAACTGAGCAGAAGAACCCGTATTCTGCATTTGGACAAACATGTTTCTACGGTAACCACAACAACAGTGAGATGCTAAAAAAAGAAGAATATTTTCTTCTCGCTCGATCCAAAATGTTTATCTAGTTCTGAAATGTCACAATTGTTCCAGCAGGATGTTTTAAAAACTGTCCGCCGCGCTTCAGGAAGTGCCAGCGCTGCAAAAAAAAAACCGCACAACTCGTTTGCACAACTCGGCCGCGAGTTACGACACACGCGAGCGCGTTGAGACGAGAACACGGACCGGCGGAGAATCCGAGCAGCTTGGACGCCGCTTCGCGCACCTACCTCCGAAATTGAGCAGCCTTCCTATCCGCGTGACGGGGACCCTCCTCTCCCGAGCTTTCTCACTCAGCTGCCGGAAAAAAAGTGACCTTTTCTTTTTAACCCTTTCACACGTTGGCTCGATGTTACTTGAACTTTGGTTTAGAGACAAAAAAAGCGAGGATACCACTTGCTTGTATTGCCTGGTGTCCACTTTCTTGGCGTTCCGGGCTTTGCTGATGTCCTCCGGCGTCAGCCGTCCCACCGCCGACTGGTCCTGGTTCAGCAGCCGGGCGTGTCCGGCCAGCAGCGGCGGACCCGGCCAGTCCCTGTGACGCCGGGCCGCCATGCGTCTCATGCTGTAGCTCCCCCGGGAGCCCCCCGCTGTCCCGTCGAAGCCGCCGCCGAAACCGGCAGCCACGGTGGAATATCTGTGATGCTGTGCGGCGGCGGCGGCGGCGGCGGCGCTGCGGACGCAGATTCCCTTCGGTTGGTCCAACATTTTCTGGGAACACAAAAAAACCCCACAAATTGTCACTTCAAGGCAGCATGCATGGAAAAAATAAGGCTCATTATTAGAGTATAAAACTACAAGAATATAATGTTTTTCGTGACGAACAGCTGGTGGCTCAGAGAGGACATTTACGTTTGTTATTTATTACTTATTCCACAAATCTAGCTCATATCTATCTGTTTTTAAAAGGAATATGCTCTTATTTTGAAACTTCTGGTGACGCTTTAGCTTTCCGTGATCCTCCTTTTATGAACTCTCAACATTTTTCCACCTTGTTGTTCTTCCAGGGACCAGCGAAGCCCTCAGGTGCAAGACGCCTTCAGGGTTCCTGGGAAATAACGACGCCGCCATGTCTAATGGGGGGTCAAAGGGGGCACAGCAAGACGTTTTTTTTTCTCATTTCTCCAGTCCTGGGGCCCCTTTAAGTTTATGAGGGGGGGGGGCAGCAGAGAGGCGGGACAATGGTGGCTTTTCAAAAACAAGTCGGGCTGGAAGTGTGTGTGTACAGCGTCACGTGCAGCTGTATGTAAAAATCAAGGGAATAACAACAAGATGGTGCGTTCAATGTCACAATATGCTTCAATTTCTGGGGGGGTTTTAGAAGTCTGACTTAAATTTTGTTGGATTTTTAGCTCCCTGCAAAAACGTCAAATCTGTTCATATTACAAGCTGGTTTTCAAAATAAGAGGGGAGATAAAAACGCCTTCATCTGAATGTCTCACTGTCTCTCTGGGGAGGAGGGGGATTCCCCCTCCAAGCTGCCTCTGTGTCAGAGACCCCCATGCTGATAAAGAGGTGAAGGACACCGCCAGAAGGAGGCAGAAACGGTGGTTTTTACGCCCCCCTCCCTCCCCCCTCCCCCCTCCTCACCCTCGATGCTCCGGCGGCGGCGCGGGGGAGGCTGGCCAGCCTCGGGCTCGCCGGCGCGGCTCTGCTGGCCGCATGCTTGACCCACGAGAGACCCCTCCAGACCACCGCGTCGCCTGTCATGTTTCCCGCGGAGACCTGCAACAACAACAAAAGCGTTCAAAATAAACCTCAAGTACTTTCAGCTCGGGAACGTTTTCTGCTCGTCAAACTGCTGCGTTCTTTCATCTATTTTTCCCAGCTGCTGATTATTCTAAAAATCTGCTTTTTATTCGATTTATTTAAGGTGAATTTTGTTTATTTTCTCCCCCGTTTCATGCAAATAAAACTCACCAGGGCTCTTTGTGCTTCGTTTTAAGGGTGTGACTAAGGTTTTTTTTTTTTTTTAGGTTGCTTTTGTCACGTGAAGTTCATGAAAACACCCGATTGAATTTCTGTGCGGACAAAGCAGGATCATGTCCGGGCAAAACTAAACAAACACCCATCAGAGCGAAGCGCAACTGCCGCAATCAGAGGACAGATGGAAGCTGTTAAAAACAGACCTGATGAGGAGGAAAAGGACCAAACTGGAGAAAAACGTTGCTCGGCGCACCGAGAGCCACGTTTAACGGAAGTTCGACCCGATGCGCTCACCAGCAGTTGTGCAGATCAGGTCCTCAGAAGTCCCGCACAGCAGCAGCGCCCATTGTGCACACGCCGCTCCGGCACCTTGATGTAAACGCAACAACTCCTGCAGGGGACACCCGGAGAGGGACTGTCCCGAGACGACCCCCGACCCCCCTCCTCCCCCCTCGGTGTGGGGCGGGCGAGGAAGAGGAGAGGAAGTTCAACTCCCGCGCTGCAAAGTTCAGGCTGCGAGCATCAATAAACAGCCGCACTGGCTGCGCGCGCCGTCCGTTTTGCCGCTCGCTCGCTCGCTGTGCCGCGCGGTGCTGCTGACGTGTCCGCTCAGGGCGGTCCGTGAACTACACACGTGATGCGTTCAGGGGCCACCACAAATCACCCCCCTTCTCACAGAGCGACAATGCGTGAATGGTTATTTTCGCCACATGTGGAACAGCTCCATAAAATAAACACTCCACAAAGGCGGAGAAAAAAGAAAGAAACAAGTTTAAAGCTTAAAAAGCAGATTTTGAAGAGTGTTAAAAATTTAAGGACCTGCAACTTCTCTTTTTTGAAGTTTCTTGGCAAGTATTAGTCTTTTGTTTTCAGCACAGAAAAATATAAATAGACGTCAAAAAAGAGCAGGTTTCTCTCGTTACACAAACCTGCAGCAAGTCTCTTTTGAAGTCTTCAAAAAAGAGTTTTTCCAAAGTGATGAAGGTCAAACAAGCCCTTCGTTTCCTCCTGACAGCGTCTCTGTGGATCCTCTGAAACTTTAAGCCAGACCAGACAAAAAAATTCAACATCCGTCACAATCTGCCGCAGATAAAGACATTTCCACAGGATGGAAACGTCAACATTGACTCAGCTGAAATCTCAATCTTACTATCACAAAAAAGAATAAGAATCACAGACACGTCAGCGGATCGATGGACCACCAGGAGATGTCCGTTCAACTTATCTGGAGATAACTTCAAAATAAAAGTCCGCAAACTGGCAGCATCAGCAGAGGCCGCGTGGATGACGAGCGGCGCTTTACTTCGCAAACAAACAAACCAAACTGCTGACTCCGTGATAACGTCGTCGTGAAGAAACGAAGGAAGCAGCAGGCTGAGGTCAGAGTTTAAACGAGGGACCGTGACCGCGTGCCGGCGTTCGCCGCCCGAGAAGGTGTTTATGAAACGCTGAAAGTTTAAGATCTGTCGCCCGCGTGAAGAATACACGACTCCGGTGCGAAATTGCAACCGTGTTTTATTCCAGAATAAGGACATCAACGCTCACATGTGTCTGGTTTATTTCACCCTTAGGATGTTTCAGAAACTCACGACTGATACAAACTGAAATGGACACAGAACACAACTCAATTTTCACTCCTTAAATTAAAGTTTTGAGACTTTTCTCAGGGCCGGACGGCCGGTCTCAGCTTCGGGAAGAGCTGCAGAGCGTTCCGAGTCGTCACCTCCATCACCGTTTCCAGCGCGACGCCTTTAATCTTGCTGATGTACTCGGCAGAGATACTGATGTTTTTGGGCTCGTTCCTCACCTGAAAGCAGAAAAAAAAAAAAGAACGAGCAAACGTGAAGCAGTCGGCAAAACTGTGTCGGCTTCTTTATCGGAGAGTTTTTCCAAAGTTTACCTGTTTTTCGGGGCCGAGAGCCGGCGAGTCCGTTTCCAGACACATGTTCTCCAACGGCAGCTGTTTCACAAGTTTCTGCTTCTTGGTGAAAACGCACAAAAGAGAAGAAACTCCGTCAATCATTAACGATCGCGGTGATAAAAATCAGCCGATAGCTACGCAGCCAACATGCCAGCCGTGCTCACGTACGAGAGTGTGCAACGCCGTCGACGCGATCGGCGCGTTTCGTTTGTTTACGCCGTGACCCAACGAAGCCGTACCTGCTCGCTGCGTATGATGGAGGGCGGGATGGAGAAGAAGTAGCCGGCCCGGACGCCATCCATGGCGACGGACGGCTTCCCATCGAAGGCGTGAAGAAGAGCCTTTTTGACCCCTGGTGACACGGCGAAAAAAAAGGTCACACATGTGGGAAACTTCACAGGCCGCCAGCAGAAACACTGAGGCGTCGTCACCTTGTTCCTTCAGCAGCTGGATGGTCGGCCGTCCTGCAGACCTGGAGTGAACGTTTCTGGAGAGACAAAACGCCAAATTATACGAAAGGAAGGAAACATCCCTCTCCAGTTCGCCATCGGACATCGATTTACACGTTATCAGTGAGCGGTTGTGCCTGTCAAGGAAGGAAACGTCGATGTGGAAGTTTGTGTTTGCTTCACGTTCGACTTTGTTTGGCTGTCGAATGACGAATTGCTCGTAAACGTTGCTGTTGGTCCAGTGACCAATTAGCACTTGTGCTTCACGGCAACAACAACCTGCTTTTCTGGTGGGTTTTTCAACAGCTTCTTTTCACAGTCTACACAGACACGCATACATGCACACACACACACACACACACACACGGAAAATCATACAACACGCACACACAAACACGCACACGCACGCACAGAAAATCATACAACACGCACACACAAACACGCATGCACGTACGCACGCACACACACACAGAAAATCATTCAACACACACACAAACACAAACACACACACACACACAAAAATCACAAAATAAGCACAAACATGCACACTCACAAGCACACACACACACGCACAAACACAGTAAATCATTCAACACACACACACGCACACAAACACACAGAAAATCATAAAACAAGCACAAACACACACACAAACACGCGCACACAAACACGCACTCGCTCACTACCTCGCTCACTCACTCACTGAAACACACACACACACATACACACACACACACACACACACACACACACCCACACCCACCCACACACACACACACACACACACACACACACACACACACAGGTCAGGTTATTTATTAGCTTTGGAGTGTGTGTTTGTGTGTCTTCCTGTGTTGGCCTTGCGATGGACCAGTGACCTCTCTCGCGTGTACTCTGCCTTTTATTGCATGTCAGTGAGTGCAAGCCCCCCCCCCCCTTTAACAGGTCCAGAGGTTGGAAGATTGTCATGCAATACATACTGATTGCATAAATACTGATGTGAGAGAAGGGAGGCTTCAAAAACTGCTGAATATGCAGGAAAACTGCTGCAAATTGATCGCAAGAAAACACACAGAATTGTTGCCTCAGAGGTTTCCGAGTTAAATGACGAGGACGCATTTAATGCGCGTTATTAGGGGGAAAAAATTAAATATGTAATTGATTTTTATTTTGCAATCCGTGCTTGGAATAAAGACAGTTTGTCTGTTTTTTGAAGTTAACCTGGTGACACAAGCGGTTGGCATCGCGGCCGTGGCAGCAGGCGAAGCGCTGGTAACCATGGTGACTCGAACCGGCACTCGGCTTGTCAGTGACCCGGCAGGGTGAGCGTGTTGAACTCCCCCCCCACTGGCACGTGCACGCTCTCGCCGATTTAACCCTTCCAAAAAAAACCCCCTGCTGGTTCTCCTTCACAAAGCCCTTTTCAAAGGAGGCTTCAATCCAACCGCACAGCACTTTTTCCCCGATTAATCGAGACATTTTCGGATTAATTGGGCGCTTAAGAAGAAGCTTGAAACTTGGGGTCAATTCACAGCCCGCCGACTAACTCTTGCGCACCTCTCTGTTAAATTCCAGCGTCGCTCGGTGTGTTTTTCAGTGTGTAAAACTCACAGGGGGAGGTCCAGCTCCTTGGCTATCTGGGCCTGACGAATGAGCACCTGCCGCTGCTTCTCTTTATCCGTGTCATTGCTGACGAACCTGGGTGTGAAATCCAAGCCGACCTACAACAGCACGAGAGCACAACTTCAATAAACAGGGCAGAAAGTAAAGGAAGTAAAGTTTTCTCATTAAAGATGTCGCGTATTCACCTCTCCGATGGCAACAAGTTGGTCTTTGTATTTCTCGATAAGTGGGAGAGCTGCATCGAGATCCTGCGAGACAAACACTTTTTATCAGCTTGCCTTGTGGTTGTTTTGAGATGTTTGTTACTAAGTAGCTGCGTTTTATTAATATAGAGTAAAATACAGAACTCAGAACAGTTTGCTTTCCAGCTCTTGTGTTTTCTGTTAGGTGTGTCAGGCCTGATGCGTCTCCTTCCTCAGTTTGAGGAGAAACTACACGCTACAGTGTCTCACTGCACCATCTAGTGGTACAACTGCGGAACTACAACAAAAGCAGCCAGAAAGCAAGTGAGGTTAGTGTGTAAAGATGTCGTAGCAAGTTCTTTTCTCACAGCAGAGTGATGGTTTGTAGGTTTTTAGTGCTAGTGTGATTCCAGCATTCATACCTGCGGTGAAGCTCCTCTCTGCTGCTCTGGGGAGATTTCTTGGACTGGGTGGACTCCGAGACAAGGAAAAATAAAACCTGGAAATCTGTGGACGGCATGCGAGGAAAGCTGTCAATCACACACACTAAACACCGTTTTACAACAGTCATTGTTTGTGTTTACCTTTGGGATAACTCGATTATCTTGTCAAACTCTCCAGCGTGCTCAGCCACCGCTAACAGCGCCGACAGCCCAGCCTGAGCAACAATAACCACGCATGTACGTCAAAGCACAAACTAGTTTCAAGCTGAATTTCAGTTTTCAGATGCAAATCGCTCACCTTTTTTGAATTCTCGATCACCTCATTAATATCCTGACAATACAAAATAAAAATTAGTTCAAAACCTTGCGAAGACACTTAAAAATAGGCATTAGTTATTCTTGTTACCTTGTCAAACTCCCCTGCAGAGATGTGACAGTGACAGTCGATGTATCCCTGCATGTGGACGCCGCTTTCACGACCAAAACAAACACTAGTTTCCTGAAAACGAAGTGCGCATGTGTGTGGAGCGCCGCGTCAACCCGGAAAAGCGCGAGTTCCTGCAATCTGATTGGTCGAAATCCTGTCGCGAAAAATGAAGAGCAAATCGAAGGAGGCTGGAAAGAGGAAGCAGAATCACGTTATGTCTTATCAGGTGCCCGACTTCTGCTCTCTGGTCTGTTTATTGCAGTAATATTTTCGCCGGTGTGTACTTGCTGTACTTGTACTGTCATGTGATACTCAAGACGTTTCAGCGGCTCAATCTCGCACACTGGAAATGGGGACTCGTGCGAGGGTTTCGCTGTTCTTGCCGGTGTTTCTGATGCTGGTCGGCTTCAGCCGAGCCAAGTACGAACCCAACTGGAAGTCCATCGACTCCAGACCGCTGCCGGACTGGTACGACCAGTCCAAGTTCGGCATCTTCATCCACTGGGGGGTGTTTTCTGTGCCCAGCTTCGGCAGCGAGTGGTTCTGGTGAGTACTGTCCTCCTTCACTTACAACCTCTGACTGACTGTTTCTTCCTAGTAAAGTCTTATTGATTGTATGTTAGATTTGGGTAGTTCTTAAACTGGGTGCTGTCCCTGCCGGGATTCGAACCCGCGACGTCTGGGTTCAGGGGTCAGAACTTGACCTGAAATGCAGACTTGCAGACTTTCTTCGAAATGTAAATAGTGTTGTTATTGTTTTCCACGATAAAAGAGTGAATTTGCATGTATTCAGTCGTTAACGTCGCAAACTTTTTCAACTGGCCTTGAATTTACTGGATGAAGATGAACTGAGGCGAAAATGACGGTAAACGTTAAGAAAGAGGAATTTAATGCAGATTTACTCCGTTTTTCCTCGTTGGACATTGAACTCTCATCTGTTTGAGCCTCAGCTGCTCAAAGTCCTCCTCATCTGTCTCCTTTTTTGTTGTCTTGTGTTTTTTTTAATCCATTATCGCAAGGTGAAACTTGGATTTTGAGCCAGTAGCCGTCTCTTGTGTGTTTCTGCTTCAGGTGGTACTGGAAGGGCCAAAAACTGAAGCCCTACGTCGACTTCATGAAGAAGAACTACCCTCCGGACTTCCAGTACCAAGACTTTGGACCGCAGTTCACTGCCGAGTTTTTTGACGCCAAGGAGTGGACGGACATCTTTGCTGCCTCGGGCGCAAAGTACATCGTCCTGACCACCAAACACCACGAAGGTCAAATGGAAAAACCATCCAAACTGTTGATATATAGTCCAGATATCTGACGGTGCGTGTGTGTGTGTTCAGGTTTTACACTTTGGGGCTCCAAAAACTCCTGGAACTGGAACGCCGTGGACGTGGGACCCAAGCGAGACCTGGTGGACGAAGTGTCCAGCGCTCTGCGCGCCAACAGCGACCTCCGCCTGGGCTTGTACCACTCGCTCTTCGAGTGGTTCAACCCGCTTTACAACATCGATGCCGTCAACCACTTCAAGACGACCTACTTCCCCTACGCCAAAACCCTGCCCGAGCTTTACGAGCTGGTCAACAAGTACAAGCCGGACGTGCTGTGGTCCGACGGGGACGGCGGGGCGCCGGACGCCTACTGGAACAGCACCGGCTTCTTGGCCTGGCTCTACAACGACAGGTGAACTGCCCTCCGATGGAAGCCGTCGCACCCTTCGAAGGCGAATAAACGCCCCGTTTCTTGGCAGCCCCGTCCGGGACACCGTGGTGACCAACGACCGGTGGGGCGACGGCTGCATCTGCAACCACGGCGGCTACTACACCTGCAGCGACCGCTACCAGCCGGGACACCTGCTCAAGCGCAAGTGGGAGAACTGCATGACCATCGACAAGAAGTCGTGGGGCTTCCGACGCAACACCCGCCTCAGCGACTACCTGACCATCGAGGAGCTGGTGGCGGTGAGCTCAACATCGGAATGACTTGATTGGCTCATTTCGGCAATTTTGCTCCGCTTGTCAAATAAAAAGCTTTTAGGATCGTCTTTAAAACTGCTCCACCTGCTGGTGAACACGATGCGGTACAGCTGAGACGGCGACGGCGTCCCACTTTCTGTCGTTTCAGAGTCTGGTGGAGACGGTGTCCTGCGGGGGGAACCTCCTGATGAACGTGGGCCCGACGCGCGACGGCCGGATCGTTCCCATCTTCGAGGAGCGCCTCCGGCAGATGGGTCAGTGGCTGCAGGTCAACGGCGAGGCCATCTACAACACCACGCCGTGGCGGGCTCAGAACGACAGCGTCACGCCGAAAGTGTGGTGCGTAAAACTCGCGAAACACTCGCTTGCATGAGCTACGCCTGGTTGGATCCGTTAGACGTGGTCAAGACGGCCCGTCGGGGTCTAAACGGACGTGAACGAACCTGAACGCAGCGCGAAGGCGGCTGCAGGTTCGACACGAAGGTGAAATTGTGTCGTCAGAGTTCATTCCCGGGTCCGACGTTCAACAGGTACAATTCCAAACCGACGGAGAAGGCCGTCTTTGCTTTCCTACTCGAGTGGCCGAGCAACGGATCAGTCGTGCTGAATGAGCCGGTGGTCGCAAAAGGAGGGACTCGGGTGAGACTTTTTGGCCTCTTGCATCTTGTTTCATACTTGCGTCGTTATTGCCACAGCTGTGTGTGTGTGTGAGGTGTTTATTCATTGCCACTAGGGTCGCAAAGGGGCGGAAAATTTCCAGAAACTTTCCATGGGAAGTTAAGCTTGGGAATTTTGGAATTTTTCCAATTTGGAAACTTTCCATGGGAATTTATGGGAATATACTGGAAATTGGGGATAGTTTAAACAAACTGTATCATATACAAACATATAAAAGTAAATATTTTTTGTTTTGTCATAAGAAAACATCAATGTAAAATAATAAAACTTAAAAAACATGACATTTTTACAGATTATTTGAGTAGAACTTCAGTTTTAATGCTTGAACAATCAATTATATTAATGAACAACAAAAAGATGAACCTTGACTCCCCCACCCAATCAAGAAATATAATGCCCCCCTGGGAATGTAGGGGAATTAACTGGAAGTTAGGGGTATTGTAAACAAACTGTATCATATACAAACATAAATATAAATCTTTTTGTTTTGTGGACATTGACTCACCCACCCAATCAAAAAATAAAATGCCCCCCGACATTTGAGGTAGCTATCATAGGCTAGCCTCTTAAATGGTCAATGGAATGAAGAAAAACTTCGCACTTACCAGTGCTGCGTGCATCTGATTGAGGAGTTTACTTGCATTAAATCTGGTTGTTTTAGCCAAGATTATGCTACAATATATTTTTCCCAACTATATTTGAGTTCCCTGTTGAAAATGTATGTTTTATTCCCATAAATTCCCATGGAAAGTTTCCAACTTTGAAAATTCCCAGAATTTTGCAACCCTAATTGCCACTCCCATAAATCAACTTGCAAAAAGCAGCTTATCGCAACGCTCAGTTACCGTAACTGTGATCTGAAGTCAAACGTGCTGTTTTTGTAGTGTCTGCTGTTAAAAGCAGGTTTTCACGTTGTCTGGTTGGTCTCGCTGGTGTGTTGCTGCTCCCGTCTGAAACCAGGTGGAGCTCCTGGGTCACGGCCCGGTGCAGTGGAGGCCCGCGAAGCCCGGCGGACTGGAGGTGCTGCTGCCCCAGCTGCCCGTCAGCCGGATGCCCTGCCGCTGGGCCTGGACGCTGAGGCTGACAGGTGCCACCTGACGGAGGGGCTGCGGGCGCACGAAAGGAGGGGAGGGGGGGGGGGGGGGAGAGCGAACCGGTCACGGGCGAATAACGCGCCAAAGATCGAGTCGCTTACACGACGATTGTGTGAAATCTTTCACAGCCATTTCTGGGTTGATTACTGTTTGGCAGCTTTACTTTTTTTATGTCAAAGACAAAAAAAAAAGGATAAATCTGTGAAATCTTTCCTGTTTTTTGTTTGAATGTAAAGAAAAGCTGTGATTTGTGACCTTTTAAGGTGTAGTTATTCAGGAAGATGTCGCAGTTTTGAGTTTTTTGAGAGTCTCATGCAGATTTTTGTGACTTCAATAAATGTTTTTATCAATTCTAAAGCGTGACGTGTCCTGTTTCTGTCTTTTCGCTGCTTGATTGATTCATCGCAGCTTTTTTTGTGTTTCTTCGGTCTCTCCGGGTTGTTTTTCCACCTCACGTTCCTTCTTTTTACCTCGATTTTTCTCTCAAACGTTTCTCTTTCTTTCGACTCTTTGTGGCTCCAGGTTGCGTTTTTGTTTATGTCCTAATTGAAGCCTTTGCTTCCACCTTCCTGTTTTGCTTGCTGTCCAAACTGACCTGGGATCATTTGGACGCAGATTTTGCTCCCGGAGCAACGTACCGGAAGAAAGGACCTTTTTTTTTCCCTTCCGTTTTTCATGCTATCAGGTTGTTTTGTTTCATCCTTTTCATGAGTGGATTATCTCAGTTTTCACCGCCCTCCGGCGCCCCCTGGTGTCCACGTCTGTACCACCACCTCCAGTCGCCTGGGGACATTTTAAAGCACCCTGACGATGCAAAATTGATCACCTGCACCCCAGCTGTGCACAGATGACCTGAGAGGACGACGCCGCCTCTTTGGCGCCTTTGGACGATCGTCGGCGGCTTCGCAAGCTCTCCAGACCCGGTAAGCCTTCGACGCGCTGCGCCTCCGCGCCGCGCGCACGCCGCGTTTCGCCGCCGCTTTCCCGGAGCTTCTTCTCCGCCGCCGCCGCCGCGACGGGCTGTAAAGGTGTATATTTGTCACCTGAGATGGAGAGAGTCCGGTGCAGGGCAGGTCTCTCTGTTGTGTCTGCTCTCTGCCGCACGCCTTTAAGGTGGGAGGTCCCTGCTCTGCAAATGTTCCATGACGCGTCGATGGGGGGTTTGCAAGGGGTTTTCACGTCCTTGCGTTTTCCCCCCCTGTTCCAGCAGCAGGCTATCCCCAGCCCGGGTCCCCGACATAACAGCTGATCGCCCCCCAAACAAACAAACAAACAAGAGGGGGGCGGGGGACAGCGAGCATGCACATCATGTGAGGACAGGCGCGCCGCGGGCCTCGCAGTCAGTCTTGCCCCCATTGTTTGAAGATGCAAATCAGCCGCGAAATGCGAAGCCTGGATGTTATGAACCTGTCAAATCTGAGGCGGTGACATTTGATGGCGGGGCTGGGATGCGGTGGGACCCTCGGTGGTCCCAGAGCAGGGCCACGGCGGGCAAATATCACTCCCTCACATCATCACAGTGAGCACACGGGCTGTTTTCACCTCGAATAATCGCTACAATGTTTATAAAAAAGCTGTTTTCTGAAGCTCAGCTGACGTGGGAGTTTTTTCTGTGCGGCACAAACATTTTTTAGGATAAATATCTGAATTAAAGTTATTATATGTAGGTTTTTCAACAGCAACAGACAGCTACAGTCGAAAAAGCTGTTAATATAAACGTAATCTTGCTGTTTTAAACACTTCTTGTCATCACCAAGAAAAAAGCGCTGAAAACAATCTCCTGTATACAACAAAATGTCCTTAATTATTACATTTCGGGGTGTTTGGGTGAGAAATAAAAGAGGCTAACTTCCGGCTATCTGCACATCTTACGGCATCAATCACGCTCGATGGGTTTTAATGACTATTTCTTGCTGAATTGCACTTTTCCAACGTCTGACTCCATCTCAAGGTGTAAATTTGATCCGACTCTTTCAGCACCTTCACCTCTGACACCTCTTCCTGTCGGGTCACACCTGATCTTCCTGTTTTTATCTTGAATCCGCCTGCAGGGAAATTAACCAGGCTCATCTTTTACGCCACTGTGAATATAGGAGGGGAGAAAAAAAACAGAGACGCCTCTGTAGTGCAAAACATGGCATCATAAAAGGAGCTATCATGGGTCTTTTCATTATGTGTCCATTAGTGCTAATTGAAAGCGTGCATATATTAAAGCGTGGGGCTTGCAACGCGGACTGACCACAGCGGCGTCGGTGCGGTCGAGCCCTTTTTTTTTTGTTGCCCCCCCCCGTAGCCTCGTTTTCTGCCGTCTCGCTGCCGTAATCACTGGCGGTAATTATATATGTAGACAGGAACCGGGAAACTGTTGCAGACTGTTGCCACGGTTGGTTGCCATGGAAACACACAATCATCTCAGATTATTTTTCAGGTACCGCTGCGATAATGGCAGAAGTGCGGCGGGGTTGAGAGGGAACGAACGGCTTCGCTCCCCCCGGTGAATGAGGATGGCGGCGGCGGCGAGAGGCAGAAAGGAGCAGGAAGTGATGCGGGGGAAGTTTTCTGAATGAAGCATTGGGGGAGGGGGGGGGGGGACGCTCACGCGTCAGCCTGCTTGTTCCACCTGCGGGGGGGGGCTCAGGGGCCCCCCCCCCCCCCTCCCCACCCTGTAAGTGGCATCCCAGTCAGCTGTGTGACCACCACTACAGCCAGCGGGGAGGAAAACCTCATTCCTTCCATTCATAAACAACCGCCCCCCCCCCCCTCTCTCCCTCCTCCTCCCTCCTCCTCCCCCCTCCCCCCCTCCCTCCCTCCCCGTCTTGTCTATTATAATGTCATTAGAGGCCTGCTCGTCGTGCACGTGCGGCCCTTCGATCGCGGCAGATTTGAGGCGGTCAGCGGCGCTGCGGCGTCGCCTCATGCCGAGCCGCGGGGAACGTCCTGGGGGACGGACCCACTATATTTATAGAGACGGGCGACTTGACCTTCACTGCACATCGAGTATCAGCCATTTTAGCGCCGCTCCTCCCGATACTGAATACAGCATCATGGATCTGAGCCGCAGCGCCGTTCGTTAACTTCAAACTTCCTCTCCGCCTCGTTAGAGGCGACACATCTAAGAATAGCTCGCCGCAATTCCATACGGTGCGGCGGGACGCCGTCGATGCGCCGACGGAGCCCCTCGCCGCTCCGCCGCCGCCGCCGCCGGCCGCTCGGTGTTTTTCCGAGGAAAGCTGCGCGGTGAAATTACAGTCGTTCCCGCGCAGGAAGCGGAAAGTCGCAGTGAGGGTTTCTGAGCTCGGAGGTGAAGTTCAGCCGGAAGCCTGAAGGAGCTTTTGTTCTCTCAGCCTATACATTAAGAGAAGGACCTCTGTGGAGTGTGTGTGTGTGTGTGTGTCATCGTAAGCACAGCTGGTGCGAGCCCAAAGCCAAGGACTCCTATTCATAGAGACCCCCAGTTGTTCTCACCCAATGGCAGCGGGTGAAACTGAGGAGGATGGTCGAAGGCAGCCAAGTATTTATAGTTGTGTAAATTATATTGTGTTGAAAGGCCAAAGTTTCACACAAAACACTGGTCGTAAATCAGCTTTAAATCGGCCGGGAACGTTCTTGTTTCACGTCAAAATTAGGAGCTGCTTCGAAAACTAATCGAGGAACTAATCGCCAAGACGTCACAGGACCCGTCTTCCCTTTTTTAACATCATTTTTGACGCTTTTTCCGAGTTCTTCAAACTTGTGCAACTCGTTTATATCCACCAGGTTCAATGTAGGCCAAATATTTTCAGCAAATCGTCGGTTTAAGCTGAAATATTCAGTTATTGGATTAAAGGAATAGACAGAATGAACGCAGGTGAGACGGCGTCGCCAAAATGCGCAACAGGTCAACTGAAACGGCTTCGTTTCTGTTCCACGTCAGGTCGCGTTCGGCGTCAGAAGTCGCCCGAAACGGGCCGTGGCCTCAGACGACCTCGACCTCGCAGCCAGCTGAGAGGAAAGACGTCAAAACTCGACAGCGCTCACGCGAACGAAGCCGCCTCGCGGCTCGAAACGGTCGCACGAGCGTCTTCGGACACCGAGAGGTTTTTTTTTTTGGTGTCGCGGGATCCCTCGGTTCGTGTCCTGCGGGCGCCGTCGTCGTCCCTCCGCGACACGCTAGACGGCTGGTCGCCACCGACCGATGCTGCCGAGCACAAACGGCCGAGTGGCTGTTTTGACACTTCAAAATCGACGTTTTCTACTCCAAACTGTTCACGTTTGATATCAAAGTCTCTCTATCGGCACCTTTAATTCACCTCCAGAAGGTTTTTCGACACTCTTGACTGCGTTTAGCGAGTTTCAGGGTCCAAATAAGAAAGAAACAAAGAGGGAATAGAGGTTAAAGTGTAATATTGGAGTTTAAAATGAAGATTTTTTTTACAACAATAAGGTCAGGAAGTTGCTGGCGTCCACGTGATCCGGATCGGAAAACGTTTGGGACACAGTTGGCGTCGCAAATCTCGTGGAGAGGCTGCAGAAGCTTCATGCAAACTGAACTCCTGCATCAGACTGGCAGGATGAGGTTCGCAGCTGCACGTAATCTTCGGTATTGTCCTAGTTGTTTCTCTCTCCTCCTCCTCCTCTTCCTCCTCCTCCTCCTTCCCCCCCCACCTCTCTGCCACGTTAATGACACCCTCATCACGACTCTCTCCATTCACAAAGCAAAAAAAATCCTGTCGTGACGGGAGGAACTGGCTCTGAACGGAGCTGGGGGGTGTCTCGGCAGCCGCACAACATGTCTCGGTTTTGTGCGGCATCGCAGCCACACACACGCCGGCTTTTCAGAGGCTGAATAGGCTCACGCTGTAGGAAATGTACATTCAGAGCGGCTGCAGCATGTGATGAGAGTCTTTCGGAGAGCTCCTCACTTTTGGGTCTCACATGCTCTGTCCACCAACACGGTGAATACATGAATGAATTCACGTCTCCATCCACATCAGGAGAAAGAGAGAGAGAGAGAGAGAGAGAGAGAGAGAGAGAGGAGAGGGGAGGGGGGCTTTGAAATAAAGGATCTCTGAAGTGAGCTGGAAAAGGAGAGGGGGGGTGGGAGGGGAGGAGGAGGAGGGAGGGGGGGGGGAGTGTTTGGCTGCGTGGATCCTGACAGCCGGCTACCCCACTTTGTGCGGGGGGAAAGGGAGGCAGCTGCCGCTGTGCACTGAAACCCAGTCGGAGCGAGGAAAAGCGTCCTTAAACGTGGGCTGTTGTGTAATCCCTCCCAGGGCCCCTTTGCTATTTTTGTGCCTGGGTCCGCACGTCACGCTTGGGTATTTTCTCTGGTGACTCGCTCGCATCAATAGATCTTCTAATGTACACCCAGTCGGCCGGCAGCTTCATGACTGATGGGACTTTACCTCGCTGATTTCCTTCGCTTCTCGTCGCCGCGGACATGAGGCGAACGCAGCGACGGACCGCGCGGCGCGAGGAATGTCACATGTGACCGCCGCCGCGATGGGACGGGGGGACTGTTCAAATGTCAGGTTTGTATGAGGATTATATTTGATATCTGAATGTCAGCTGCTCCGCGAGCCGAGGCTCTCGTCCCCCCCCCCCCCAAATCGGACCGAGCGCTTTATGTCATTCTGAGCGCAGCCGGAGCTGTTGATTCATTCTGCGCGCCGCCGTTCGCCGTCCGGCCGTCTCCTCACGATATTTATGGATTTGTTGTCAGCCCGAGACTTCGCGCCCGCTCCCTTTAATGGCCAACTCGGACTCTTAATGATGTAATGCGGCGGCACGACGATGCTCATTGTCCCCCCCCCACCCCCACCCCCCGCGCGCCTCTCGTGCGCAGAGACGGGGGACGTGCCTTCGCCGACGTCCGCTCCTCAGCTGGACCCATGTCTCCATGCATGCGTGCGGTCGCGCTCAGCCCACGATCAGCCCTCGCACCTCCCGCCACCCACCTGCCTCCTGTTGTTGCGCGTCATTGCTGCCTGCTGTGTCACATACATTGGTGGACGTCGGCGCTCGCGAGCGCGCATAGAAATGTTCCGAAACTGCCGAGAGGCTCGTCAGTAAAGGGGAGTGTAGGGGGGGGTATTTGGGCTCTGCAGCCCCCTCTGTGGCGCCCGGTTCAAAGGTATGCATTGTTGCCGATGGTCTTATCTCATTGTCACTCTGCGCCCCGATCTCTCCCCCCCCCCTCCCTCCGCCCCCCCCCCTTTCGCTCCTCGCGGAGGATGGAAACTAAGCAATGAGGTCAGATCGACCTTGAAAGGGAGCTCCCTACCAGGCCTCTGAGTGTTGTTACCCCCGGGCACCCCGCTTCGTTTACCTCCGTGAACCTCCCCGCTGAAACATGGACCGTTCCAATCTGAGGGGGGGGGGGGGGGGGGGGGGGGGGGGGGGGGG
>JASSRZ010000051.1:4383916-4394003 GCA_032164315.1 Malacoctenus gilli | reverse complement strand
TTCTTCTTCTTCTTCTTCCTCTTCTTCTTCTTCTTCTTCTTCTTCTTCTTCTTCTTCTTCTTCTTCTTCTTCTTCTTTTTCTTCTTCTTCTTCTTCCTTTTCTTCTTCTTCTTCTTCCTTTTCATCTTCTTCTTTTTCTTCTTCTTCTTCTTCTTCTTTTTCTTCTTCCTTTTCTTCTTCTTCTTCTTCTTTTTCTTCTTCTTCATTTTCTTCTTTCCCCCTCCTCCTCCTCCTCTTCTTCTTCTTTCATCCTCTTCTTCTTCTTCTTCTTATTCCTCTTTCTCCTCCTCTTCTTCTTCTCCTCCTCTTCTCCTCCTCCTCTTCTTCTTCTTCTTTTTCTTCTTCTTCTCCTTCCTTTTCTTCTTCTTCTTCTTTCATCCTCCTCCTCTTCTTCTTCCTCCTCCTCCTCCTCCTCTTCTTCTCCTCCTGTTCTTCTCCTCCTCCTCTTCTCTTCTTCTCCTCCTCCTCCTCTTCTCTTTTTCTGCTTCTTCTTCTTCTTGTTCTTCTCTTCTTCTTCTCCTCCTCCTCTTCTTCTTCTCCTCCTCCTCTTCTTCTTCTTCTTAATCTTCTTCTTTCCCCCTCCTCCTCTTCTTCTTCTTTCGTCCTCCTCTTCTTCTTCTTTCTCCTCCTCCTTCTCTTCTTCTCCTCCTCTTCTTCTTCTCCTCCTCCTCCTCTTCTCTTCTTCTTCTTCTTCTCTTCCTCCTCTTCTTTTTCTTCTTCTTCTCCTGCCTGTAACTGCAAAAGTTCGACGACAATAAAAAAAAACCTTCAGTCTCAGCACTTTGAAGCAGCTCAGTGGGCGGGATTAAAGTTTCGTGTGTGTGTGACTTCTGGACACCAATCCGGTGAAGCGATGTGAACTGAACTCTTATCTCTTCGGTCTGTGTGTTGTGGGAGTATTTGTCACTTTGACACGTTGGATTACTCATAACGAACCTTCACAGTGTTGCACACAGTCACACTGCAGTAGTCACAGTATCAGTTTCAGAGGAAAGAAAGGAGACAGAAAAAGGCTTCTGGGCTCGCAGGACTCGAGTTTCACTCTGGTTCTAAAAGAAGGACAAATAAATGAAGACGTTTCAGAGACCCGTATGAATCAGACACAATCAGTCAGCTTGTTGGGCGGTTACCTCTGCTGTTTTATTGTTTGCTGTTTTTAACGTTTGATTCAATAACAAACGTGATTCAAATTATTAGACTGACGCCTCCATAGGTGGCGCTGTGGCCTCCCTGTGCATCACAGCACAACTAGTTCCAGTCAACCTGAAGAAGAAAACAGACTTTGATGCCGTTTCTCAATACCTAGTACGCCAAGTACGGACTCCCAAACTTCTGAAGCTCGGACTTGGAAACTTGGAAACTTCCCGAGAACGGGAGTTCGCAGTACGGTTTTTTCGACGTCACTTCCTTGACTTTAGTGTCTGCCGCTGGTGATTATCCTAGAAATGTTTATTTTATTTTGTAAATTTTAATAAAAAATAATAAATACATTTTTAAAAATTAATTTTATAATTATTTTTTAATAATTTATAAATCTTATTTAACATTTTCATTTTTTTATTTTATTTAATAAATTATTAAATTTTAATAAAAATGATAAGTACATAAAACAAACACCTTACTCGTTTTTTTTAATTAATGCTTGCAGTTTTGCGTTCGCTCCTCTGCCATGTAGTGAAATGCATTCTGGGATACACGGCCAGCCGAGTCCACACGAGTCACCATCCGATGCGTCCTCGGCAAAATGGGCGTAACGAGTTCACATCCGGGTATCTCACCGGACTTGCCGAAATGCGAACTTGTGTATTGGAACAGGACTTGGGCGCGGACTGATGACGTTTCTCAAGTCCGGGAGAACGCAAGGACAGACAAGTACGGGTATTGAGAAACGGCTTTACTGTCGGGACGTGAATTTTGTTACTTTTTTTTTTAACGGAAGCATCTTTTGCTTCTCAGTCGCCCGCCATACTGTTTTCTTGTTGTTTTTTTCCGGGAGTCGCTGCGACTTTAAACTGACCGTCTTCTTCCGGGTCGAAGCCCGCCAAGACGGGAGGTGCTGCGTGCGCAGAACGCCGAGGCAGCCTCCACTAGAGCTGAGTGAGTACAAGCATCAACTACCAGTTTCTGTGTCACGCTGCTGTTTAACTGCTAGAAAGTCCGTTTTGAGTCGAGCTAAGCTAATATTTAGCTGTCGCTTAAGCTTCCCGAGTGACACTGACACACAAAAACACACTTTTTTCCACAACCGCCTCACTTTGACAGTCTTTTCCCCACTTAAGCTGCTTTAATGGAGTTTGTGCTGGTCCGAAGTAAAAACAAACGGAGTTGTATCTTACGCGTTTATTATAAAACTCAATTTAATGGTGAGCTACTGTTCTTAGCGGGAGTGTCTGTTTGACGTGAGTGGAGGTTTTGGGCCCTTAGTTCCCGTGAAATGACCGCTGTTCTGGTCCATCATGGCGGCCTCCGGTCACTCCTCTGAAGCCTCTGGACATCTGGTGGAAGGGTTGAGTCCACCAAAGTATGCGGGATCTATTTAGGGAATAACAGTGGATGGTGGAAACATTGTTTTATGATGTGAGACAAAGTCCCGCTGCCCTCAATGAAAGCGGGAAGGCGGCCAAAGGGAACGAGCCGGACGCGCTCAGATCCACTTTCTGCAGAAACGGTCTACAAAGCCGGTTTTGGGAGGGCACATTTCCTCATTTCCGACACCTGTGCTGCAGTTTTCATTCGGCTCGGAGGACCCAGCAGCTCCCAGCAGCCTGGGCGTGCTCATCGGACCCGAGTGACTTTATTCAGATTATAATGAAACCAAGTGTGTGGTCAGTCTGAAGTAATATCTAATCTAGTTACTTCTCTGTCAGGAACTTTCAAAGTATACACAGTAAGCGGTAATCCTCTCCTCGCACATCCCACAGGGGGGTCCCGGTCCGTGTCTCGTCACACTCGCGGTAGATGATTGATTAAAGGCGACACAATGTGGAGACCGCGGCGAGTCCAAAGTCCGCCATTAACGAGGCGAAAACAATAAAAAGGGATCACATGTGGGCGGATCGGCGGCCGCACGCATGGAGCCATATCTGTTTGGTGTCCAGGCAACCGGGCAGGGCGTGGCCCAATGTAGAGAAAGGACTTTATGATGAAATGATGACATGACCCGTTGCTAGGCAACGGTCTAAACATTCAAATCAATGTGTTTTATGAGTTATCTGTGACTAAAATCAAACCAAGAACTCAAGTTTTTGTTCACTGTAATGAAAGTAGACGATGAAACTAAAACTGTTTACAAAATAAACTTCAACTAAACAGAAAATGTATTTTGTTTTCTTATTTGTTGAACAGCCACAAACTGTAATTAGAAATAAAAAACAACCTGCAGCACAAAACCCGACTTTACTCACCCCAACTAATCAGTGGCAACTCTCCTCCAACCCCAACAGTTGCCGTGGTAACGCCTTGATTGACAGCTTCTCAGTTTATAGCATCTTATGTCATAACGTGATGCATTCACATGAACTGGAAATTAGGGTTTTAAAGAACTAACTGTGTCTAAACAGCTGCCGAACAATCATTTTGTGCCTGTTAGTGTTTTAGGTGTCAGCGTTTGCACTTTAACTCGCATAAAAATCTAAAACTAATAAAAAAAATAAGAAAAACTATCATTTAGATAAAAAAAAATAAAAGCTGAATTTTTTTAATGAACTAACTAAAAATAACTGAAATTTAAAATAAAAAAAAAAACCCTCTTGTAACCTTGCGGTGTATTGGCACACACGAAGAGTCTCAAGCAGTGTAGTGTTTCTTTATTGCAATTCATGAACAGAAAAGAGTCTGAACAATAATTGAAGTTATGCAGAAAAACAGTTTCTGGCTGGATTAAAGAGACGGACGCTGCAGGGACGGACGTCTCCGAGCAGCGTCCATTAAGCCCTACGGTGTACAACAGGTAGTCAACACAGTAACAGTCAGATACAATAATACTAGGACGCACATTCTTACAGAATGACTTGTCTGCAGTGTCTTAACGGCTACCAGCTAAACTACAGTATCAGCTAACGGCAAGAAAGTCGAATACTTCGCATCGCGCGTCATTTCTGGGAGTAACAACAGCAGGAATACCTCATCTGAAAACAACAGTAATAATCTTATACAGCTGACGTGACCTGGATTCACCCCGGTCACACCGACAGTGCAGCAGCTGGTGACGTTTAGTAGGACATAAATTAAAGCGAATTAAACCTTCAGCCCCTTCCTGCTTTTTAATAAAAAGATTGTAAAAGTTGTGTTAAAACTAGCACAGCGTGTCTTTTTTTTATATCTCAAATGCGGTAAATAAATCCGATTATTTGCGTTAACAAAAGTCTCCTTGTGTTTTAAAAAATCACCTCTTTTTTTAAAAATCTTTTTACAATTTTATTGTTTTTACGAAGCGAATTTGATTATTTTTTTTGAGCATGAAGAAAGTCGTCCGGCAGCCAGACTGGATGAGAGGTGATTTAATGGTGGCGTGCCGTTGAGCGGCTCCTGTGCGTGCAGCGGCGCGGCGAGGTGAAGTCACCGCCCGCGTCTCACCTGGCTGAGGGTCACCATGCATCATCTAAAGATACTCTAACACGAACGTTCAAGACTTTAAATGTTCTGTAGTGACTTTTAGGATGCGCACGGACACTGAACGACGTGTAAACACTGAGAACCGTTGTGGGGACGCTGGATGTGTCTGATGTCTGGGCGGACGGACGGACGGAGGGTCCGGTCCAGGATGGAGCAAAGGACAGAGACTGAGGAGAGGAGCTGGAGCAGAAAGCTGGTCGCTGGCGGCGGGGGAGGTGGGGGGGGGGGGGACGGACGCTACGGGTAACACTGTGGCTGATGGCTGGCGGTGTGCTGAAGAAGGGGGGAGGCGGGGTGAGGGTGCAGGGACACGGGTTCAGGGCTCGGTCACGGCGCTGGGCTCCTTGTCGTAGATGTAGCTGCCCACGCCGCCGGTGTTCACGCCTGGAAAAACCACAGGGAGAGCAGCGGGAGTCAGCGGGAGAGGGGGGGGGGCAACGGAGAGGAGAAGGGGGGGTTAGGGGACAGGACGGGCTGCGGCCAGGCCGCTGCCGCTCCGGACACATTCTGTTTCAAGTCTAGCTGATATCGGGTGGGTGGACAGCGCCCCCTAGCGGTTACCTTTGGGCCCGAAGAGGACGGCGTAGCAGGGTTTGTGGCAGTAGGGCTGGCCGTCATGCTGGAAGGACACCACACGGTCAGCATCAGTAACTCACCTGCTTCAATAACACCAACTAACTCGTGTAATAGGAATAAAAACAGGTCAGAAATGCAGCAATAAAAACAAACTCTGTACATTTAATGCAGAATATAAAGGACATAAATATCGATGTAGTTGTGCCTGAAACAAATGTGCAAATAAGTGTTTAAAAAGAGGCTCAATTCAGGACGTAAATATGAAAAATGTGCGTTTTTGCAACCAAAAGCCACAAAAACTCGATGTTTAGTCTTTCTGTCTTGCCCTCTGCACCTCCTCCTTCCACCTGTCCTCCCCTAGAACACTTCTGTCCTCGTCTCCTCGTCTCCTTGTCTCCTCGCCTCCTCCTCCTCCTCACCTCTGCATGGCTGCCGGCTGCCAGAGTCTTGCTGCACCTCTCGCAGCGCAGGCAGGGTCGATGCCAGTCTTTACCCAGTGATGTCACCTTCTCGGCTGCAACGCACACACACACACACACACACACACACACACACACACACACACACACACACACACACGTCCGTGAGGCGCTGTAGGAACCACTTTGCGGCTTCGCACCTTTTTTCGCATTTCCTGGACGCGAGCATTCGCTTACCAAAATAAACCTTCTTGTTGCAGCGAGGGCAGAGATTCGCCTCGCCGGAGAACGTGGTGATGCTTCCAGCTGCAGACAGAGATGAAAAAACAGTCGACTAAATGACAGTCAGGAGTAAAATCAATCCACTAATTGGTTAACGAAGCGGTGGCGAAGTCGTTTCGCATCGATCAGGAGGGAAAGATGCAGTGCGGAGGCTGTGTTCAGCAGTTTCAACATCCCCCCGCCAAATTAAAACACTTCTGTCACTTCCTCCCTCAGGAGCCAGTTCTAACAAACACTCCTGTTGTTGGGTTTATTTTGTAGGAGCCTGATTAAGGGACACCTGCGGCACGGACTCGGCGGGACGCTGACCTTTCGACGGCGCTTTGGGTACGAACGTTTTCTTCTCCTCGGTCTTGGCGGCTGAGTCCACGCTGGTGGAGGAGTTGTTGTTGGCTGGAGTGTCGTAGACGTACGAACCGGCTCCTCCGATGTTCACGCCTGGAAGTTCGAGGGAAAACACCAGGAAGTGAAGTTGGAACACGCGACGGATTGTTAGTCTGCAGCGAAATATTCTGTCTGGATTAAAACTACACGTGAGCTCACGTTTAAACGGAAAAAGTGTCTCTTTCAAACAGAAAGTTTAATTTTTTCTCATCAAGTGGAAGTTTTTTCTCAATAAAATCGCTATTATGAACTTGAAAATGTAAATTCTTGTCAGAAAAATTGTTTGAGATGAATATTTAGAGAGAAAAAGGTTAAAAAAAAATCCTCCGGTGTTTTTTGAAAGGACATGCAGTTCACCTTTTGGCCCGAAGAGGGCAGCATAGCACGGTTTGTGGCAGTAGGGTCTTCCGTCGTGCTGTGAGAGACAAACACACCGTGAGCTGACAGGAAGCTGCAGTTTATCACCAAAATAAAACGCCTCGACGCAGAAGACCAACGGAACATTGGAAGGTTTGATGGAATCGGTCTTCCTGTCGGGTTTTCCGTCCCGATGAGACAAGAAGCCAAACTGTGTCTAAAAATGGAGACGGCCACCTCGCGATGATGTCATCGCCGCGGGCGTCTCACGACGACGCCGCCCGTTTCCAAGAGACGAGCCTCTGTTGGTGGGTGTCAGCGACGCGGCCGCACACGCGTGACGGTCGATGTTTCCACTCGGAAAACAGAACGAGGACGGGACTCCTCGAAGACATAGAAGGGGCCTGATGCATGCTGGGAACGCCGCCGCTCGGCGAGCGCGTGACCGCGGCCGGACGCCAGGCGGCCACCGGGCCAGAGCCAAATGCCCAAAGATGAGAAGAACCAGCGGTGGAAGGACGCCAGGCTGGACGGAGGAGGAGGAGGAGGAGGAGGCTCGTCTTACCCACAATGCACCTGATTCAGCCTGCATAATGCAGCAACTGTGACACCATGTGCTGCTGCGCTCGCCATTCGCGCTTCCTCTCTGGCGTTTACGTGATGCGTGCGGGGTTCGCCGCCGCCGCCGCCGCTCCGTGACGGACTTTCTGAAGGACACTGGCGCTCTTTGTGAGGAGCCACTGCCCTGAAGGACTCACTGTACGCCTGCAGACTCGGACCGTAAAGGGTCCAAAAGACCCTAAAAATGGATTCTCCGCTGCTGCGCTGCCGCCCACTCTCTTCCCAGAACGTCGCCGCCCACACGCGTAAATCTGCCGCCTCCGTCTCCTCGCTGACCTTCCTGAGCAGAGGTCACGGTGCGACACGGTGATTTCACGCAAAAACGGATTAAAGTGTAAATAAAGAGTCGACTGAGAGATGCTCCTCGTGGCTCCGCCTCTCAGTTTTGAGTTACGCGTTTTGAGCGAAAGTTTCTTGAAGTTTTGAAGAAAGTCGGAGAAATCCGACACGTTTCTTCTGCGCTGGAGGCAGAAACGCTCCGATGCCTCCGAAATTTCCTCTGATCGGAGGAGAAATTGTGAAAGTTACAGCAGATATTCGGATGGAGCGGCATGTTTGGGCTGTTTGGGAGGACGCGGCGGTGACCGTTCGGCGCTGTCGCGCTGTCCCGTCCAGTCTGGCTCGCTGCCAGCGGCCTCCCCCCGGACCCTCGGGCCGCCCCCGGGCTCCTTCCTGTCCCCCTGCGAGTCCTTTTAAAGAAGCGGCGCTGCTCCGGGGTCCGTAACCTCGCATACCGCGACGACATGACACCAAACAGCCTCCCAGACAATCCCACACTGCCCCCCCCCCTCCAAACGTCAAAACCTCGACGTGTTTCCATGATGTGAATCCCGCCGCCGGTTTTCTCCTACTAAAGTCAAGCTCGTGGCGTGACGCCGCGGCCCAGGGGAGGAGGGGGGGGGGCGGGACTTGGACGGCCTCCAGGGAGGGGGGGGGGTGGGTGGAGGGCGGAGAGGAGCGCCGAGATTGTGCGGCGACACGACTGTAATCACGCATGAGATTAAATGGCGAGCGGCGCCTTCGGCAAATCGCTCTCGTGCTCACGGAGGACGAGATCCCGCCGTCCTCCGACAGCAGGACGCTCGGCGCCCCCGTTCAGCCGCAGAAGAAGAGTCGGCCGCGGTCAGTTCGCGAGTAGCTGAAAAGGGCCAAACGTGGCGACCTGCAGGCGCAGGGCGCCAGATAGCGGCCAGCCGCCGCTACCGCGATTCCGTGCTCGGATATGGCAACCTGATTACGCAAGTCTCAGAGGAAGGACGAGTCCTGAGGGGACGGGTCCAGGGGGAGGACAGTTGACAGTCAAAGCAGATGGACAGACGCACAACAAAGACACGCACTCGGCAACTTCCTGCACGCAGACGCACAAACACTTAAAAAAACGAAGTTTAAAGGTGTCCCATCTCGAGTTTCTGCTGAACTGAAGTGGCTTCAGTTCAGTTCAGTTCGCGTCTGGCGCGCAGGGCGAGGGATGGCGGTCGGAGCGCGTCCCGGCGGGCGCACTGACCTCGGCGTGGCCTCCGGCGTTGAGCAGCTTGTTGCAGCGGTCGCACTTGAGGCACATCTTGTGCCAGTCCTTTCCCAGCGACGACACCTTTTCGGCTGCAGCGGAGACGGGAGACAGGAGACACAACAGAGGGGTGAGGTCACACGTGGGCCCCCCAGGCAGCGCTCGAGCACATCGGTCACTCGGCCTTTGTACGCATCATAAGGAGCCGTTCAGCCGTCGCCATGACGCCACGCGCTCGGCACCATAGCGATCAGACTGTGCTGCGATAGAAGCCTGATAGAGGCTTGTTTTCTCTGTGTGTGTGTGTGTGTGGGGGGGGTCTGTGTGCTACACAGGATGCTGTGATGATGTCAGAAAGGGTGGATGGCAGGGGGGGGGGGGGGACACACACAGTGGCGTGATTCCCCGTCCAGCTGGAGCAGCAGGGGGGGGCGCAGCTAACCCAAATCCTTTGTGTTGCCACCCGCCCATCCCCCCCAGTTTACAGTACAGCCATCCTGCCGCAGACAGACCCTCAGACCCTTTTCCGCACCCTTCCTGCTCTCCTCCATTAGCCCCGCCCCCCCCTCCTCCACCCTCCACCCTCCACCCCACCCCGACAAACCACAGACCCTCAATATAACCACACAAAGGAGCGGCGGCGCAGGCAGCAGAGGAAACACCTTCTCTTATCGAGGCACAAACAGCCGGATCCTCACACTCTGTTTCCTCCAGAGCCCCAACACACACACACACACACACACACACACACACACACACACACTTGGATGTAAAGAGGATTACTTCCTCCTTTTAAGCTGCGCTCCCACATCAAACATCAACATGAAGTTGATTTCCAGCATCAAGTTGGACCAAAAAAGAGCCAGACAGGATTTTACAAGCTGTACTCGTCAAATAAATAGTAAATACACAAATAAAACTGCAATATTCAAGATGGAGGTGGAGATTCGGACACCGGTTCAGTTCGGAGACACCGTGAGGGGAAAACCTCGACACGTTCTCGTCTGGTCCGGTGAACTCGCTGCTGCTCTCGTTACGGTTCATTTCTGTTCGGTTTAATGTGGTTTAGGTGAAAATGCCCCCCCCCCCCAATTGGTGATGACTCACCCCAATTGGGGGAGGGGCGGGGGGGTGGGGGGGGTGAGTCATCCTTACTGAGGGTCTCCGGTCGCTCTGCAATCAGCTCGGCTGTCAGTCCAACTCGTCATCGACAACACGGAGACAAATGGGCAACAACAGGGCCTGAGGGAGTGTGTGTGTGTGTGTGTGTGTGTGTGTGTGTGTGTGCGTGCGTGCGTGCGTGCGTGTGTGTGTGTGTGTGTGTGTG
>JASSRZ010000051.1:4351110-4362938 GCA_032164315.1 Malacoctenus gilli | reverse complement strand
CCCCCCCCCCCCCCCCCCCCCCCCCCCCCCCGACCCCCCCCCCCCCCCCAGGTGACGGCATTTGATTGGACGTCTGCAGGAGCCAGTTCCAGCCTGCCGCTCCGGGATAATGGACCTGTCCGCGCGATTGATCGCAATCCGTTTATTTGGTGCTGACCGGGAAGCTTCGGCGGCTCCGCCCCCCCCACCCCCACCCCCCCCAGCACTCAGCGGCGGGCTTGATAAACGTCTTGTGTCGCACACGGAGCAGGAAGTGACCAGCAGACCGACCTGAGTCAGCGTGGAGCTTTAGTTTTCCTGCGGAACGTCCAATCACGCGATGAGAAACCGGCTTCGTCCACCAGGGGGCGCTGGCGGTTTTCTACAACACGCCACCGTAAATCGTAAATTCGCCGTCCGGATGTCTGCGTCCGTCTGCATGGTGGCGTCCCAACGAGGTGTTTGATACTGCAAATACTGCAGTATTGACTTCATCGATGCTGTTACTTATTTAAAATATCGCCTTTAATTGGAGACGACGGAGTCATTGAGCGTCAACACGCAGACACATTAGGAAGCGAGGACGCCGTGGTCCTCTCCCACTCCGGAGTCTGTCAGCGGCGCTTTTTGGCAGCGGGTCGAGTGCGAGACGATCCAAATTCTCCATCATTAGCGGCTTAGTGGGCGAGCGAGCGCTGAATAAATGGCGTGCGCGCGAGAGAGCGAGAAGAAGAAGAAGAAGAAGAAGAGGAGGAGGAGGAGGAGGAGAGGCGAGCAAAGTGTGAAAACAGCAACTCTGTTGGGGGGGGCGGAGCTTCAAGTCAGCAGGCGATCGGTCCGCTCGACTCGACAGCAGAGCGAATGTTTGTCTGGGATCAGCGACGGCGCTCGTAATCAGCGCACAGAGTCAAAACAAACAGATCTGCAACCCGTCGCGTTCTGTCTGCTCCATCGGTCACCGCGGCAATGAGTCACAGTGAGGAGTCACTGTAAAGACTCACTGCAAAGACTCACCATAAAGCCTCGCTATAAAGACTCACCGTAAAGACTCGCTGTGAAGACTTTCTGTAAAGACTCGCTGTAAAGACTTGCTGTAAAGACTTGCTGTAAAGACTCGCTGTAAAGACTCACTATAAAGACTCACCCTAAAGACTCCCTGTAAAGACTAGCTGTGAAGACTCACTGTAAAAACTAGCTTTAAAGACTTGCTGTAAAGACTCTCTGTAAAGACTCGCTGTAAAGACTCACTGTAAAGACTTGCTGTAAAGACTCGCTGTAAAGGCTCGCTTTAAAGACTTGCCGTAAAGACTCTCTGTAAAGACTTGCTGTAAAGACTTGCTGTGAAGACTCACTGTAAAGACTCTCTGTAAAGACTCGCTGTAAAGACACACTGTAAAGACTCACTGCAAAGACTCACCGTAAAGACTCACTGTGAAGACTTGCTGTAAAGACTCACTGTAAAGACGCGCTGTAAAGACTCACTCTGAAGACTCACCGTAAAGACTCGCTGTAAAGACTCACTGTAAAGACTTGCTGTAAAGACTCGCTGTAAAGACTCACTATAAAGAGTCACAGCAAAGATTTACTGTAAAGACCCGCTGTAAAGACTCGCTGTAAAGACTCACTGTAAAGACTCACTGTTTATGTTTCGTTTCAGTGGTTTGAGGTTCGGTTCTTTTCCTCGCGTCTGTTCTTCTTGAACTCCGAAGCAGCGACAGGCCTTCAGTTCCGGCTGACTGTGCGCTGACCCGTCGGACCGCCCCGGGTCGGCGCCTCCCACTCGCCGCTCAGCCTGGGAAACGACAGCGCGAGGGGGGCTTAGTGGGGGTCAGCTGATCCGCCGCCGTGCCGCCGCCACCGCCGCCCGGCTCCTCGTGTGAAACTCAGTTCCTTGTTTGGAAGAAATGTGCTAATCCCGGCGGACCCTCCGTGGGGCCTCAGATGCCCGTTTAGGGCCAAAAAAACAAGCGGCGGCTTGAGTTCTTCAAGCGGCCTTTGGTTCCTTCACCTCGCTGGCGCTCGTGTTCCACGGAGCAGAGATGGTTCCACCGGTTCCTCTGTTGTGTTGCCTCATCGTCTAAACACTCGCAGGTTTCGCGTCAACCTGATGATGCGGCGGTGACGGCGGCGGCTGTGTCGAGTATTTTCTTCGTGTGCCGCGCTGAGCGGAGGGCAGGAAGCAGCCGGGCCGCGTAGACTCGCCGCCGCCGCCGCTGCAGCGCCTGATGGAGGCAGTCAGAGCACGACGCCACCGCTTACATAAGAACCCGCCTCAGCCGCTCGGTCAATAGCCGTGGGCGAGGCAAGCGAGGCGAGGCCGCGGTGTGCCGTTTTGCTCCGCCGGTGTCCCGTTTCATCCTGCTGCCGCTGAGGCGGAGGGGGCGGAGCTTAATGGCGGAAACATCGGCAGTAAACGCACAGTGTTGGATGGAAAGCGGCTCAACGCGTGTCCATGTGTGGGAATGTTGAGTTGACTCGAGCAGGTTCGGACTCCCAGCGTTGCGATTGGCTGTCCTGGCGTGATGTCATCGCATGGTGGCCAATGGAATCGTTACCGGTCTGGTCTCCACAAGGGAGGATTTCCCGTCTGTTCCCGCGTTGTTTTGTCACAATTTCGTTGCCGGACTCGCCGTTCCGCCGCCGTTCCGGCGCCGTTCCGCCGCCATTCCGCCGCTGTTCCGCCGCCGTTCCGCCGCCATTCCAACGCCGTTCCGACGCCGTTCCACAAGGGAGGATTTCCCGTCTGTTCCCGCGTTGTTTTGTCACAATTTCGTTGCCGGACTCGCCGTTCCGCCGCCGTTCCGCCGCCATTCCACCCCCATTCCGACGCTGTTCCGACGCCATTCCACCGCCGTTCCGACGCCGTTCCGACGCCGTTCCTACGCCATTCCACCCCCATTCCGACGCTGTTCCGACGCCATTCCACCGCCGTTCCGACGCCGTTCCTACGCCGTTCCACAAGGGAGGATTTCCCGCCTGCTCCCGCGTTGTTTTGTCACAATTTCGTTGCCGGACTCGCCGTTCCGCCGCCGTTCCGACGCCGTTCCGACGCCGTTCCAACTGATTGGTGACGCTCGGCTGTGTCTCTCCGCAGATCGGCTCGGTCAGCTGACCGGCGTGCGAGGATGGTGACCCCGGCGACGGCGGAGGCGGCCCCCGTCCCTCTGACGGCGCTGTCGCGCTGGTACCTGTACGCCATCCACGGCTACTTCTGCGAGGTGATGTTCACCGCCGCCTGGGAGTTCGTGGTGCACCGCAACTGGAAGTTCCCCGGCGTGACCAGCGTGTGGGCGCTCTTCATCTACGGCACCTGCATCCTCATCGTGGAGCGCATGTACCTGCGGCTGCGCGGCCGCTGCCCGGTGCTGCTGCGCTGCACCATCTACACGCTGTGGACGTACCTGTGGGAGTTCGGCACGGGGCTGCTGCTGCGCCAGTTCGACGCCTGCCCCTGGGACTACTCGCAGTTCCGCTACAACTTCCGGGGCCTGATCACCGCCGAGTACGCCGTGCCCTGGTTCTGCGCCGCCTTCATCGTGGAGCGCCTGGTCATCCGCAAGACGCTGCGGCTGCGCTTCCACCAGGGGCCCGAGGACGGCTGGTCGGCGGCGGCGGCGGCGGCGGGCGGGCGGAGGCCGGAGCGGGGCCGGGGGACGGAGAACAGCGCCAACGGCTACCTGAAGGTGGAATGAGGCCCAGAGGCGGGGACAAAACCGGCCCCGAGGCTCCGCCCCCTCCTCCCCTCCACCCAGCTGCGCGGGGCGAAGACCACCTGGGCCAGAAAACAAAGGTCTGGCTGTGTCCTTCAGAGTCCCACAGCCGTGCCACAGCCACTCCATGCTGCATCCCATAATACGCCCGTCTCCAGGCAAGGGGGGAGGGCGGGGGACGCGACCCCTGTGTGCTGCTACCACTTCCTGTCCCCCCCCCCGTCCCCCGTCCCCCCCGTCCCCCTCCGACCCCAGAAACAAAACAAGACGTAGAAGAGAATCAGTTCACAGTCAAGCACTGCGAAACGTGTCCCTCCAGTGTACATACGGTCCTGCAGTAGTATTCGGAGTACTGTAGTAATGTAGCTACAGCGACGGAGACGTTCCCGTCCGTCCCGTGCGTCCTCGCGTCCCGCTTCCGTCTTGAATGTCTCTCAGCGAATCGCCTGGAAAGAAAAAAAAAAAAACAACAGTGCATGAGAATAAAAAAAAAAGTCTTCCAGTGTCGTCCTCGTTTCCACGGCGACCGTCCGGCCACCGTCCCGCTCGCCGCCGTCTCGCCTCGCGGCGGTCGCCGCTCTCCTCTTGTTCCGACCGCATGCCCAAGTGTCCTTGAGCAAGGCGTTGAATGCCGGCGGCGGCGGCGGCGGCGGGTCCCGGGCCCTCGCATGGCAGCTTCTCGGCCATCGGCAGCGCGAATGAACGGCGCCGTTCTTTTCACGCCGCGGTGACTCGCCGTCTGCGTCTCCTGCGGTTTCAGAGATGCCAAGGTCACGTGACGCGAGCCTCGTCTCTCGTCGAAAATTCATCAGTCAACCTGCTGGATGTTCTTCCGCGTTTTCTGTCTTTGTTTCAGCCTCATGATTGTCCGAAGCGGCGGCGGCGGCGGCGGCGAGGAGATCCGTCTCCAAAAGTCGAGTTTTTGGAGTCGTCGTTCGTCCGCCGTCTCCTCTGTGCTCGATTTGACGAGTGTGTTCATGAAGGACACGAATTGCGCCGCAGATTTGGGTGTAAATTTATTCAGGAAAGCAGTTAAAATTCAGCCAAAATAGAAATTTGCTGTTTTTTTTTCTCTTCCTGTGAGTGAGAAACGATTCGTGCCGCTTCATGAATATTGAAGTTTTTTTTTTGTTGTTGTTTCGCGGCAGAAACGGTCGAACGAGCCGCTCGAAAAACCTCGTCGGATCCGGAGTTCAGGTTTAGGTCGGGTCGAGAAAAAGCGCGGAAACATCCAGAAAACGTCCGCCGGCACGTCGCTCTCGTGTTTCCCCTCTGGAGGTAGAGAGGTCAAAGGTCAGCCGCCCGCTCCGCCCACACAGGAGCTGCTCTCTTGGTGACTCTGGTGCTACTTTAGGTATTAAACACACCCACGGACCCTCTGTTTGTTCAGAGGAACCTTAAACGAAACGTTGTTTCCAGCGGACCCGACGGTGTCGCACTGTGCTCACATTAAACAGGTTCGACTCCCACGAACTGGACGTCATCGTCCGGCCGCAGTGACCTTCAGCGGCTCTGATGAACTGCAGCGCCACAGGGGGAGGTGCTGCCACCCAGTGGACGAAAGGCGAACCGCACATTTAGGCGTTAAAACATCAGAATCGACACAAACGCATAAAAAAGCCCGAAAAAACAGCAAGTATTCGAAAGATTTTGATTTACTTTCTTTTATTTGTTGCCATATTTGTGTTGAACCGACAGATTTCAAAGCAATACAGGCTTCTAACTCAGCAACGAGGACATTTTCTCCCCCCAAAAAGACGTTATGATGGTATGCAGCTCACGTGTTTGTCCAATTCTATAGCTTCGATTGAGCAAATCACAAAAAAAACATGCAAAACTTCGTGTATTCTCTGCAATATGTGAGTAAAGGAGTATTAGGTGACTGTGTATAGCGTGTACAGAGACAGTCTGTGTGAGTGTGTGTGCGTATGTGCATGTACAGTATGTTAAAGCTCTATGACTCTGGTATTTTTTACCTCGCATGTACAAAACTTTTTCTCACTACTGATTTTATCCTGTAAATTATTTGCCCCATTTTTTGGTTGTTTTTAATAAAAAAAAATGGACATTGTTTTTCAAAAACTAACTTTACTAATATCAGTTGTTTGGAATATGTTTGTATGATTTATCACTCTTTGGGGTTGAATGTATTTATTTGTATAATTTGTGTGTTTCAGGAAGTCTTTGAGTGACTCCAACAGTGTTTTCCTGTAAACACTTCAAACATGAACCATCGCAACAAACGAATAAATCAAATAAAAGTTTTTTTTTTGGAGACTTTATTCGTCGTCAGATCGTTTCTTTGCGTTAGTCACCGGTTGGTTTTAGTTCCTCTAACGGAGCCGAGCTCCAATCAGAGCTGAATTAAACACCTGCTGGTCTTTCAACCATCAACCTTCCTGCAAGAAGCCAAAGAGACGCCGCGGAACAAAACTGTGAGTCGCCTCAAACGTCTCTGGTTTGCAGTTTGAACGAATCACGAGAAGAAAACGCAGAAAAACGCGGAGAAACTACCGAGAAGCAACTCAATTTAAATCCCCCCGGGAGGCTAACGACGTTAGCTCCACCTTTTGTTAGCGTATAGCCGCGACACAAACAACCTTTATTATCAGTTTTTGCTCGTAAACCTCGTTCGTGTTTCATTTTATTTAGATACACACTGATGAGCGTGGGTTTAATAGTAACAAACGCATAAATAAGAGTTAGCGTGAGCAGATTGCTATCTGGTTAATGCTAATTTTAGCCTTCTAGCTGGCTTCCCTTAAGTCCCGCCCTCCTGTTCAGTGATTGGCCAGTTTCCGGATCGCTGAGAGAACACGTCCAATCAGAAATTAGAACAGCGCGTCATGGTTCTGCCTCCTCGAAGAAAAGCTTTGGCTTGCTGCTCCTAGCGGGAAAACTAGAGTACTGCACTGTGTGACGACGTTTATTTGATAAAAGATTTAATTTTTTTGCATTTTAAATGTTTCAATAACTTTATTTTCTTACAGAGGAGGAGCGGAAGCTGTGAAACAGCCTCAACGGCAGAGAGATCCGAGGCTTTGCCTCCTCTGAGGTCAGAAAATAAGACATCAAAGTAAGAAAAAGACACTTTCTGACTTAAAGTCCACCCAGTGCTTTTATTCTGAAAGTTTCTAATGTATTCTATGTGGCTGTGTCCACCTGTGTTTGGAGTCACTGTGATGTTTTGGTGAATAAAAAGAGTTTCGTGTCACTTCCAGCTTCCGCCTCAGTCCCAGGCTGCAGTACACGCACATCACCGCGCGATGGCGCCTTCCTCCTTACAGACGGACGTCAAGCGGCGCAGCCTCCGGTCTCCAGGTCAGTCTGCATGAAGATGTCAAGTCTGCATGTCTGTGAAGCTGCGGGTGTTTTTATGACTCCGTTCTGTGAGTGAAGAGGTCGAAGTTTTGGCTTTCGATGGAAAAGGAGGATTTGTGAGAGTCAGTAGCGTCTCACCCCTCCCGGGTCTCACCCCTCCTGAGTCTCACCCCTCCCAGGTCTCACCCCCTCCTGAGTCCCACCCATCAGAGTCTCTGCTGTTCTATGTCTGACTTTGAGTTTGGCCTTCAGATGACAAAATGTGGACTTTTGTTTTTGTTGCGATGCTTTGTGTGACGTTTGTGTTTGCGAAGCGCTTGCGATGTTTCCGCCGCGCTCGGGTCACGTGACCGCGCCTCGAGGCAGGCGGTGAGAATGTGGGTCGCCGCGCGTCTTCTCGTCAGAGCCTCTAATTGTCCCGGCGTCTCCCCCCCCCCTCCCCCGCAGCCTCCGGGCAGAGCTCACCTGTGTTCCAGGGGTGTGACGGTGGCCCCGCCCCCCCTCTGGCACCTCCCGCGTGTGGCTTCATGTGGCGTCCTCCAATCCCGCGCTGTCACTCCAAATATGGAGCTTCCCCAGCCTGTAATCTGTGCGCGGCGAGCGGCGTTCCCCCCGCGGCAGATTCGGGGCCCGTTGAGAGTGTCGCTCACGTGTTGAGCGGCGGTTTCGCCGGCATCTCGGTTGAGCGACTTCATGGCCGAGCAGGTCGAGTGCCGAGTCTGAACAGGAAGTCGAGACGCTTTAAGGTTTCAGGGTTTAACCTGAAACTTCACCTGCTGCTCCGGTTACACGAAGGGATTCCACCCGTTGTTTCAGCTGAAACTGCGAGAGTTAAAACGTCTTCTGATGATCGATTAGAAAGTCACATTTAATGACGGGAGTGAAGTCAGTATTTGAAGCTTCCGTCGTCTGTTCCAGGAGTTTTTGTTGATTCTGGGAAGGACGCCGTCTTCGCTCCATCGCGGCTCCTTTTCACGTCCGTTTGTTTTCTGTTCTGCCGCCGTCTCGGTTCGCCTGCAGCGACGGAAACTCGTCAGTTTGTAAACGGAGCTGATCTGAAATGTCTGCAGAAGTAAGAGAAGGTTTGTTCTTTTCCATCGACATCTTTGGTTCTAACCGGGGTGTTAAGGTTCAAATGGGGTATCTGAATAAGCCCCGCCCCACCGCTAAAGGAACCCCGCCTCCCTCATTGGCTCCTTGTGGACAGGTCAAACGATTCGCCTCTGAGAACCAATGAAGACGTCATTTTGGGTTCTTTTGTGTTGTGAAGTTGAATCTGTATGAATCGAAGCCTGTTGAGCAGCGACAGCGTCAGTGAGGAAGGTGTGTGTGTGTATGTTTGTGTGTGTTTGTTTTTGTGTGTGTGTTTGTGTGTATGTTCATGTCTGTGTGTGTGTGTGTGTGTTCGTGTGTGTGTGTGTGTGTGTATGTTCATGTCTGTGTGTGTGTGTTCGTGTGTATGTTCATGTCTCTGTGTGTGTGTTCATGTGTATGTTTGTGTGTGTGTGTTCGTTCGTGTGTATGTTCGTGTCTGTGTGTGTGTGTGTTCGTGTGTATGTTCATGTCTGTGTGTGTGTGTTCGTACGTATGTTCATGTCTGTGTGTGTGTGTTCGTACGTATGTTCATGTCTGTGTGTGTGTGTTCGTAGGTATGTTCATGTCTGTGTGTGTGTGTTCGTAGGTATGTTCATGTCTGTGTGTGTGTGTGTTCACGGGTATGTTCGTGTGTGTGTTCGTGTGTATGTTCATGTCTGTGTGTGTGTGTGTTGGTGTGTATGTTCATGTGTGTGTTTGTTCATGTGTATGTTCGTGTGTGTGTGTGTGTGTGTGTGTATGTTCATGTCTGCGTGTGTGTTCATGTCTTTTTGTGTGTGTTTGTGTGTGTTCATGTATATGTCTTTTTGTGTGTGTTTGTGTGTGTTCATGTATATGTTTTTTGTGTGTGATTGTGTGTACGTGCATGTCTGTGTGTGTGTGTGTGTGTGTGTGTTTGTGTGTATGTTCATGTTTGTGTGTGTTTGTGTGTATGTTCGTGTGTGTGTGTGTTCGTGTGTATGTTTAAGTGTATGTTCATGTGTGTGTGTGTCCGTGCGTGTTCATTTCTGTGCGTGTGTGTGTGTGTTCATGTATATGATTTTGTGTGTGTGTGTTCATGTGTATGTTCATGTCTGCGTGTGTGTGTGTGTGTGTGTTCGTGTCTGTTCGTGTGTATGTTAGTGTGTGTGAGTGTATAGGAATGTGGATGCAAAGGTTTGGTTTGTGAGCCGTTCCATCCAATCAGGGCCGAGCGGCAACATTCGCGTTTCCACGGCGAGCGTCCAGCGCCGCCGCTTCGCTCCGTCCGGGGAAACTTGCTTGACGTGTGAACGAGTGAATGCGTCAAACCTCGAGCCGGCGCTCATTCATGCCTTCACGGCTTTGGGCTCTGCCTGCTGGAAAACCGCCGTGGCCTTTCTCACTCACTTTTTCCTGCCGGCGTGTTGCCGGGCGGAGGAGCGGCTCCTCCAAGCCCCTCGGTGCCGCCGCGTCGCACGGTTCCACGAACGCCGCACAAATGTGCCGAAGGCGACCGTGAAACGGCGAGCGGGTCGCGGAGGAAGTTCAACTCCTCCGTGTGACTTCGGGACGAGTTTGCGTGATTATTTTTCCTGACGAACAACAAAAAATGTCCGAACGGTTAAACTTCCGCGGAGACTTTGGAGGCCGACTGAGTTCTAACGGCGGCTCGCGAGCGACGCGGAAACTTTCTGAGCTCCAAACGGATTCCGAACCAAAATTGGAGGAGTTCATGCTTTTATTTTGACGGGGAAAACAATGATTTGTTTGCTGGAGCTCGCTGCGCCCTGCTCGCGTTCTCGCGCCACCATCAGGCCTCTGTCGTGCATGTCAGACTAACGCGACGCAGCTGCAGGTCGTTCAGCCAGCTGTCGTCATGGAAACCGGCGGTCTCTTAGGGCACCTGGAAAAATGACTGGAAACAGTCGGAACCCTTTCAGCGTCCAGGCCGGCGTCCAAACCGCCGCCTCCGGTTCGTTCGGCGAGGATCTAACGAGGAGATCGCGGACTCCTGGAAGAACAACGCCGTTTCTGCTCAGGCCGTTTCTCCGCCCGTCAGCCTGCAAACGCGCCGCCGCCGCCGTGTCCTCACTTCCTGTCTTCACTTCCTGTCTTCAGGCCGAGATTAGAACGGCTTTGGATTTTTCATTCGTTTCAGGTTTTCTGTTGGTTTTCCGCTGGTCTCACTTGAAAAGTGGATTTTCAGGTTAAAAATATTCCGTTTCGGTTTTTGCCGACTTTATTTTTAGGAAGTGTTTTTGCTTTTTTTTTTTTTTTTTGCAACTTCCGAGTTCAAAAGCAGAGAAATTAAACGGGGAAACTGGCCGGAAATCTTCGTTGTTCCGAATTCCAGGTCGACGGTTTGAACCCGCGCTCGACGAACGGTCTCAGACGCTTTGCATAACCGGGGTGAACCGTGCGTTGCCCCCCCCCCCGCCCCCCCCCGCTGCTTTACATACGTGGTGTTTGATGTGATTCAAGCATGTAAAGCAGCGGCGTCCCTGCTGTTTGAAACAGGAGCGATGGAATCAGCAGAGACGCTGCTGAGGGACGGATTCATAGATGGCGTTGGAGGAAGTGGTGTCCTCCCTGTCCTGTCCCCCCTGGTGTGTCCTCTCCGTCCTGTCCAGCATCCTAAACCGTGGACACGGTGGACTAAATCACCTTGGTTAATAAGCCGAGGGCTGCTGCGTCTCATGCGGTCGGAGGACGCGGCTGCAGGACGAGCACCGACCACACGAGTCCACGTCCGTCCTCCGTCTCGTGTCTCAGCGTCTGTTGGTGTTTTTGGTGGACACAGTGTCTCTGCTGCTTGATCTCAAGTCCACCGCGGTTTTTTCCCCGTGTGGCCTTTTCAGCTGCAGTTTTCCGGCCAGCGCTCACAGCGGCCCGTTTGTCCGACTAAACCGCCTCCAGCGTCCAGAGTCCTGCGCCGCGTCCCCACGCCACACACGGCGCAGTGTGGCGTTCGGGGGCCACGTAATCCTTTTTTGAAGTGGGAATCCTCACCTATTGCCTCTCAGTGTCCCGAGACGCCGTCTCCTCGGGAACTTCTCGAAGTTTTTCCTGGTGTTAAAACAGTTTTTACTTCACAGAGCAACGCGCAAGAACAATTTAACATTTTCTATCTTGAGAAACTGAGAAAAGTTGTAAAGTGAACATTAACTTTTGATGCCGTTTGGGCGTTTTTCCAAAGATTCTCTTTCTGTAACTCACTTGAGTGACTTTAACCCCTTCAGAAGGTCTTTCAGTTACGAGTACTCGAGTACTCGCGGGTCCTACGTTTCCTCCTCGGACACTTCAAGTTGTGTCAGTGAGCAAACAAACCTTTCAGGCGCAAGCAAACCGTCGCCGCGTGATGACTCAACCGTATTTAACGGCAACGCCGGCGTATGTTTGTTTACACTGATTACATCTGAACAGCCGCGCGCGTGTGTGTGTGTGTGTGTGTGTGTGTACATGTTATTATTCCGACAGTTGGAGATAAGCGTCTTCCCCCAGTGGCATTCGTCCACTGCGGCCCGCTGTTGCATAAGCCGCCCAGATCCTCCCGTCATGTTTTCCAGCTGTGGCTGAACGACTCCGTCCGACACTGGGCTGTTTGTGTTTTCCGTGCCGAGCGTCCAGGAGCGCTGGCGGCGTTGGCGGCGGCGTTGGCGGCAGCGGCTGGACTCGGGGCCTCCTGAGGCTTGGGGGGGGGGGGGGGGGGGGGGGGGGGGGGGGGGGGGGGGGGGGGGGGGGGGGGGGGGGGGGGGGGGGGGG
>JASSRZ010000051.1:4336056-4348269 GCA_032164315.1 Malacoctenus gilli | reverse complement strand
GGGGGCGGCCGCGGCAGGCCGCGGGGGCGCCTGAGGGGTCCCCCCCCCCCCCCCCCCGTACCCACCTCTTCTCCTCCTCCAGGTGAAGCAGCACCTGGCGGCGCCTTTGAGACGGAAATAGACGGCCCGCTTGTGTTGCTGCAGCTGCGGAGACACAATGCAGCCACAGTGACGGAGCACATTCGCTCGAGTACTGCACTTAAGTTTCACGGCGAGGCACTTGAACCGCGCATAAATATTTCGTTTTCCACGGCCGACACCGACCTTTTTTTATTGGGCTACATCCACTCTACAGCTGTGGTCTCGCATTAGATCAGCATTCAAGGGTTAAGTTACACGTCGACACGTTCAGAGACGTGGAAACTGCGCTTAACTCGTCTTAAATGTCGATTAGCCAGAAGTGGAGGCTTTTCCCTTGTAAAACTGTTTAACTGCGAACGGTCGTCAGCAAAACAATGTCTGAAACCAAACCAGGTGTTTCTGCTCCAAAGACTGATTGCCTGAGAATAAATGTCTCACTTTTCCGTCCGGTCGATGATGTCATGACCTCCTGGACGGTTCAGCCATCCCTCCGTGAGCCGCGTAAAGTTATTTCGAAGCTCTTTAACGCTGAGATTTTCCAATTTCTGCGAATGCATCGCGTGTTATGACGAGAGTTGAATACTGAGATGCCGTCAATCGAGCCGTTACCACGGCGACTGCCTGATCGGCGTCAGGTTGTTGGTCTTTTATCCGGTCGTCGTAACCGACGGCAACCTGGTCCCGCCTCCCTCCCTCCCTCACTCCTGGTGTCGGCGCTCGCCACCTCTCGGCCGGTTCAAACCGCCCCGCTGTTGCTCGCTCTCTGCGTCCAAACCGCAGTTCTTTACGTAAACGTCAGTTCGCCGAACGCGGCGCAAGAACGGGCCGCGTTCCAGCGCGGCGTCTGTTTGTGCAGGTGTGCTGCAGTGTGACGTCGGATTATGAAGCACGTTTGGACGTCCGCCGCCTGTTTTTTTTCTTTTTTCGGTCTCCTCCGAAAATCCCCCCGATTTGAGAGTGGAAGGAAAACAGCGTGATTTCCGGGCCGGGTGGGTTTTCGCGGTGCAGCGCGGCGGCGACTCCTCTGGCCGCGGCCCCTCCTTCACCTCCTCAGGTTGGGGAGCTGCTCCAGTTTATTTATAGAGCTGCTTTCATGTGTGGACTGACAGACGATATTTCCAAGGCGCAGTTTAAGACCTTCCGACCCTCCAGAGAGCCACCTGTGAGCTCCGCTGCTTCCTGCTCCCGCAGACGAGCACGGGAACCGAACGGAGCCTCAAACGGAGCCTTCAGGAACTTCTAGTGAACGTGCGTCGCGTGATGCTTCATGTTCGTCTGCCAGGAACTTTTCAGCCCTGTTTGCAGGATGAGTCAGGAAGTTCCAGACAGATTTCGCTGAATCTCCTGGACGGAGGACAGCTGTTTACATCGTGGTTGCGGTCCGGTGATCCAAAATGTCGGCAAACAACATTTCTGCAGGGTGCTAGAAGAGCGTGTGTGGCCCTTTAAGAGAGTCCAGCGTTCGAAAGGACGAAGCAGGGAAGGCTGGTGGAGGTTTGCGCTCTTTGGGTGCTTCTCGTTACCGTCATAAAACCCCTCGACGCTGCGTTCGAGGAACTCAAAACAAAGTGTTTCCCTCTGGACCTCCAAATGTGGGATCAGGTGGTTTCAGACGGCTTCTTGGACGCGTTTTTCCCGCCGGCCGAAAGGGTCAAACAGCGAAAAAAAAACAAAAACGCGTCATTTGGCAGCCGCAGAAACGACATCTGCTGGCTTTGCCGTGTTGTTGACTTTGGCGCAGAGCTCAGTGCGGTTTGTGTAGTCCGACTGTGGTCCCCCCCCCCCATCCCACAAGGGAGCTTCTCCTGCTGCACCCCCAACCCTCCCCCTCCCCCTCCCGCTCCTTCAGTCCCCCATGCGTTTTATGAAGCAGTTAAGTTCTTTTACATCATGTCTACTCTCCCCCCCTTTCTACAAATCTCTCTTGTCGTTATGAAAATAAGCGTCTGCACGCCAGCATCTGGCGGGAGAATGGCCCCTCTGTGGGCCGGGACGGGGCACCGCGGGCCCCCGCCGAGTGTGCGGCGGCGGGAGGAGGTGGGTGAGTGATCGCTCGCAGGTGACCGCGGGCCGAGCGGTTTCCGGCGTCAGGTGGGATCGCGGCGGCAAAAACGGCACAAAGTCAGAGGCGGTACGAACGTGATCCGTATGAACGAGCTTCGAGCTCCATGAAGCCCTCTGATGATGTCATCCTGTCTTTCAGCTTGTACTCCTCGAGACGTTGATGCCATGGCAACGTCACACTCTCTTTGATGATGTCACTGCCTGTTGTCTTTGCAGTGAGAAGTCGCTCTGATGAAACTCGGGTTTAGCAACGGTCTCTGCGGTCTCTCGGTGGATTAAACTCTCCTTTGTCGTCCTCTTAGCGGTAAGTCGCGTCAGTCTTTCGGTCGTTCGCCGCAGAAAGAGACATTTGTTTTCAGATCTTGTGAATATGTTCAGCGATGGCGCTTAATGCTGACGTTCAAATCCTTGGGACGTCTGCGAAAAGACCGTAAATCCGCGAGCTCACAGGAGGCGGAAGCAGCCGAGGCGTGATGTGACCTGCTCGCCGATCACGCGCTGTTATTTCTCTCTCGCCTCGAAATGGGTGCCAGCTCCTAATAGTCCTTAATCCTCATCCATCATCTTGGCAGGCCCTTCCCTGCATCCCGCTCCCTGATTGGCCCACAGCCAGTGGCCAGACAGTTCACAGGCATTGTGATGTAACAGCGGGAACTCTACCTGAGGGCTCCGCTTTTGTCTGCGCTGAGCCGCTCTCGACCTCTGTTAGTCAGCACGCTTCACGGTCGTGATTGATACCGTCCGCAAACGCACAAACGCACACACGCACACACACACACACACACACACACCCTTCATCCTTTCATTAACCCTCACAAAGATCCTGCAGTGTTTGCTCAGGCTGCTCAGAAATGTCAATCACAGCCGCCAGCCAAGCACGTACACACTCGCACACACTCACACACACACACACACGAATGACTTTGGCGGAAAATAGGTTGCACAAACTCGAAGTGCAGGTTTGGCTCTGTGGCCGGCGGCAGCGGTGAGTCGTGTGAAGGCGCCGGATGAGTAAGCAGCTCTGTCTCCGTCTTCATTATTGACCTCATTCTTCAGACCTCCGGAAAACAGCGAAGTTCAGGACGGCGGTCTGGACGACGGCCGAGACGCCGGAGCTCAAGTTTATCGGAGGAGGAAATATTTCGTGAAAAAAAAACCCCCACATTTTTCTAACGTTATCAAACTTTGTGATGAATGGATGAATGTGGAAGTGAATCGGTCTGTTTCCTCTGTTCCTCCAGCTCAGTTTGGTCAATAACGGGTTAATTCGACCCTTTGCAGGAACTCGACTCGTTAATACGTTCTGGGTGCCGTCTGACGATTAAGTGGGAAACGAGGCGCAAACGCTACGAACTGTCACAGGAAGTGAGTTTGACGGGGGGGGGACAAGCCCGGGCTGGACGCAGGTCAGGGACGGGGTGGGGACATCCGGCTCCTTCTGTCCGTCCACCTGGTGGAGTTGGACCAGTGAGTCCAGGCGTGGGCTTGTTTCGGCTTGTTTTCTGGGCTTATTGTCCGGCGATGCTCGTTGGGGGCGCTCCAGAGGTCACGGGGTCGTGACCCCCTCATCCGCCACGCCCAGCAGGTGTCGCCATGTGACCTTGACTGGGATGTCGGGAATGTGACCGTCTGAGGGCCGTGTCCTCCGGGACGGTGCGAAGCGTATCTGTGACCGTCAGGGGGGGAGGCGGCGACAGACCGGACGCCGCGCTTTGATGTGCGCCCGCTGACAGTTGGTGCCCCTCCGCGTGGCGGCCTGCTCGGCATTACTCTGGCAGACCACCCGCGTCCGAAAAAATGTCCCGGCAGGTTTGAATTGTCCCAAGAATGTGGACCATCTGAGCCCCTCCCCCCAGCCCATCTGGACCCCCCTCCTAACCTGGGAACGCGTGTGGCGTGACGGCCGTCTGTCCCGCCATCGGGGACGTCTGTAAGTTAACACTGAAGTCTCGATGTCGGCTGAAGAATTCACGCAAGCTGCACTCGCAAGTCGATAAATAACTCGGCGACCGTTTCTCTGTCTCCGGATTCCTCCGTGCGCCCCCCCCCCCCCCCAGCGCACGCCGGCGGCGGCGATGGCGGCGGCGGGCCTTTAACCTCGTTTACTCATTCAGGACAAAGTCTCCTGCTGTTTATTCAGACCAACGGCAGATGATCGACTGCGATGTGCAGCAAGCGTCGGAGGGAGTTTATGGGAGCAGATGTGAAATGTTGTTGGAGATAACGAGCAGATAAGGTGGGACGCGGGGGGACGCGGGGGGGGGATGTCGGCAAACCTGATTGTTTGGGTCTGAAGAGTAAAGCTGCACCTGTGTGTGTGTGTGTGTGTGTGTGTGTGTGTGAGAGAGAGAGAATGTGGCGGGAAGGCTGAGATCTGGATCTTTGGCTTCCGTCGCTTCCAGCTGCAACGTTTTTCTTGAACGTCTCTGAACATGTAAATCAGCGAGGAAACGGACGCTGCCGTTTCAGCACTTTAACTTCCTTGAGTCGTAAAAAAAAATGGCGATTTCCACCCGCTTACGTTTTTGAAGTTTTCTTGTTGGTTCAGTTTATTCGAGATTTGTTTATCCACTTCACGGCTGTGGTCGATATTTTGCCCCTCGCAGCACAGAAGCTTGTGAAGTCACGGTTGTGCCGATCGCGAGTTTTCTTTCCGGCGATCGATCGTTGGCGGCGGCTGAATGCGGGAGAGACCCTGAACGCGTCACAGGGATGGGTTCAAAGTTCCCCATCGACCCCGTTTGCAGGTTCCAGGACTTTAACTCGCGCCTGCTCGGGAAGAACATGCTGCCTGAGTCCGTATTCTGGCGGTTTGTCTGAAGCGTTCCGTAATAAATCCGTAAAAACGTTTCCCCCGACAAAACTTCTTTGTTCGCGGCTCTTTTACAGAGTCTGCCGCGTTCGCGCCGTCTCTCGACCGGATCGCCGCGGCGTTCTGGTCCTTCCTGCCGCCTGATGTCCGGCAACGTCCTCCCACGGCGACGCTGATTCAGGCGCCATAAAGCGACGGTTTATGAGCACGCCGCCGTGAGTCACGGGTCGGCCTCCCGGATCACCGGCGATAAGTCGGCCAGACTCTGTGCTGGAGTTTTGTCGCGATTGTTTTGTTGTGGCTGCGCTTTGTGAGTCACCGTGTGTCGGATCGTCTTACTGACACACAAAGGACACGCAAACGGCTCCCTGCGTGGGACGTTTCTGGGTTCGAGAGCAAACAGACGGTGTCCCTCCCAATGTTTTGGAGGCCCGCGTCGGTCCACGTTGCATCACACGTCCTCAGCGCCGCTTCTTACGTCAGGCAGATTAAACGGCGGAATTGGGGCAATCGTGTCGGCAGGAGTCGAGCAGAAAATGTGAGCTTGGACCTTTGCGATCTGCTGCTGCAGCACCTCGGCGCTTGACTTTGCACCGTGCGATGGCGAAACGCTGCCGGCTCCACGTAATCCGCCCGAAGCGGCGGCATTAACGGGGCCGTGGGAGCGCTGGTCTGAAAAAACCCGGGAAAGGTTCACCTTTTTAATCGGCCGCGTTTCGCATAACAGGACGCCAAAGACGCCAACATTTCCGCAGCTTTCAGCACAAATTTCACGACTTTACCGCTCGTGCTCCAAACTGCCGCGGTGCCTCACGACAGGTACCGGCGGTCCGCGTCCAGCCGACACGTTGGAAGCAGCAGGCGGCGTTCGGATCGCTTGTTTGTCTCGCTGCTCGGCGCGATGACGCGATCGGATGATGCAAGTCGCTGGAACGCTCTTTGTTTCTCTTCTGGCTTCCCAGGTATCGCTGTAATTAACTCGGCCGCACCTTTTCTGCGGTTGCGTCGAACTTCCGTCGCCTTGACAGCAGTTTGATTTGGACACGTGACTTTTGTTATTCGTGAAACCTTTTAGAGGAAAAAGGAGCAGAAACTGACGCTGGTTCTCCCCCAAATCGCACGGCAACACCCAATAAATGTCCGAAGGTTGTGAAAATAGCAGAAGTTCGCACTCGCTGCAGGCTTTCTGCAGCGTCACGTAAAATAATTTAACCGCGATGGAAAGTTTGTAAAGGCTAATTAAGGTGTAATTGCCGCGCGTGCGCGTGTTCCTGCGGCTGGAAAGGCCGATTTTTATGGCTGAAAAGCGTCCAGCGGGCGGCGGGCGGCGCGTTGACTGACAGCGGGGCGTGTCGGACATCAGCGGGTCTCCGAGAACCAAACGGGCACCGTAGAAACAACGAGTCCTCAGTGATGTTTTCCACCGAACGTCTTCGTCGGAAACTCCGGTCCCCGGCCCCCCCCCCCCCCTTCTCCGTACGAAACCGGCACCTCACGCTTAATGCGGCCTAATGGCTGTTTTTTAAAAGGCTTTTTACAATAACGCGGCTCACAAAGCCGGCAGCCTGGCAGGTCCGAGCCTGCGATTGAGTCAATGAGACTATTATGTCGTTGTCCCCCCCCGCCGCCGCAGCCAGAGCCCATAACCTCCCCGAGCGCGGACCCCACGGTGCTTATAGGCCCATAGGAGCATCGGCAGATAACGCCACCGCCCGCGTGTGCTTGTTTTAAGGACGGCCTGAGCGTGCCAACGCTGGCACGCCGACAGATGTGCTCCAGCGCACGCAGACGCGGCGTACTTTGGACGCAAACTCGCGTGAACTCTCCCTCGTTTGCCGGTTGAGTCGGAAAAAACGGTCGCGCCGAGGGTCTCCTGAGGTGACGTGAAGGGATTTGACACACACGTTTCCACTATACAACACATTCATGAGTTTGCGTTTTGCAAGCGACAACAAACACACAAAAGCAGAGTAGCATCTCAACAGGGGGTTCCCGTTTTAGAGGCGGAGCCAGAGCAGCGACAAAACTCGTGGCGGAAGAAGACCCGGCGCTCTTCGGCGCTGTCGCTTTTGTCTCTTCGTTATTTCCGGTCGTAACCCAACTTTTGCAAATCTGCGACATTTGATTCTAGAGTCTCAGCTCTCATTTTATTGACGTCCGTTTGCTCGGAGGATCCCGCGACAAGAAAGAACCGCAAGGGGAAAAAAAAAATACGTGGTCCACGAAGCAGCTCCGCACGCCGGGGCCTTTTGTTCCCGGCGAGCCAGAGTCCCCGATTTTTGCGACGCCGGTCGGTCCGGTCGCAGACTGAACTCGCTGTGCGTTGGAGACGCACGTGACGGCCTCCTTGATCTTGTTCGGATGCCAGCAGGCCGCTCGTGGCTCCTGCGGCTGCTGCGTTTGTAAGTTTGAGCGGGCAGGAAGAGGCAACAACAACACGGGTCGAACCCGAAGCGCAGGAGATGATCTCAGGAAAGTTTCTGCCGTGAAACGAAACCTCAAACCGTGCAGCGCACACACACGGAGCACAATGACAGGCCTCGGGGTGGGAGTCTGGTCTCAGGTGTCTCTCTCTTTTTTTTTTTCCTGCATTCATTCTTTCCACATTCAGGTCGTAACCCAGTAAATCCTCTCGGAACTCCTCGACTGCAGCCGCGCACATGTGAGGCTGCGGTGGCGTGGAGAACCCGCGGAGAACCCGCGGCGTGGGCGACTCGTGACGAGCGCGCATCGAGGTGTGTGTGGTCAGGAGGTCGAGTCCGGCGGGCCGCTTCGGCCACGGATGTTGGCGGCGCACTCCGGGGGTTGTTTCTATGCATGTTTGTGCCACCAGGGGGCAGTAGAATAGTTCCCACAGGAACTGGGGGGGGGGGGGCTTCCTACCGTCAGGCAGCCTCCACAACAACGCCGAGTCACCGCGCACGTTCGCAGGCGCGAGAGCGGCGAGATCCGGAGGGCGAGGGAATATAAATAGACGGATCAGAGGAGTGGGTGGAGGAGGTGTGACCAAGGCTGGGAGGTGAAAGGTCAGAGGTCGCCGCGTCGAGAAGTTAGGGGTCGCCGCGTCGTGTTGAATCAGGTGAAGTCCAGGAGGAAACGGACCAAACTCGTGGCTCTTTTATGCGTCAAAAACACTCGGCTGGGAAGCGGCGAGTCCTCGGCAGACGCCGGCTTCGTTCGGAACGAAAACTCTGCGCGCAGAGTCATTCCGGCTGTCGGTTCGACGTTCCTGCGCTCATTATCGGGATGTGTCGCGTCTCATTCTGGGCCTGTTCAGGTCTGAAGCCCGAAGCAGTTGGTGGTGTGTTTGTGTCTGAGGGAGGGAGGGAGGAGGAGGGGGGAGGAGGGGGGAGGGGTGTTTTTCTGGGCGGGGGGGGGGGGGCTGCATCCATTCCCTGCTGGATGGAGAAAAGTGCAGCGCAGCAGAAATGCATTCCAAGGTGGGGGGAGCGCCGCATGGGTTCCACGACTATCAGGTTCTTTGGCCGCGCTTGCGGCTTTGGCTGCGTCGCGGCGTAATGGCAGGAAAAGAGGGGAGAGCGCACGGATGATTGGCGGCGGCGGCGGTGGCGGCGGAGGGGCCAAAGCGGAGAGAAACCGCCCCAACCTTTCGTTGTTTACGGGCGGAACGCGCCGCCAGAGCGCCGTTAAACGGCGAGCGGAGGGCTCGAAGCATCGCGGCCGCGGCGGGAACAAGCACGGATTCACTTTGGGAAGAAAAAGCTGCTTGTTATCGTGACGTTCCGAGTGTCTCGCAGATACGTGCGTGCGCGTGTGCGTGTGTGCGTAGCTCGGAGGCCTGCAGCAGGCCCCGCAGCCACTCTGACTGCTAATGAACTTGGACGGGTGTCCGTGAGCATCGGGCGCTGAAAGGGGCCCTTTCTCCCGCTCGCCGCGGCCACTCAGCTGTCACTCGCTGACCTACAGCTCGCCGATTATGTCACTGTCGCTTAGAAGGCTCCGCATTCATCCGCCGTCGGGCCGCGGCTTCTGGACGGCCCAATCAAACGGCCCCATTAAAAAAAAAAGAAAAAAAAGAAAAAAAAACGTCGGCGGGGCTCTTTTCAGTTTGTCCGCCGATCGCAGCTGCCGGCTGGAAGCGGGGACGAACCCGGGAGCCAAAATGTCCACTTTGGTCTGTTCGAGGAGCAAATAAAGGTGAATCAACTCTGCTGGAGGTTCAAAAAGCCACTCGTCTGATTTATATGCCGCGCTCGTCTCTCCGGGTCCGCTGCGGAGAACGCCGGGTGACACCGAAGCGCCGACTGGACGCTGGCGCTCCGTGCTCTGTGACATCCTTCGTTTTTATCACTTAGTCGAGAGGAAACCGAGAAGAACTTCCCAGACCGGGAGGAACTCATCGACGGGAGCGACGTCCTCGTCTCCGACAGATTTGAATCGCGTTAAACGCGTTCAGACTTCGAAAGTGAAAAGCAGCTGCGCGAGTCGCACAACCATGAGTGTACTTTTGACTCTCAGTACCTTCCTGGTTTTGTGTGTGTGTGTGTGTGTAGTTGGACAGTAGTTTGGGTAGAAGTGGTCTGCAGTGTCTGTTCAGCCGTTTGGATCTGGAGGAATCCATTGAGCGCCGGTCTCCAGGAGCAACAGGCTTTCAGGAGGGGGAGGGGCCTGGTGTCCACCCGTCCACATCTCTCTCTCTCTCTCTCTCTCTCTCTCTCTCTCTCTCTCCTTCTGCCATCCCCCCCCTCCCCCTCCCCTCCCCCGCCCCCCCCCTCCCCTCACAAGGGCTTTGCCTTTGGCTGAACGCTGGGATTCTTTCACTGAGGCTGCCGGTTGCCAAGAGAGCGCGAGCCCCAGAAAAGCTGCGCAAATGTATGTGGGTCACTGCGAGTCAGAAGGGAGCTTTTCATTCTCCTCTTCCCTCCTTTTTCGCGCCCCCCCCCCCTTTTTGTCCCCATGTTCCTTTTCTGTCCCCCTGCGACTCGCCTCGTCCCCCCCCTCGCCAGTGAAAAGATAACACTGATTTGTGTCAGCGCCGATTATTATTCTCGGCCCTCCCCGCTCAGACGAGACCCAATAAGATACGGAGCCGCGTCCCATTGACTTCCCAGCTTCTCCCCGCGTGCGCGCACACACACACACACACACACAGGAATACACACACCACCGAGCGCCTCTTTGTGTGTGCGAGTTTGGCCGGCGTCCCCGAGCCGCGGACAAACAAAACGCTCTGCGAGGAGGCGAGGGGACGCCACTAAAAAGGATCTGGAGCAGATGTTTCGCTGACCTCGCTCTCACTTCCTTTCAGCGGCCCGCCACTTCTTCTTTCCCTTCCTCTTTCCGCGTGATGGATTTGAACGCTTCGTGCCGTTTGGACGCCGGCGGCTCGCTTAATCCGGAGCAGGAGACGCCGCTCGCTCGCTGGCTCCCATTTTCACATTCGCACTTTGTTTTTGCCACATGTGCGTTCGCTCCTCGTCCCGCGCTCGCTCATTGCCACAGATACTTTCACAAAGTAATCAGAGTACTGAGTTTTCCTTTCAGAACTTACTTCACCGACAGCTTTATTTGAAGAGTAACTAAGTTGGATGACGCGTTACTTCGAAAGTTACATCCAGCAGCGGCCGCTTCGACGTGGAAACCACAAGCAGTCAGTTCGCCAGATGTTCTTCACATCCGTTTGTTTGTGTTTTTGTTTGTCAGCAGAAAATCTCCGAAAGATTTTCACCAGATTTGAACGGAGGCTGCAGGAAGTGTGACGCCCGCTCAGAGGAGCATGTGATGAAATGTTGCCGAAGATCCGGTGATCCATGAAACGAGTCATTTCCGTGGCGTTTTAGGGGTGTGTGGCCCTTTAAGAGAAGGCCAACTGAACTCAAAATGTTTCTACGAACCTGTTTTTTAACGAAAAAAGCACCAAAACAAAGTGAAAATAACTTGATTTTGATGAGTAACTTCAATCTGATCACTGGTTTGGAAACATTCAGTGTTAGACGACTCGCTTCTGATCAAAAGTCGTCAGATTGCAGTCTGGCCGTGCGGCCATCGCTGCGAATAAACGCGTTCTGGGAGAGAAACGACGGAGCAACCGATCCTGGGGAGATCTGGTCCTCGCCAACTGGGTCAAAGCTGGGAGGCTTTCCAGCGGCGATCCGTCGGACATGTGTCCGCCGGCTTCTGAGCCGGTGAAAGTGATTGTGCGCGTCGGAGTTCAGCCCTTTGTGTCTGCGCCCTTCCCAAAGTCCAGAGCGGCCGGGACAAAGGCGCATAAAGTCTAGATATCCCAGATATCCACATCACAGCCGCCCCATTATTTCATTCGATTGATATCGGGTTGTCTGACACCGCCCTCCTTCTCCCTCGTTCGCCCTTCTGCGCCGGAGTTTCTCATTTCAGCAAAGACAATGGCCTGTCTATCCTGCAGTGCAAAGTAAATGTCAGGTACTGTCTCCGCTTCTCCTCATCCATTCACGCAAATGCTCTGGGGGCCGAGGGCCTGATATCCATCTCGCGGGGCCTGTATACATGTGTGCTACACGATGCAGCTTCAGTCCTCCGGCAGGATCCAGTTTCTCTGCATGTATATAGCTTACAACAACTCGCACGAGCTCCGTGACACGTTGGGTTCGAAGCCGCCGCGCACAAAAAGTTCACTTTTTTTTTTCCCAGCGTGTCACGTTTTATTCCGCGATTGAAGACAGTTTGTTAATACGACCTATAAAGTTACAAGAAGTGACGTTATTGGTTCCAAAGAGCCGGATTCGGTCATGTGACACGTCAGGACGACGTGGAAGCTCGCGGTCTCGCTCGTGTCGCGTAGTGAGTTCTGCTCGTTGGCTCTCCGACACAGGAGGATGAGTACGTGTGTCTCTCTGCGGTTGCCTGGCAACATCAAAGGCACAAGGTTGCCTGATGATGTCATCAGAAGTCTTTGGAGTTGGTTCTCTGCAGTTCGAAGATAAAAAAGTGGGTTTGAATGTGACTTGGACTGCAGGTAGACGAGCCGAGGATGGAAACGGGCGGAGTCCTCCTCCTCCTCCTCCTCCTCCTCCTCCTCCTCCTCCTCCTCCTCCTCCTCCTCCTCCTCCTCCTCCACATAGACTCAGCTTAGATGTGGGAGGGGGGCACCTCCTGCAGGAGCAGGCTGCATGTGTTATGTTATATCATGGGAACAGTAATTTCTCTGCAATAAGACAACGCTGGCAGTCTTCAGCTCCCTCATAACACACACACACACACACACACACACACACACACACACACACACACACACACACACACACACACACACACAC
>JASSRZ010000051.1:4290959-4296201 GCA_032164315.1 Malacoctenus gilli | reverse complement strand
GTATCCCAGAATGCATTTCACCACAACCAGCGATGGCGGAGCAGCAAACACAAAACTGTCAGCAGTAATTAAAAAAAAACTAGTAAGGTGTTTGTTTTATGTAGTTATTGTTTCATTTTTATTAAAATTCACAACATAAAATAAACATTTCTGGGATAATCACCAGCGGCAGACACCGAAGTCAAGGAAGTGACGTCACAAGTATGCTGCCGTTACAGTTGTCGAAAAACCGTACTGCGAACTCCCGTCCTCCTGAAGTTTCCAAGTTTTCAAGTCCGAGCTTCAGAAGTTTGGGAGTCCGCATATAATATGAAAGCAATAAATGGTACCGGTAAATAAACTTTACTTTTTTTAGAGTGTTTTTGTTTGTTTGTTTGTTGTTTTTTTACTATTTTGTCAATAAAAAACATACAATTTAATGTACATTATGAAAAGTTGTGCAGCTTTTTCATGTTTAAAATAAGGACTCAATTTATTTTTTTAATATGTAGATTTAAATATATATATTTGTTAAAATAAATGATCATATTGTCAAAGGAAAAAAAAAGTGAGACAAACATACGCCTCATAAACGTTATAAAACGGCAATTAACGTGAGAAAACGGCAATTTAGCTTTGGATTTTTTGTTCTGATTAAAATTGGTCAGATACAGGTGCAGAATAAAGCCACAGCGCCACCTATGGAGGCGGAGTCAGACGTGGTTCGAAGTTTCTTTTTTCTGATATTTAATAAATACCACCAGTCAAACGACATTAAGGATTAAAAAATTCTTTAAAGCGAGGACACCAATATGCTCTTATTAAATGGGCTGATTAAAAACGATCCAAGCATGTGCGTTAAAGTGGTTCCAAGTCCCAACTTTCAGGAAGTTGGCTTAAAAAAAAAACCTCTAATGAATGTTACTACAATTATTTTTTGTCTTTTTTTCATCATCCAGCCACAATTAAAAGCAGGCTAAAGGTGGATGTATGGGTGGTTGTAATCAGAGCGGATTAGAGAGAGTTTCATGACATTTCTACGCGTCATTTAACAAACCCTGTAGTTTCAGCAAAGTATCCGAGTGGTTCCTCCCGTATAATTCATGCAGGATCCATAATGATGCAGTTCAGCCATAAAGCTGCTGCCATGGTTTAGCGTCCGGGGAGCGAAGCGTTCATTTGCACCACAACACTGGAATCTTTTACATTCGATTTGGCTTGATTTAAGCTAAACCATGAAGAACTGCAGCCACGTGGAAAAACAGCCAAGTTATTTTCCTTCCTGATGAGAAGCGAAGTTCAGCGCTGAGCCCTATAATGACCATTTCATTCGGTACGAGAGCAGCTCGGGAACAACAGGAGCTTCAGACAAGCTATAAAAACGGGGGATTTACAGCATATATTTGGCAGGAAAACGCAATTACCACTTTGACCCCCTCGGATAAGGAAAAGCAGAACAGCTTTCACCCTTAAAACCCGAACCGAAGTGCAACATGTCGAGCAGGACTGCTGTGTGCGAGGGCAACGTTGTGGTTTATGGACAGATTGAAGGAGAAAGGAAGGGTGTTTTTTTGGGGGGGGGGGCTCGGTTCAGACGGTGTGTACAAAAAAAGCTGTGTCATTTCTCCAGGAGCGACGCCGACTGGAATATGAATTCCGACTTCACGGACGCGTAAATCCAGTTTTTCCTGAAGCATGAACGGGCAAAGTGGGGGAACGTCGGTGGAAATTTGGTGACTGCTTGAAATTCAAACTGAAGAATTGATTTATGTGAGAAAAACGGGAGAAAACCAACAAGCTGAAGACACTCCAAGACATAAAGGCGAGAAGTACTCGAGCTCAGGATCGTACCGCTTCTCTTTATTAGCACACAGACAGGCGACATCGTCTCCGAAACACATTTTAGTAAACTAAGCAAACAAACGCTGCTCTTAAATTAATCTACAACACAAAAGGAAACCGCGTCAACAACAAAGAGAAAATAAATAAGCAACATGAACATGAGGAAGACAGTGGTTTATCCAAACAGTTCAAGTCTTTGGAGTATTTTGGTAGCTCTTTTGAAACAGTGTCGTCTCCCACCGGTAAAAACACTGAGTGGTCTGGTTATGAATATTTATACTGCAAGTTTCAGGAGCGGTACTACAGAAACTCTTTCACAGATCGCTTGGTACAAACACGATTTCACTCTTATGTACATTTTGGTACCGTCGCCTCACTGAGTTCCTCCCGAACAGCAGACTCGAGCGGGACCTTCATCGTTCAGCCAGAGGGGGGCGCTCATGTCGAATTATCCTCAGAATCCGTCACGATATTTTGTGACGATTTTTTTCAATGTCCGTATACAACTCAGATTAATAGATTTATTCCAACAAAATAAGATATGTATTTATATATAATCTTCTGTCAGTTTTTTGAATTAGTTTCATGTAATTGTTCTTACGTTATGTAAAAAAAATTAATGGAGCAATTTATCTGAACACAGAAACGTTATGAAGCTACATTCTGTGGTTTTGGGAATTAAAAAAAAAAACATTTCAAATTCCTCCTAAATTTGTAAAAAATTTTAAAAAAGAAAGAAAAAGAAATGGTTAAAAAAACCAGACATTTCAAATTCCTCCTAAATTTGTGAAAAAAAAAATTTAAAAAAAGAAAGAAAAAGAAATGGTTAAAAAAAATTTCAAATTCCTCCTAAATCTGAAAAAAGTTTATAAAAAGAAAGAAAAAGAAATGGGGGGAAAAAAAGGAATATATCCGATGGAAAATATTTACATAATTATTACGTGGCCAAAACCTGAAATTTTGATCAAAAGCCAAAATTAAAAAAAGAGGAATAAATCGAGTTACATTTTTTTGGACCACTTTATTTTATTTGTTCAAGACAAATTAGGGGGAAAAAATCCAATTTTCAAAATCTGCAATTTACTTTGAAAATGACTGTTTTGACTATTAAATCTAAAAATGTCTTTATAAGGTTAATCAAACTAATTGTTAGTGCTGCTATATTAGTGTCTGAGTTCACCTAATAAAACACTACCATCTATGAGTCTCTGCGATCACATGTCCTCTCAAGCGTCTCTCTGATTGGACAGAAGCCTCTCAGCTGATCCAAACTCTGCGACTTCATCTGGTACAAACAGCAGAGAAAATTAAGTATCGAACGCTTAATTACACAACTCAAAGACATCTGAGGTTTGATTTCTTTGCATGTGTGAGTCATGCAGGAGGAGTTCCACACCGTTTTTACCTGCTGAGTGGTTTCAGTGACGCACAGCCAGACGATCTGCACAAGTTCGTGGTAATAAAAAGAAGAGTCGGTGAGCCTCAGATCGTCACCGGATCCAAAAAAAAGACTCGGCGTTGACTTTAAAAGTGACGAAAGCCGAGGAAAAGCTGAAACAAATCAGCCCGCAGGACTCGTCCTCACGTTTCTACACCTAAAAAAGGATCTGAGGACCGGAAAAAAGTCCCCCTCCCGCTCCCTGTCAGGAACTCCCGGTCGTCCCAGTCGGTCACAGCAGCGTGGGGCCCTTGGTGGTGTAGTTCATGGCGGGGAAGTGCCTGCTGTCGACGTCCCAGTGACCCGGGGGCTGAAGGGGGGCGGCGGGCGGGGGGGCGGGGCTCCAGTGGTTAATGTAGCTGGCCATGAGCAGCGTCAGATCCAGGATCTGAGGACGAGAGCGGGATCACAGACGTCTCAGCGTCTCTGGTGTCCAAAAATCTGCTGTTGGGAACTTTTTTAACAAATGTTGTTTTCAGCTGTTTTTCCTCGTGGAGCTTCCTGCTTATTTCGAACCAATGACACCAAAGTTTCTACACTGCAAAAAACGAATTTCAAGAAAGTAAAAAAAAGCCTGTATCAAGGAAATAAGTCTTATTTTTTTGTCCAAAAAGAAAATTAATCTTGAGAAAAATGAATCTAATTTTAAGAAACTTTTTCTCACTTTTTCTTGATAAGATATTCCAGCTACTTTTGAGCTGGAATAAACCAGAAACAGGGTCTAGAAATGTTTCACAATAAAATCCAAAGCAACAAGATTATTTGTCTCATTTTAAGAGCAAGACCATTTGTACAACTTCACCATTTAAGAATGCAAAGAAACAAAAAATGGGCATGATGGTTCGTGCTCTCGCCTCGCAGCAAGAAGGTCCTGGGTTTGTGCCTTTCTGTGTGGAGTTTGCACGTTCTCCCTGTGCGTACATGAGATTTCTCCGGGTACTCCGGTTTCTTCCCACAGTCCAAAAACACAAATAAAGTAAATTGGAGATTCTACTTACTTGAATTTAGATTTTCTACCTCGTTTTAAGACCCATTTTAGTCCGTCTGAGGTGAGAACTTTGTGCTTCTTTTAAGAATTCTTGTCAAGTAAAAACATTTTACCCCATTCGCAGAATTTTTGGCTTAATACAAGATAAATTGACTGGATTTAGGAATATTTTTCTTCTTTCTCGTGGGCCAGTTTTTGCAGTGTATTACTTCATCAAAATATTGTTTAACTGAAGAAAAAACAAAACTATTTCTATGAACAAATTTTAAAAAGAAAAAACAGTCTTTTTCTAGCAAAGTGTAAAAATTACACTTTTGGAAACTTCATTTTTTCCCCCGCAAAATCAAACAAAACCTAAAAAATGAGCTGAAACGTAATAAACCGAAACCAAATGGACGAGAAGCCTGTTAAAGTGGAATGAAACTCGGAGAATTATTGAGATTTTTCCGTTGTTTGTTGGTCTCACATGCGCGACACATGTTTTGTTTCGACCTGCGATGACATAATTTTCCACCCAGATAATCTTTTTCTCCTCCAACGAGCGAATCTTTTTATGTGCCATCTGGAAGCTACAAACGGTATAAAGCGCCATGACATCATAATCCAACAAAGAGCCTTGTAAAAGCCGTACAGGTGGAGACGGCGCTTCCTACCTTGGGCTTGGCCATGGCGAACACCAGCTTCTCCGCGCTCGGCTTCCCGACGCCGGGCTCCCTCTGCTGGCCGGCGACCACCATGAAGTCGTCCCGGTAGCCGCCGAAGGTCACCACGGACTGGAAGGGGTAGGAGGCCAGCGTGTGCTGCCGAAACGGAGCGGAGCAGAGGGGGGGGGGGAGGGGGGGAGCGCGGCGGCGTGAAGAAACGGATACAAACAAGACGCACGCGAAGGGTTTTACTGCTGATCCCCAAATAGAGCACGGAGATCATTCGGGGGATGGTTTGGCTTTCCGCTCTTCTCGGCGGCAAATTGAGTGTGAAGCAGCATGACAGAATTT
>JASSRZ010000051.1:4285959-4288459 GCA_032164315.1 Malacoctenus gilli | reverse complement strand
CGCCGGGCTCACGGGGGGCTAATGGCTCCCAACTCAGCCATGAAAGTGCTTGTCTTCCCCATTCTCCTCTCCCCCTCATCCCCACAGATAAGCCCCCGCAGGCTTAAGGAGGGAGGGGGGGAGGAGGAGGAAGGGGGGAGGAAGGGGGGACGGGAGGGAAGAAAGGCAGGAGAAAAAGGAGTTAACGGAAAGAAAGGAGGAATTAGCCAGCAGCAATAATCACAAGTGCTCTCCAGCACGCCGGCCTCCGAGGAGCGAACGCAGACAACGCGCTGGAAGGTCGGGGACGTTTGGAGGTGTGGGGGAGTTGTGCCTCCCCCCCCCTTCCCTCCCCCCTCGTGAGGTCACCCACCGGTTACAGCTGGGAGAGCGCAGCCCCAACCGTCGGCTCGCCGCGGCGGGGGATCCGAGGGACTTTTTTTCTCTCTCTTTCATTTTTCACCAGCCGAATACACGCCGTGACACTTTGGTTTGTCAGTTCTGGCTGCTGAGACGTGTGTGTGTGGGGGGGGGGGGTGCGGGGTTGTGGGCGGGAGGGGGCCACGGGGGGGGGGGGGGCCCTTTGCATCGGCTGAGGCGCAGGATATTGTATGTCGTGTCGTCGCTCGATTGCGGTGAGAGTTTCAGCACGCTTCGTACGACAGGAAGAGACGCGGCGAGGCGTTCTTGCTGCAGCTGGAGGACAGAAACGCCGGTCTGGTTCTCGCTCACGTCTGAGAATACGTACGCAAACCACCGATTCTCCGTATCAGGCATCCAGCAGACGAGCCGGTCGCGGAGCTGCTGTTATTTCCTGGCTGCTCGGATGATACCCGTAAACACTCGCTGCTCCGCATCTTTGTTTACTCTCTGAACGTGTTCGGCACGAGGGACGACCGAGTGTCGCGCCGTCCTGAAAGTGGCGGCTGGTCGACGGCTCGCCGGTTGGAACCTGCAGGGACTCGGTGTTTTTTTTCTATGAACAGCCAATCAAACGAGCGTTTACGGCACAACTCCTGGCAGAGGGCGGCGAAGCCGCGAGGTGTCGGCCGGAGTTACCGTCGGCTGCGCAGACGGCGTCGGCGGGAGCGCCGCAGGTCATCGGCACTCCGACCAGCAGCAAGATAATGAGCGGAAACAAAGTGAGGAGATCCGCAGATGCCACCGGTGACGGAAACCGCAGCCAGAAGCGTTTCCACGTGACAGGTCGGAACAAGAAGGGAAGAAGAAGACAATGGACGGCGGGACGGAACGGAACGGGAGGACGAGACGAGACCTGAAGAGACGAGACCAGGCGTGACGGGACAGGAAGGAGGACAAGAGATGAGACGGAAAACAAGACGAGAAAGTAAAGATAAGACCAGACGAGACAAAAGAAAAGATAAAGGATGACTCCCAGATAAAATTGGAGAGTTACGATGAGACCAGACAAGAGAAGAGCTGAAACAAGACGAGACAAACACAAGGGATCTGAGAGAAGGAACAGGAGACAACGGTGAAGACGAGACGAGGAAAGACAAGAGCCGTTCAGAGTTGCACCGGGTGAGAGGACAGACCGGTGTGACGCGAACGTGGAGATCCAAGAAACGCCCCAAAACGAGACGTTTCAGGACGTCCGAGGGTCCTCAAGCGCTGATCCGCATCTGGAACCGCTTCACCGTTTACAGTCGTCCAGGGGTGCTGTCAGTCGGCTCGGGGCGGGGGGGGGGGGGGGGGGGGTCTGGCCCCGGTGGTAGGGGGGCGGTGCCATGTCTGAGGCTGTTGTGTTCAGTCCCCCATTGTACAGTTCTGACAATGGCAGCGATCCTTTGATCTCAGAGGTGCACCGCTCTTCCTCCTCCTCCTCCTCCTCCTCCTCCTCCTCCTCCTCTCCGCCTTGACCCTCCACGTACCGCCGAGAGGCCTTTGAGCAGAGAAAGGAAACGAAACACTGATTGAGCCGAATGAAAGCGTGATGAGTGGCGGCGGCGGCGGCGCTGAAGGAGGCGGAGACAGAAAGCGGTCGCCGCCGCTTCTCAAGCGGACGCCTGGCGATGGCCCTCCGACAGCCTGTTGCCGCTCATTGTGCGGCCCCCCCCGCACTCGTCGGCGAGCAGGTGCTGCCGCAGCGAGACGTGAACCGGGTACAGAGGCCGGGGGGGGGGGGGGGTGAGACCCCTATACAGCGCTGATCAAACCTGTCAGGTCAATATTTTCTGTACATTGTGAGCGTGCTGTTGGAGCTGCTCCTCCAGCCGTCCTCGGCACCGTCCCCCATCATGTCCTCTGCTGTGGACAACAGAGGGCTTTGCCCCCCCCACCCCACCCCTCCTCCCCCCCCCCCTCCTCCCAATAGCTCAATGCTCCAGTGAGCGTCTATAGATCCCTGGATCTGCACAGCGCTGCATTGTGTCGCCGCTCTGGCCTTCTGCCAAGAGCAGCGCCGGCTTTGGAGAAGTTGGACTTCAGCGCCGCCTAATCTGTCCCGGGCTCGGCGTCCCCCCCCCCCCCCCCCCCCCCCCCCCCCCCCCCCCCCCCCCCC
>JASSRZ010000051.1:4240986-4252656 GCA_032164315.1 Malacoctenus gilli | reverse complement strand
GCGCGGGGGCGGTGTGCGGAACAGTAGTTTGAAGCCACCACTGCGCGTCTGGCGTCGGATGGCTGGGCAGCAGGAATGCTTTTAAATTTGATCACCACATTTCCTGGGTCACTCGCAGCGCCGTCGAACGCTCGGCGTCCCGAAAGTGTTTTTAATCGTGTAAACTTCTCCTTCGTAAAAGAACGCCGTTGCGATTGAAGTTATCAGGCGTGTCTGAGACGAAACAAATATTCTTTATACGTTGAAACCGGCAGTTAGTGGCAATGTTAAAAAAAAAAAAAAAAGGAAACCAACCCGCAGAACTCAAAGCAGTCTGCGAGCGCGAAACTGTTAACGTTTCAACCTCTGGCACGTTCGGCCACAAAGTCTTATTACAAGCTGCAAAAATTATGTTTCGGCTCATTTTGGATCAGCGGCTGACCGGACGGCCACCGTCATGATTTGGTTGTTGGCGGTACCAGTTGAGAACGTTGCGAGTTCTCCTGCTCAGACACAGTGACACATAAACGGGAAAAATAACCTTCCGCATGGCTATAATGTGCACACCACAGTACATTCACAGTTTTTATTTTTGCGACTGTTTATGTATGTGTATGTATATGTATATATATAAGAATTTCATTTTACTTCTGTGATTTTATTTTTTCCATTTTTCCAATTTTTTTAAAATTTCATTTTACTTCTGTGATTTTATTTTATTTCCATTTTTCCATTTTTTAAAAAAATTTCATTTTACTTCTGTGATTTTATTTTTTTTCCATTTTTCCATTTTTTAAAAAAAAATTCATTTTACTTCTGTGATTTTATTATTTTTTCCATTTTTTCAATTTTCTTAAAATTTCATTTTACTTCTGTGATTTTATTTTATGTATTTTTCCCATTTTTCGAGAAAGCAGAATTTTTTTTTTCCAATTTTTTTTAAGCATCGACACCCAGAAAAACATTTAGATGCAGCTGATGCAGGTGATGATAGCCACTATTATTGCTGTACAAAGACCCTGGAGATCAAATTTCATCTCACCTGCCCCAAAATAAACATGTCATTGTCCTCACTGTATACTGGCACCAGATCAGTCTGTCCACGCCGAGCCGTGCAGTGTCGGTGGAGCTCGTCCCGGACGGCGGGAAGTGTCACCGTGTCCGCGGCGGCGCTCTGCGGAGTTGAACTTGACTGAAACATGTGTCTTCAATTTTAATAGCGCTCCTTCCCCCAGATGGCTCGGAGGGGGGAGGGGTCGCCTGAGAAGCTGTGTTTCATGTAAGAATAATTTGTGCTAAGTAGCTGGGCGATCTGTTTGTTACGCTAGAGCTGACAGTTTGTTTATGTTTCTTGAGGAGTATGATGGATGGGGCGGGAGTTGATGCTAATTAGACCAAATTGTTGCGAAGAATGCCGAGGGTCTGCGCCGCGCCGCACCGCCGGGGCCCGCGTCCATTGTTCCCTGCGTCTTCGCACTTTCGGCGTCATCGAACGGAGCTCGGGCCCATTCATCACGGTCGCGGGCGGCGAACGGCCGGACCAGGACGGAGCGGCGACGTCCGTCTGCCCTCGCCGCTCTCCTCCCGTCCAATCGCGACGGACACAACCTGACTCCCAACTGGCCATGAAATTGTTTACTCACCAGCGGGGAAGATTAGCAGCAATTAGGCTCCTCCCCCCCCAACCTGTAAGATATGGTCAGCTGCTAAACACGGCCATTAGAGGAAGTGTCGCTGCCACTTGAATCCAAGCGATGCTCAGACAACAGAGACAGGAAGTGATGCAGCTTTATGTTTAATACAAATTTAGAAAATACTGTTTAACTACCAAAACAAATTTAATGCCAGAACGATAGAAAAAGTGATTTTTCTTCAATATTTAGGGTGAAATCTTCTTGAAATCTTTGAAATTTCTTGACTTTAATTGACATGACAAAGTTTACTATTTATTTGTTTGAAGGAAACGGCAACAAATTGCACGTTTATCAGCCTGTTCGTTCAAAATTATTTTTTCAAAATATCTTAGATGAAATTCATTAAAAAATTGTTGTTTTTACCGCATATTTTTCTTTTCCATCTGCTGTTAGCAGCATTTTTATCGGTCCGTTTGGACGCACCGCGTTTCTTTGCGTGGGTTGTTTTTTTTTGGCAGCAAACCCAGTCGTGAGCACACGCATGTTCCGCCCACATCAGGATGATTGAAGATGGTTGTAGAATAAAGGTCGATCGGACGAACTCGTGTATGTGCCAGGTTGGCGTCCGTCCCGTGCGCCTGCCAAGTCGCTCCGGCGATGCCGCGTACCGCACTTGACCCCCTCGTGGCGTCCCGTGTTTGGCCCTCTCACACTGTTGGTTCCTGGCGGCGTAAAACAAAACCTGACACTTCATCTGTAAGTCATTAACCCCTAAACACTCGCAGCACAATACCGCCGTAAACAAACCGGCATTGTCACAGCGCCGACGTGTAAACGCGCAGAGTCCGAGCTAACAGTGAACAGAGCGGGCTGCGCCGCGGCGCATGTTTAGCCTCACGCCGCTTTGACAAGCCTCGGCCCCCCTGCGCTTGTGTCCCGGTTCAGCTCCAGTTAACCTCTGAGCAGCTCCAGGGTTCGGCGTGCAAGTACGCGCAAATTATCCATAAATACTGTACATCTCCTGCACGCCAGTGGCGGCGTATCCACGGCAGGACTACGTGCGTCACGTCATCGGGGAAGCACGTTGGTGATGCAGCTCATCCAGCAAATTCGGTGTTTCCAGTTTAACATTTCTGTTAATTTTTAGCACTTTCTAAGTTTTGACCTCTAAATTTGATGAAAAATTCAGATTGTAGATTTTAATGTTGTTTAAAATTCACCATTTATTGTTGCACGACTTGTGAAATATTTTTAGCTTTTTTTAAAAAAAAATGTAAAAACCAGTGATAAATTGGAAATTATGAGATGAAATTTTAAAAATATTTGTAAATATTAAAATTAATTAATTAAAATTTGTAAATATTTTTCATTTTAAGTACTTCAAATAAATATAAATATCAAATAAATATAAATATCAAATAAATAAATAAATATATATGTTTTAAAAAAAATAAAAAAATATATATTGCTGCATTTAAAGAGTTTTCTAAAAAAAAAAAAAAAAACAGTTGCAGGATTTAAAAAAAAAACCCAAAAAAACAATTTAAGCTCAGTTACTCACAGGCCACAAAAATGGCCGACCGACCGGAGCAAGACGTCTGGATCCATTGAGCCAAAACGGTCGAGCCAGAGACGCGTCGGCAGAGACGAGTGTGCACATGTTGCGGGCGTGTCCTGCGGTTTCTCCGGCTTCTGTCACGAAGACGCGAGCGCGTCGTCTCCTCGACGAGGCCGGGACGCGGAAACCTGACCTTTTCAGAGTTCAAACAGCTGAAACGTTTCCCCGCCGGCCTGCCAGACGTTTCCGCGTGCGCAGTGGAAACGGCTCGGCGTGACTTCACGTTTCTGATATTTTGGACGCTTTCCCCGGAATACGGAAAATACACAAGCAAACAATGAAATGGGAGACGCGCAAGGTGCATTGCCAGTGCTTGCTTTCTTCAGCCGTGTCAAAGCGATTCAGCGAGGATTTTTCCTTTCGCCGTACTCTCGGAGAATCGAATGTCCGCCGAGCCGCACATGTCGTCGTTGGCCCGCGAGTGACTCCTGCTATAAATACCTTCACAGAGCTGCATTGTGTCTCAGCCTTCAGAAAATGTAATATTCATTGTTTATTCACTTCTGCTTGGACTCCAAAAAAGGGGGGTGACGTTTTCCAAAGCCTCAGTTTTATCTCCTTCGAATGCAGATTGCGTGTTTGGTGGGCCAAGGAGCCGTACTGTATGGGTGGGATGTGGGTTCGGGATTTCAAGGCTTGAGGCGGGGGGGGGGCGGGGAGAGGGGGCGGGGGGGGAGGTAGGACCGAGGGGATAGAGAGAGGAAGCGAGTTAGCCTCGGATGGGCGAGAGTGAAACCTGAGCATGATTGAGTTAGGGGGGGGGGAAGGAGACGGGAGCCCCGAGGCTGCCAGTCAGATGCTGTGTGTGTGTGTGTTTGTGTGTGTGTGTGTGTGTGTGTGTGTGTGTATACACGGCGCTCTTGTCACGGTGCCCTGTTGGAGCGGGGAGATTGTGATGGAGTTATCTGGCTCGGCCCCCCGAAAACGGCTTGTCATCTTGTGTATACACAAGGAGGCAGCGTTCGTCTGTGTGTACGCTCGCGCGGTGCCAGCAACATTACTCACAGGCCTTTGGGGACCCGGGCGAGGCCAGGCCCCGCTCCCGCCCCCCACCGCCCCACTGCCCCCCCTCCCCCCTCGGAACGCACCCGCCGCGTCCTCCCGAGTCTCCCAAGATGAAGGTTACACAAACAGTGATGGAAATTAGGTCTTAGAGGGTTAAACTATTACCTTTCTTGTGGGATTCATCCTCACCTGCCTCTCAAATGGTCTGTGACACGGCTGGAAGCGGGAATAAATCAAGCCGGCCCCTCGTACGCCGCCGCCGCCGCCGAATGACTCACTCCTGCTGCAATCGCCGATTAGTTTTCTCGCTACAAGATGCGACTCTTTCTTCTTTTCGCCCTCGCTGCTTCTCGGCGCAGGACGCGGTTGAAGCTGTGGGAAAAAAAAGCTGTCCCTAAGTGAACACAGTATGGAGCCCCCGCTTCACACTGCCGCGGCACTAAGCAGAAGCAGATGTTATAAAGTTTACAGAAATCAGAACATTATTTTCCTGTTTCCATTGCATTCTTCTAAACACTTAGTGAACAAGCTTTGAAGTCACCCAAGAAATCTAGTCTGCGGGAGAAATGATAGGATCTCCTGGAGCAATGGAGCTGGTTTAAGTGGGGGGGGGAGGAGGAGGAGGAGGAGGTGGGGGTGTAGGAGGGCCCAAGGGTTTGATGAGGAGAAAGAGTGGCTCCTAATGTCTCGATTCGGCTTTCTCATCCGAACGTGGCCGCTGATTGCGATTGGTTCGCACATCCTTCCTTCGCCCCCCCCCTCCTCCTCCTCCTCCTCCTCCCTCCTCCCTCCCCCCTCCTCCCCAGGCCGGACGCGATCGATGCAGGAGGAGATAAGTTGTGTTTAGGCAGGTCTGCTGTGGGTCCGATCATAACGGGAGATAAACCCACCGACTGTGTGAGATAGCCTCACCGCAGGCAGCGTGCAGGACTGCCAGGAGCCCCCATTAGGCCCTGTAATGCCCAGCCAATTTTCTAATCCACCTTCCAACTACATGAGTAATGTGACTGCCTGGCAGCCATGTCCACTGGAAGCCTCCGCCGAAGCGCCCTTATCGGGCAACCTATCTCGCACCTAACCCGCCGCCGTCGCCCGGTAACGCAAAGCGCGTGTGCGCAATCGCCATAGATACAGCTCTCTCTCCGTCGGCGGGGTCGAGACTCGACGCCGCAGCGCCGCGGCGAGCTTTCCATAAAACGTGTGACTTCTAAGATGGCGACATCTGCGGCGCATTAGGGTTCAAGCGCGCTCCCACAGGTTAACTAACTCTTTATGTTACCTCGAGTGACTGAGTCTCCCGAGAAGCCGAATGTGCCCCGCCGTCGTCCCGGGCGCGCGGCGTCCGGCCCGCCGCGCTGCGGACTTTGGACGTCACCATCGCTTGGTTTTGATTTAACTGTGCAAATCACCCTTGTTACCATGTATTACCAGCGCAGGCGAATACAAATGCCTTGTCCCCGCTCCCCTTGTTCCCAGCCAGTCTGCCTCCGCTCAGCCCTTGTTGCGCACTAATGCGATGTGGCGTATGAATCATACACACAATGCATGTCTTCATCCCGGCTCTGCAGACAGGACCTCACAGGACAGCCGCTTTGGCGTTTCCTGCTCTCTCATCTTCAAGGCTTAGTAAAGACATGCCCCCCTCCCCCCCTCCCTCCCCCCTTCCTCCCCCCCCCCTTCTCTCTCTCTTTCGTCGCATAATTCAATAGAGAGCTTGACAATCACAATTAGGGCGAGAGGCAGAGTAGCTTGGCAGCTCGACTTTGGTAATATGGAATTACCAAGCTGTGCCCACTTACCCACCCACATGCGGTGGGTCCATGCAGTGATGCATCCATGTTGGGCTTGACCCAATGGTCCCCCCCCCCCCTACCCCTCAACCCCCTCCCTCTGTGAAACAAAGTGCCTGCAGAGAGTGGTGGAAGATTGCCAGGTGGGATTGCCACTGAAACGTATGGGAACCTCTTGAGGGCTGCAAGCCTTAAAAGATGTCGGGTCCCGAGCTCCGAGTCTAAAGTCGACCTCCAGGTATTTCCGGGTTGGAGGCCATTTTTTTTTTTCTGCCCTCGTCTTTGTTTGGTTTCTTCTCCACGCGCTCCGTTGTTTTCATTGGCCGCTCGGCCGATGATGCTGGTGTGATTTTTACAGGAGGACAGGGAACACGGGTCATAAAACTCGCCTCTATTTTCCACCGTCTTGCCCCCCCCCCACCCCCCCCAAGGCTCCGCCTATCGTGCCCTGTCAAAGCACAAGACCTCTGTGGGAAGTCTGTAGCGAAGATGTGCACTGGCAGACACACACACGCACTCTCTGACAAGGCGGTCTGACTGCAGACATGGTCGACAGCGCCTCCAACACAGAAAACACATGGCGCTGCGGTCTCTGGCGCGATGTCACGATCTGAACGATTCTCGCCGGTGTTTTTCGGGGCTGTGACGGACAGCGGCGGGGGGGATCTCGGAGAAACGAGCCCCCGTCGTGGTCTCCGGTCCTCGGGGACTGGTTGGCCCGCCGTCCGTCCTCCGACTCGGCTCAAAACTCCCCGAAATCCGGCTTAAAACTTCACTCTCGCTCCGTTTTTCACTTCCTCAAAGCACCTGCAACGTTTCAATCCTGCGCTGAAGTCCAAAAGTCCAAATTACGTTTAGAGATTAAACAGAATTGTTGATAAAAGTTGTGACTACATGAGAGAACTGGTCGTTAAACCAACATGAGACCGTCCAGGCCGAGTAATCGCAGTAATTAGTTGTGTCAATGCGACAGGCTTCGGGCAGCTTGTCCTCTTCGCTGTGAACATTCCCGTTTTCTTGACCTCACCCCGGGGGCGGGGTCAAACTGACCGGTGGGGATTGGGCTCCTACCCCCCCCCCCCCTCCTCCCCCCTCCTCCGGCGTCCGTGCACAGAGGTCGCTTTAGGATGTGCGCCCTCGTCAGACGGCAGGAAGCCGGGCTGTGCCGCGCGCCGCTTCTGGGCGCGAAGGAGGGGGAGGGGGTGGGGGGGAACAGGGGGTGACGGATGGCCCTGCAGGACCCGAGCCAAGCCGTGAAAGTTTAAGTAAATACGGAGACGGTGGGATAACCCTGGTGGTCCCGGGTCCCCCCCCCCCTCCTTTCTCAGTTGATGTTTTCACTCTCCTCTGCCCTTGTTTGGACAACAGCTCGCAGTGTTGTATGATGCCCCAGTGGCCCAGACTGGAGAATCCACTACTGTATTTTCCTCGGCTGTCGTATTTCAGTTTCACTCCTTCTTATTCTTAGTTTGAGTTATTTTCCAATGTTGGAGATAAATCCTACATTTATGCAGAATTGAACTCGCAAGTTTCTTGGTTTGAGATGGATCCATCATGACTCTCTGTCGCGGTTTGTGGGCGGAGCTAAAAAAGGCTTAACGGTGTCAAATCCTTCGAAAAGGAGCGTTTGTTTTGTGGTTTGAACACCGAAACGATCCGAGGCTCAAGTTTCAATTCATCGATTCTCATTTAAAGTCATTTTTTTGTGCGCTATCCTCATTTTTCTTTGATTTCCTCCACTTTCTCTTCCTCGCTCTTGTTTCTCTGGCTGGCTTTTGCACGTGTGTGCCACCTACAGGCCTTGTTTACCTCCTACAGCGTTGTTGTTTTTTTTTTAACAAAACTACTTTTAAATTTAAAGATATTTAAAAAGTAATAGCAGTTATTTGAATATTATAACTATTAATAATTTCGAACAACCCTCGTGTCCGTAAACCAGCAGCTTGCGTTCGTTTTCCACCTAAAACTTCCAACACAAGTATCATTTTGGTACCGCGTTTCTCTGGTCTGCCATGGTTATTGTTACGGAGCGGAGAGAAGCTCTGTGGTGTTGCTGGATCGAGAGGACGGTGTGTTACCAAAACAGTGGATGTACCGTTGTGTATTTATAGTCGTATGCTTTGCAGTCTGTGTCAAACATAATTAATGTCATGTCTGTCGAAACAGCGGCAACATTCGGCGCTACGTTTTGTTTTTTTCTCCCCCGCTTTAGTGAGACATTTTCGACTTTTAAAGCGGCTCACGCTTGGTAAACATCTGAGATTAGTTGCTGCTGAAGAATCCATTCACACCCTGCATTCCTGCCTTAATGTCCAACTGCTCCTCCACCTAATTAAAAGCAGACCAATTTGCTTTCCCCCGAAAAACTTTAACACCACAGGTTTTTGTTTTTTTTGTTGTTGCTACGTCCGTACCCTTTGCACCACGGGGTGGAGATTTCTCGCATTTTTGTTGCACTCGTTAGCGCCACCTAAAGGCGGGCGCTTTCCTCGGCGTGATCCTAAACGTACACGGGGTCAACAAGACGTGTCTCCGTCTTAAACCACCTTCAACTCTTTGCAAAACGGCTTCAGAAGTGGCGTAAAGATCTGCTGCACTGGTATGTGTGCGCACGCAAGCGTACGTTCAACTGGAACGGTGAAGTGAACCTCCCAGCGGGACCTGATTGCGTGAACTTTTTCATTCTGGTGCTCAAGTAACACACGGTACTTTTTATTAAAAACTCTACCTCGGTGGTTCCCGACCATTCCTCCCCGGAGCCCCTCGATTGCCTCGAAGAAAGGCCGTGAACCCCCCCTGTCCGACGGCCAACACTGGTGGACATCGTGCCAACATGCTAAAGCAGGGGCCTTCAAAATAAGAGCATTGGATTGTGTTCCAGCTCGCCTCGAGTTATAAGAAGACTTTTATTCAGATTTTTTTTTTTTAACTCCTTGAGGAACCACAGATGAGAACTTTCTCAGCGCTTTAGTTCCATCTGTGGCTTCACTGTGAAGTGACAAATTAGAAATAAGGGGTCCACAGTGTGTTTTTGAGGCCTTCTGGGGGTCTTTAAAGAGAAAATGTTGGAAACTCCTAATTTACATGATGGAACTATTTCTTTATTCGCAGTAAAAACACGTTGGAGCAGTTCTTAGTTTCTTAAAGTAATTCTGTAAATGTTTTTGTCTTCTAAATAACCGTATTTGCTGTTTTTGGCCAATAATTCAAATTATATCTTTAGTATATTTACATGAAATATTAAAAAAAAATTAGCATTAAAAAAGTGAAAAAAAATAAACATTTACCGTATTTTCTGGATTATAAGACGCACCGTCAATGAATGGCCTATTTTAAAATTATATTCCTAGATAAAGTGCACAGAATCCACTGACTACGGCAGCCAAAAGTGACCAATATTGTATCATGTACAAGGTGCACTGGATTTTAAGGCGCACTGTTGGTTTTTGAGGTAATTAAAGGTTTTTAGGTGCGCCTTATAGTGCGTAAAATACGGTAATTTCTTTTCATGTCAAAACAAAGTATGATCCCAACGACACAATCGGGCGTCTGTGCTAAACGGTGTGAATTCCAGTGACTTGTTGGAGGGCAAAATGCTGTTTGTGTTCCGTAAAACCGGAGCTTTGTTTTTGTTTGCCCACGCGGTCGAAACGCCTGCGCAGCTTCAAAAATGGGCTGAATCGTTTGCTTTCGTCGGGGCGCAATATCAATAAATCCACGTCGCTTTAATTTATGGAGCAAAGTGGGAGCACGAGGAGCGTAACAGCGGGCGGAACACGCTGCATTCGGAGCGCTTTATTTGAATAACTCCGTCTGTTCTGCCACTCAGATGTGTTTAGCGTCATTGTGGTACTTCATAGAAATTTCCAGTCCAACTATTTTTGGCCCGGACGGCTATTTTGCATTTCTGTCCGCTGCAGCCACTCCATTTAAAATTCATTGTTGGACTCGTGAAATATGGTTCCCGTGTGGAAACCGTCCGACGAGCAGGTGTGCGCGCCGTGTTGAATCTTTCCCACCGTGATTAAATTGGTATGTTTTAGATTATGGTGTGTTTTTTGGCTCCCCGCCGTCGGGAGGAGAGTCTGTGTGTATTCGTTGCGAAGCGTTTCTCTTGCCGTGTGCTGCTGCTGCTGCTGCTGCTGCTGGGCAGAGAGCGTCCCTGAAGGCAGCCAAAGCTGGACGGCAGCTGTTCACTTGTTGTCTTCAGCGTGAACTCGGGACACCTTGAATCCATAACGATAAGAACATCTGATCGGACGGGCGAATTAACCCGGAGAAGCCTGCCTTCAATTTAAAAGGGGAGTTTTTTTGGGGGAGCGTACAACATAATATCCTGATTTAACCGCAAATATGCTTCTCACTACTGTTCAAAATGTTGGATAAGTAAAATAACCGCTGATGGTTGAATATTTGAGTTATTTTTCAGATCTGGAAACGTTACGGAAAGCAGGGAATAATAAAAAACATTTCATGTGAATTATTCACGACTTTATAGATCTCCTTTTAAGCAGCTGAGCGCTTTAACAAATGCCTTTTGGCTTAGACGAAACCGAGCGACTGCTTCGAAACAAACTCGCGTCACGGCTTTTTCGCTTTTTTTTCCCGAATCCAAACGTCACTCGACCCCAAAAATCTGTTACAAAATCGCACCGTTTAGGTCCAAAGTCGGCGAAGCGAAGACAAAGTCCTGAACTCGACCCAGTTTTTCAGGGTGTTCCTAACGCGGGGAAGGCCCGGAGTCCCCGAAACCTCAGCTCTAAATCTGATGGGTGGATGTAAGACGAGCCGGCGGGTAGAATAACAGAACGTGCACTTTGTTCACCCCCAGCCTGCAGTAAAAAAGCTCCCAGAATTACAGAGTGAGAGACAGTTTAACTCCGGGTCGTAAATACGCGTTTGGAACGTTCCGGCTTTTTCCCTCCTTCAGCGCTTCTCCTCTGACGTCTTTGTTAGGACGCCGTTCGGGGGCTCCGTTGTGGCCTGGGTGGGATCGCAGCACGGGACGCTTCTGCTTTTTTTTTTTTTTTTTTAGGATGTGTCAGTCTGCAACTTTACTTGTCTTTCAATTTGTGCTGAGAAAACAATTTTTTTTCTCCTAAACGGTGAGAATTTAGTGTTTGCAAACGTTTTCACAAGTGGTTGACGAGGGAAAAAAGAGCATTTCTCTTCCCCTAAAACACCAAATTTAGTGGCCACATATAACGTTTCTTTTGATTTATGGTAGCGTTGGGATGTTCCCCAAATTTAAGCAAATATGAATTACATGCAAACAAAAGCAACTGTGAAATTTGAGGCTTTTTTTTCACGTCATTTTTCTCTTTTTGCTGCGTCTCTGCAAAGAATTAATGGCGCCCAGTCTGAGAATTGGCGCCACCACCTGTTTACCACGAGGAACCAACTAATAATAATGCTACAGTCAGAGGGAACACACACACACACACACACACACACACACACACACACACACACACACACACACACACAGAGAGCTCTGTCTTTTACAGTCATCTTTTCCCTTCAGGCAGTTTCTCTTTTTCTGCCCCTCTTAGATACACACCTAAACAGACTTCGTGTGTGTGTGTGTGTGTGTGTGTGTGTGTGTGTGTGTGTGTGTGTGTGTGTGTGTGTGTGTGTGTGTGTG
>JASSRZ010000051.1:4226117-4240394 GCA_032164315.1 Malacoctenus gilli | reverse complement strand
CACACACACACACACACACACACACACACACACACACACACACACACACACACACACACACACACACACACGTGTACTTCAGCATTCACTCGCATACATAGGGATGTGTAGATTCAGTCAGAGCTGTACGCCTGTTGGCGAGACATCTGCAAAGAGGTCGATTTGTGTGTGTGTACACACACACACACACAGGTCTGGTTGGAACCATGACAAAGCCTAAAATCCAGGCGATTCACTGGGCGGCGGTCCAACGGAGACCTCCAGCGCCGCTGCGTCTCAGGTTGACGCTCCGTCCGTCCCCTCACAGCTCAGACTGGGACCTGCGTGATGGACGCAACGCCGTACGACAAGATGACTCTGACCCGTGTGTGTGTGTGTGTGTGTGTGTGTCTTGTCGTTAGTGGCCCACCTTGCAGCATCTGCCATTCATTTGGAGCAGAAGACAAACACACTGATGAAAATGACTCAGACCACAAGACCGTTTCTGTCTGGATTTGTCTCTTTCTCTTCACTTCCTGACTTCTTTTTTAGCAGCCTTTCTTTCTTTCTTTCTTTTCCTTCCTTCTTTCCGTCTTTCTCTTTCTCGCTTGCTTTCTTTCTGGGGGGGGTTGAAGAGAAGCAAACAGGCACCTCCACTCTGTTGTATACGCACGTATCTGCTGCATTTTAAACATATGTTTGCGCAGCACATGGAGCACATTTCAAACTCCACAATTGAATTTCACTTTGTTTAAACACTCTCTCCGTGAGGACAGAGATGTAAGGCGTGTGTGTGTGTGCGCGCGTGTGTGTGTGTGTGTTGCATCTGTGTTTGATTTCTGCACGTTTGACATGTAGCAACTGCAGGCGTACAGCTCTGACGGCGACTTTAAGGCCTTTTGTCGGCGATTTTTCCACAACTATTTGTTTCCCATCAGCTCCACAGCGAATCGATATCTGATGCTGGTTTGAGACTCTTCTGAACGTGGCGCTCGGGGGCGGAGCCATCCAGTCCCGTCCTCGGGAGCGTCCTTTTAAGTCATTCGCTTCGCCACGGAGCGTGTTTTGCACGTGTGAGTGTGTGGTCGTATTTCAGACAAAACAATGCGACGTGTAGATCTTTGATTTTGTGGATTTTAAAAATGGCTTTTTGGGACGTTCGTCGTTGTAAACGCACCTTTTCAGTTGCACACCAACTCTTCACACCGTTTCTGTGGCGACACCCGTCTGAAACGAAGTGTTTTTGGTAAAAATGGCCTAAAACAACACGAGCCCCCCTCCGGGACCCGCGAAGGTCGTCCTCTCCTTCCAGATGTCGAAATTCCCGTTTTTCTAATCGTGAACTGGGAGTCGCGGCTCCTCGGCGGGACTGTTTACCTGAATTCTTCAACGACATGATGAAGTAAGGTGGGCGGAGAGCGGGCGGGGCGCGGGAGGGGGTCGGGCCGCCCGGCTGACAAGGTGTTGAAGTGGAACAGCCCACAGATTCAGCGGGGTGGACACCTGCCCCCTGGAGCAAGTGACCCCGAACACGGCAAATCCTTCCCCACACAATGGAGGCTTGAACACACACATGCGCGGCGGCGGGGGGGGGGGGGGGCACGTTTTCCTGAAACTGGGTGAAAGCCCCAGAAAAAGGTCTCCCATCGTTCCCACTTCCCTTGTTAGGAAAAACGGGTTTTTAAGCGATGAAACTCAACAAAGAGGAGCTGGAATAACGTCGTACTCCAGACGCGTTTGAGTTCAAATGCTCCACTTTGACTTTCCCCACTTTTTTGCCCTCCCTTCTGCTGCAGCTGTGATAAGATAATGAGAGCCGTTGCACAGTGAGTGTGTTCTGAAGCACCTGACCCTTAAATAGGTGCTGAGTGGAGGGCCTGAGCCGGGCTGCCGAGACGTGCTCACGCTCTGTTGACTTAAGCATTCAGGCCCAGCCATCAATCATCCCCCTGTGACGGCTCCGCTCTGCTCCCCCCCTCTCCCCCCCTCTCTCCCTCCCTCCCCCCAAACCCGAGACTACTTTATCTGCCAGCAGAGCCTCGCCGCCGCGCACCGCCTGCATGTAACAACGCGTTATCTCCCTGGCAGGAGAGACTTTCCCCCACCGGCTCCCAGGCCGCCGCCGCCGCCACCGCCGCCGCCGTTCTCTCCCCTCGTTTCCCCGTAAGATCCGTCCCACTTTGACGAAACCGCCGAGGCATTTGGAAAAAGGTCCTCGGCAATTAGTTTTAATGGTATGCGGCCGTCCCAATCAAGGCTGCCCGTGCTGATCACATTTGCATGGGTTCCTGTTTCTCCCGGGCCCAGGACCACCTGGACGCCTTCTTCGCCGCACGCTCCCGTGTTTTTGTCGCTTTTATTTGCTTTTTTCGCTCAGACTTTCATTAGTTGGTTTTTTTTTTTTTTCCCGGCGCGGCTTTCAGCGCACGGAAGGAAGCGGAAGCGCCGATAACCGAGTTTGTGTGCGACTGAGAAAATAGTGCAGTTGAAGTCGTTCGTGCGTGCGTGTGTGTGTGTGTGTGTGTGTGTGTGTTTGAGTGTTTCAGCAGAATTCCCAGATGCACGGGCCCGCTCGGTCCGGCCGATCGGCCCACCCAGCCTGTGAGAGAGTGGGCTCCCATTTCTCTTTCCTCGGCGGACCAGCGGGGTCAGAGCGAGTGTGTGCCGGAGCGTCTCGGCCCGTCCGAGGCTCGCCGGCATATTTTCGGGTTTTTTCCCCCCCAAAACCATAAAGCGTGTTGAGATTTCCTCTGTCAATTTTAATTCAGTCCTCATCAGCTTCTATATTTTAACTATTTTCTAATGTTCATCAATAATTTCTAATTAAATTAATAAACTCAGAGCTCAGGGAGGATAAACCTCACTTTCTGTGAGGTTGAAAATTCGCCCAATTTGCCAAAAATACTCGATCATTTTTCTATTTCCTTCCTGGAAGTTTGTTCCATTTACTGGCTTTAATTTCGCTTGATTTTGTACTCGTGTCACCAACAATTCGACAAAAGCGCTCCGTTTAAAGGCTAAAGTTTTTAATGGTAATTGTAGCACCTGAATATTTGTTTTTTTTGGGTTGTTTACGAGTCGTTTCGGCGGCCTTATTGTGCTCGTACGGTCGCTGGTGTCACAGGAAAGTTCCTTGTGTCTGCGATGGCTGCTCCTCTCATTTTCCCCGGGTGAAAGGCGGCATTATAACTGATTTCCATGACCTCAAGCCAGGGCCTTCACTCCCTTTCACAGCCTGTGTGTATATGTTTGTGCGTGCGCGTGTGGTGTATGTGTTTGTGTGCACGCATTATAACTGCTTTCCATGACCTCCAGCCAGGACCCTCCTCTGCGGCCTGCCTCGCAGCGCTTGTTTAGACAACAGTGGTGCACATGTTGGCTGAAATATGGCCGCTGCACTCGTTTGCTCGGGTGAATTAAGCTACGGCATGTGTGCTTAAACCCAGACGGCTCTCTGATTTATCCATATATTTAAATGATTGATTTAGGAGTCACCCAGCCAGCGCCGGTGGAAGCGGCGGGCGAGGGTGGGCGGGCCGGCCGGCTCTGGGAGATGAAAGAAGAAGAAGGGCAGGATTCAGATCAGAAAAACACACAGGCGCTCTCACAGGTAGAGACATTTACGCCGGCGAGGGACATTATTCACCGAGCCCGGGTAAATTATTCACAAGTGAAGCTTTGCTTTGCACAAGATGGATTCAGTTAACGATGTACTGATTGCTTTTTAACATACTCCATTTTCAAATGAGCTATAAAATTTTGTTTATTATGGTTCCGAACGCGACATAGGCAATCTATTTTAATGTCAGGAGAGTGTGGAAGAAAACATATGAAAATACGTCCTCCCATTTGCGGGTGTGGGTGCGTGTGTGTGTGTGTGTGTGTGTGTGTGTGTGTGTGTGTGTGTGCGTGCGCGTGCGCCTGTGTGTTTTATTACCTGTCTCATTATTAAATGTGTTGGAGGCCGGCTACGCTCGGACAAAACATTCCAGCTCCTTTAATGTCTCCCTCTCGTCTCCCACGTCTGCCTCACTCCTCTCTTTGATAATACTTCTCCTTATGAGCTCATAAAAACCCAAAGGCTCGCGCTCTCTCCCCCTTTCTCTCCCCCTCTCTCTCTTTATGCACTACACTGAACTTCAATCTTCTCCGTTCCACAGTGTTGTATTTAGCGAACTGCGCCTTTTCTTTTCCACTCAATGGGTTAACGGCAGTGTTGAATGTGGTGGATTTCTTTTTTTTCCCTCCTATCAAACCACGCCCACATGGCACTCTGTGGCTGTGATGACGTCATACTTGTCAGCCTTGCAGTGACATCATCAGAGGACATTCCAGTTAAAGGCTGGATCATGATGACATCATGAGATTCCATTTTCTCCACACGCGGCTGCCTTCTGCTCACGCACGCACAACCGAACGACGCCTCCACCCCCCACCCCCCCCCCTCCCACTTCCAAACACACTCGTATCACAGTTTCAGTGACAAACAAAAGAAAACTTGCAAAACGCAGGAGGAACAAACACACAAACTTAAACTTTTTTGCTTTCTCTGGTCACCTGGTGGCAGCTTTTGTGCATTAATTCTGATAACTCCCAATCCTCTCTTCCTTCTTCCTCGCTCTCTCTCCTGCTCTCTCTCTCTCTTTTTCTCTCTTTCCCACTCTCTCTCTCGTTTTCTCTTTCCCGTTCTCTCTCGCTCTCTTTCTGTCTTCTCTCTCTCTCTCTCCCTCTCTCTCTCTCTCTCTCTCTCTTTCTCTCCTGTCCCTCTCTCTCTCTTTCTGTCTCTCTGTCTCTCTCTCTCTCTCTTTCTGTATCCCACTCTCTCTCTCCTTTTCTCTCCCTCTGTCCCTCTCTCTCTCTTTCTGTCTTCTCTCTCTCTCTCTCTCTCTCTCTGTCCCTCTCTTTCCCACTCTCTCTCTCTCTTTTTCTATTTCCCGTTCTCTCTCTCTCTCTGTCACTCTCTCCCTCGCTCTCTCTCTCTCTCTCTGTCCCTCTCTCTCTCTATCCCACTCTCTCTCTCTATCCCGCTCTCTCTCTCTTTTTCTCTCTCTCTGTCCCTCTCTCTTTCCCACTCTCTCTCTCTTTTTCTCTTTCCCGTTCTCTTTCTCTCTCTGTTACTCTCTCTCTCTGTCACTCTCTCCCTCGCTCTCTCTCTCTCCCTCTCTCTCTGCAGGGTCGAGTCAGGCATAAGCGAATAATTAGGTAATTGCCGCCTTGATTGAGCGCAATAGGAAACATTTCAATTAGGCTAAAACTGCGCGAGGAGGAAGTAGGCTCTTACAAAGGGAAACATTCCTTGTCATGCAACTGTCAGCCCCCCGAGCCCACACCACGAGCCGGGATTAACTGGATACTGCAGGAGGAAACGGCCGGGGAAGAAAAAAAGTCAAGGGGGGGAAAAAGCGAGCTAAAGAGGGCGGGGCCTTTGAAGCGGGACGGTGGCGGCGAGGGGAGGGGGGGGACAGCTAGAAATGATTGCGGCAATTAAGGCTATATTTAAACACGCCTTCGCTCTGATATGATTTTCCTGGCGATCCCTCGTCCAGATAAGAGGGAGCCCTCTCTGCCTGCCCAGCCGCCTGTTACAAATTACAACCTCCCAGCCATGGAAGAGACGTAGTTTCCTGAATGAGAGGAGGGGGAGGGAGGGAGGGAGGGAGAGGAAGAGAGGGAGAGGAGAAGGTCTGATTGCCAAGGAGAACAACTTAATACCTTCCCTGCTTTTTTCCCCCCCCTCCGTCTGTTTGAACAAATCCCTTTAGGCTTCCTTCATTTCAGACGTGACCGACGTCCGCGTGCTTCCAGGCCGCTTTCTTCGCACCTGCGTTCTGCGGCGACGCTCCGGCCGAAGCCGAGCGGCACGCCCGCACTTCTGTCGTCACACTCGCCTCCGCCGCCCCCCCCCCCACACATGGGCCGTGAAATTGAGGAGCTGGGCGCTGACCTCTAATAGCATACGGGTGCCTGTAGGTGTTTTATGTAGGTGTTAATGGACGGTGTGTGGCTGTCTATGTGGACAGGTGGGAACACGCCGCGCCTGTCTCTGTCAGCGGGACGGTCTGCGTGAAATTGTGTCAAAGTGTATGTGAAGGTGACCCGTGCGTGCGCGTGTGTGTGTGTGTGTTTGTGTGTGTTGTGTGCATCACGCTGTTGGTTAAAATGTGTACATATTCAAATTTGATATGAAGCTACAGCTCAATTTGTTTCTATTAACGTCGTGTGTGTGTGTGTGTGTGTGTGTGTGTGCATGCGTGGGGGGGTGTCCATGCACGCATCACGCTGTTGGTTACAATGTGTACATATTCAAATTTGATCTGAGGCTACAGCTCAATTTGTTTGTATTAACGTCATATATGTGTGTGTGTGTGTGCGCGCGTGTGTGTGCGCGCGCGCGCGTGTGTGTGTGTGTGTGTGTGTGTGTGTGTGTGTGTGTGTGTGTGAGAAGAGGCTTTGGCTTGAGCTTTTTATTCGCGTCCCTGTGGGACTCTGTGTGGTTAAGAGAGTAAACGGCGGTTCACATTAATGCGTTTCCTGTGTCTGAGCCGCCGTACCTGCGTGGCTAAACACACACACACACACACACACACACATTCAAAACCAGCATGTTAGTATAGGAGAAAAATTTGATTAACAATTGGTTCTGAATTTGAATCTAAGAAACATCTCTTCCTGTTTTAGTTTGTCGGAAAATAGCGATACAATTTTTTAGAAACGAAGAGAACTTGCCTTGTTTTGTCCGATTTTTCAATCAAAAAATGTAGATATTGCTTAAGAAACAAGCGTTTGTAATTTATCAAGCTGTTTTTATTTTTAAAAAAAAGATTGACTACAATTTTGGCCGCTGCCTTGTTGTTTTTTAATCAGTGAGTTTTTATTCCCTCTATTCAACATTTCAACAAAGACGCTTTTCATTGTGTTTCGTCAGGAAGCAGTCGGGTCCGTGTGACAGCAGCTTCTGCAGTAATGACGCCAATAAATCAGCTCCGAGCTGCAGTTTCGCACGGCAGACGTCTCTGCGTTCACGTCGCTTTTACTCCCCCGTATCTCACGGATTAGTTCTCCTCTCTTTCACATTATTGAGTCGTGCTTTTTCGTCACCGTTTCCTGCTAAAGCAACCATAACAGACGTCGTCCGGCCCCCCCTACGCGGTCATGGTGGGCCAGACCCCCCCCCCACCCCCCCACCCCACCCTGGATATGACAGGTCCCAGCGCTGTCTTGATTTAGCCAAGACAGGACACACACATCCGCAGTTATAATTCAGTAATTTGTGTTTGTGCATTCGGTGACAATTGTGACAAATGACTGGCCTGGAGTGAAATGCCTACCTACACCCCCCACGCCCCCACCGCCCCACCCCCACCCCCCCGTTTCCTGCCCGACCCGCCGCCTGCTCTCTGCTCAGGTGTACGCTCGGAGGGCTCGCGTGCCGAGCAAGAACAGGCCGACCTGACAAGAGAAACGATTATAAACTTCCATAGATGGATCGTATCGACGCTGCCGGCCCGTGCGATCGCGTTTGTGTCGTGTTTTTTTGTCCTCGACGCGCCGCGACGAATCCCTGTGTGGTTCGTGCTCGTTGGCAGACGCCTTCGCGGGCAGCAGTCATCGCTCCGGCCTCCTCATTTACATTTTCCGGAGCATTTTTCAGCGTTCTGTCATCGATTTTTTTTTTTTTTTTTTTTTTTGCGGAGGAGGGGAAATTGAGGGTCCGCGTCGGCTCCTGCGCCGACGTATTATGGGAGCAACCGGAGGAATCCTGGTAATGCTTTACCCGCCAAATGAGTTCCATTCCCCTGGAAGTGCTGCGCGGAGTTAGGGATATAATACTCATATGGAGTAGTTTATGAGGATTAAGAGGTTTTATTTAGTCTGTGGGGCCAGCGGGCCTCCTCCACGCAGCCCTCCTCCATCACGGCTCGGCCAGAAGGACCAATGGGAGCGGCGGCGGTGGCGGCGGACGCCGTCGTCTCCGCCAGCCGCTCGGTTTTCCCAGCAGGCCTGAGCTGGAACACCTGTGGCAGGTGTGGTTTCTGAGGCCACTGCTGACTCCTGGCCTCCTCCCAATTGGTCCGTGCGCTTTCAGACCACTTTGTACTGATCAAACGAGCCTTTTTTTTACTTCTTTTTATTGCTTTAGAGATGCGTAACAAGGTGCTTCATGTGCGTTTCGTGTTGATAAGGAGGTTTGTGGCGAGTTCACCGATGTGCGTTTGTATGCGTGTGTGCAGCGAGTGTGTGTGTGTGGCTTTCCTCCACCGTTTTCCCAGAAGGGAAAGTCTCATGTTCGCTCACTAACTCGTCCTGGTAGAGGGTCAATTGCAACCAGTTGGCCGCCGGTCTCGTCCAAAGTAAACATTTGGAGAGAGGCGACTGTACAGGCAGGTACCTGGGGGGCTCTGTGTGTTGCTCAGTTGTGCTTCCTCCCCCCCAACCCAACCCACCACCCACACCCCCTCCCTTTCTCACCCCTCCTCCCCTCCCTGCCGGAGCTTTTTCGGGGTCACTGTTTTGAGAGCAGAGAGAAGTGTTCGCACGGCGGTCCGGCGGCGTGTTGTGGTGCTGCTGCGATCGGTCGGCAGTGTTTGCGGTTTCGCACCGCGGTGGTGTTCTTGCTCTGAGGGGGGGGGAGCAGCTCCCGCACCTTCTTATCACCGTCGACAGAAATGAAGCGACGGAACGTCTCGCGGCGAGCTTGGGGCTCGGCGGCGCGGTCGGTCCGGCTCGCTTTCTGCGGTCTCGCTTGTTTAAAGATCACGGGCAGAGTCGGGGCCGTTCCAGGTCTTCCCGACATGTATACGAACACCAAACATCGCTCTCGTTGTGTAAGCCATCGCAAATCTGGCTTTCATTTGGCGCCTTGCGTGCCAGTTTGACTCGGGTCCAGGCCCGAGGCCGCTCCGCGTTTTTTTTTCTTTTTTCTTTTCTTTCGCGACTCGCTGCGTTCACGAAGGCTCGCCGTTTGAGCCTGAACGCGGGCGGCGGCTCGAACCGGCGCTTGGAATCGGCCTGAGCAGCTCGATCTTGCCCGCATTAATCAAACTCACGTTTCCTCGCTCGTGAGCGTAATGAATTCAGGTGAATTTCACACAGAGGGCCACAGTCCCGTCCCCCCCCTCCCCAAAAAAATGAATAAATCACCACCTCCAGGTTTCTGTCGTGAGGAAAACATTAAGATCCAGTTATTGCGCGAAGATGTTTTCTGTGAAACCAGATAAATCGTCTCCGTAATCCGGACGTCGTCGCTGTCTTCCCTCCTTCTGTGTTATTTCTTCTCAGGCAGACTTCCTCTTGGTCTGGGTGAGGCGGGGGGTGGTGGTGGGGGGGTGCAAAGGGTCAGCGGTGTGGGAGGGTGGGGGGACGCAGGGGGGGGGGGCTGTCTGACAGGGTGAAAGTCTGCAGTCAGACAGTGGGAGAGAGCCTTTTGCCACGCCGTGCGTTCATGCAGGTGCTTATAATTTGCAGCTTGTGATTAATCATTGTTGTGTTTGGGGGTGACGTCTTGTTTAATGGATCTGTCCGTCTCTGTTCAGGCGAGGTGGGCGCCGCGGTCGGACGCGCGGGCGCGCAGCCGCGCGCTCGGAGTTTTCAAGACGCGGCGTTAACGCAGCGCCGGACCGCGTTTTTCTGCCGGTGGATCCGCAGAGACGCCAAACGCAACATGTGCGCCGGGCCGCCAGCTGCCACCACACAGAGGCGGCGGTGTTTTGCTCCGTGTGTGTGTTTGCTTTGGGTTGGAGGGGGGGGGGGTGTGGGGGAGGGGGAGGGGGGGGGGCTGGCTGGTCAGCACGGCTGTAAATCAGAGTCTTCCTGATGGACGGGAACCTAATCTGTCCCCCGTGTGTCATTACGCTCAACCTCCCAGATAGCTGCGAGTCCTGCTGCTCCTCTCATCTCTCCCTGGCCTCACACACACACACACACACACACACACACACACACACACACACACACACACGTATGCCTACGTCTGCAGCCAGCTCGCCAGGGCAGCCTCCTGGAAACCAGAGACAGTAACAGACACACACATGTTGAACATAAACCGGTCGGGCCGGTGTCAAGAGTTCACCGCCGGCATCTGTCATAGCAAAGCCGATGCCCGAGAAGCGCTCGCCGCCGCCGCCACCACCGCCGCCGCAACGCCTCGCTCCTGCCTGAAATGTACACAGGCCACGCAAGTGCTGCGGCCAAACCGGCCCCGCCGACGGCTGAACGTAAGCAAACTGATGGATCCTTTTAGGACGTGTCAGGATCCGTCCGCGCGCCGTGTGGCGCCGCAGCCGGCGTGTCATCTGTTAGTTTTACGGACCTTCAAGGAAAATAGGAACGAGCCCCGAAAATGACACGCTTCCTTCGGTGTTTTCTGATGATTCAAAGCCTCAAAAATATCCCTGAAACTCTCGAACGGCTTCGATCCGTCGCAAACGCTCGGCCCTCAGTCGAGTTACTGTGCGACTCTTGTTTCTTTTTTTTTTTTAGGCAGGAAAACAAGCAAAAACAAAATCTGGCTCTGGTTTGTGATCCTCCGCTGACAGTCTGGAGTTATTTCAGCTTCCCTGACGGACGGCGGGATAAAAGCGACGGCCGTATCCCAGCACGGTTCAGTTGGAGCTTGTCCAACCAGGAGATCTTGACCCCTCAATTACAGGCCGATGGAGCCGTTCCTCCTTTTGCGTGTCGCTGAATTTCATTAACAATCTGGCGTCCGCACATGTGAAATTAACTGGCTGCAGCTTATTTGCGGCTGTTTTGTAGAGTTCGGCGCTACGGAGCCCGACGGGATGTTTCTGGGAGCAGCTCGGTACATGTGTGACCTTTCGCTCCTGCGGCGGAAAGCCTGAAACCGAAGAACCTCCTCCTGAGGCCGCGCCTCCGCCAGACAAAAACGCGGATCTGCTCCGTCGCCGGCGAATCCGCCGCTCCAGCGCCTTGAAGACTGTTTGCTTGACCTTTGGGCGGCACGGCCTCGGACGGCGAGTCGCTTCGGAAAAGCCGCTCCGTCATTCAGCGCCAGCGGAGCAGCGCCGGCGTTTGTCTCTTCAGTGCCGACACATAAAGAGCCCGGAGTCTCGTTTCCAGCCTGAGTGACACGAGATCGCGCCGAGGATTTCCACTTAGCCGCTTGAAACGGAGGGAGAAAGGACGGCGCTGCTCAGCTTTCACCTTTCGTTTGCCGTAGTCCCCCCCCCCCCTCCTCCTCGGCGTCTCTCTGCGTCCGTTGGCTTATCTCCACATCTTCGCTCTGTTTGTGTACGACTTAGAGCCCCGATAGGCTGAGAGAAAAGCCCGAGCGTTTTGTCTCTTTATCTCCAGTTCGAGATCGTTTGTAGGATTTCGACTTATTTAAACGTACACATTCGGACGACTTCTGAGCCGATTTCCTCATTTTTTTAATGGAGTTATTCGAGTTTTTTAACTCCACAGCGCAGGAGTGAACGAGGTACCTTATCGCTGCATCTACAGTCTGTTTGTGTAGGACTTAAAAACACTGATAGGAAGCAAACGCTCGTGTTGCTGTTTCGGCAGACGTGACGCCAAATATTTTCTGAAAACAAATTCGACGACTTTCTTGACGCTGTTCTTCCACGACATGCACGAATAACCCGTTCATCTGCGGCCAAATCGCCACATCTTCACTGCGTTCGTGTGAACCAGGAAAAACGCCTGTGGGTGACTTGGTTTCCCTGACGTGGCGCGAGCCGGCCCGCCGAAACAACGGCCGCCACCGTCGCGCGTTCAGCTCAGCCCGCCGGTGACGATTAATCACTCCCTCCCCCGTTAAGACCATGTTGATAAATCGTAGCTGTAACGCAGACTCGTGCTGCTGATTGCTGAATCGTTTCACGGAGACGCTGCCGTACGAAACGCAATCGCAGCCTCTCATCAGGCTCAAACCGCCGGCGCATCTGGGGCCGCGTCACGCCACGTCTGTGACGGGAGACCGACGATGCTGCGCCGCGCTTGGACGCCGCTCTCCCGTTCAAACGTCGAACGCGAGCGACCTCCTCCCCGCTTTCTCTGGAACACGTTGCGACTGTTTGAGCAGTGATGGCTGAGTGCATTTACACTTCGGTAATGGCTTCCTGCCTTTAACTCTCCCGGCTTAAGACGAGAGGGAGCCGTGCGGGTACTTCCTGTTCAGCTCCGGACCCCTGCTCCTACTACTACCCGCCATCTTTTCTACTCCCAACCCCCCCCCCCCCCCCTTCAGACCACCCCAGGAGCTCATTCACTCTCTCCTTCACTGTATCACTCCAGTGATGGTATCACTGCTCCGGAATGTCCGGGGGGGGGGAGGGGGGGGGGTTTCAGTCTCTGCATCATTTGCATTTATCTACCTTGCAGCAAAGATGGTATGTTTAGAGACCCCACCGCCACCTGCGCCTCCACCACCTGCACAAATGTCAGCCAAAAGTTACAAGTCGGCACCTAAGTTGAGACGAAAGATCGGCGTTTTCACTTCGGTGCCTCCGAAGTGTTGGAAAAAAAAGTTCATTTCCAGAAAAAATCTCCAAGAGGATCCACAACGTTGTGGAGTTGGCGACACTGGACACTTCTGGTGCTTCTCTGGTTTTCCCAGCGTGCTTTGTGGCCACTGAGGAGCGCCGGTTTCTTTCATCTGCCCGCAAACGGAGACGCCGACGGCGTGTTTTGTTCCCCAAAGATGAGTCGCGTCCTGCCGCCCGAGTGTCCGTCCAGCCTGCGTGGACAGCAGCTCGTAACAGGAGGGGCACCTCAACCTATCCCGATAGACACGGGGTGTTAACAACTAATTAAAGAATTTACTGCCTCACTAAAGCGCCATTATTGCTGTTCCCTCCCAATTATTGGCTCTATTATCAGCTTTTATGGACTCAGGTGAGCTTCCGGAGAAAGTTGCGCTCGTTTGGGCCCAGAACGAGGGGACGGCGGCGGCGGCGGCGGAGGAGGTTTGGCGTGCGTTTGCGGACAGGACGCGGTTTGTTTTTGGCGCTGCTCTGCCCCCCCCCCCATCTTTCGCGTGGCGCACACATGTGCTTTCTCTCTCACCTCTTTGTGTGTTAATCAATCTCCGTCTCGCCGCCGTCCACTAGGTGACAGTAACGACACAGCTCTGTCGGACGGAGGCCGCAGCCGGAGAGGGCGTGTTCCCGGGCCGCCGCGGTGATGTTATAGGGATGCGGTGACGTGGTGGTGAAGTTAATGACGGTGGTGCTTTTCAGTCGGAAGTCCACTTACCTTCTACACGTTCGCAATTCTGCCTCACATCACTCAGCGGCCGAGAAAGGCTCGCCATAATGGCCGTTCGCGGAGCTCTGCACAGGCTCACGGAGACTGACGGCCATCTCATTTTTCAGCCGAGGAGCTGCTCGCAGACCTGATTTATTACGAGCCGCGAGGCCCGTCGCCGCTGTTCAGGCGCTGCCGAGTCTCGTGCCGTCGGCGCCGCGACTCCTCCGCCTCCGAACGGCGTGCAGGCGCGGGAGGCTGATGGGCACCGTGCAGCCGCCCTGTAATAGCGTGTGATCCTTTAATTACAGTGAGAGCTGAAAGACTCGTGTAGGCCAGCCAACAGCAATTTGTTCTCTCTCTCTCTCTCTCGCTCTCTCTTTCTCTCTCCCTCTTTCGCTCTCTCTCTCTTTCTCTCTCTCACCCTCTTTCCCTCTCTTTCTCTCTCTCTCTCTCTCTCCCTCTCTCGCTCTCTCTCTCTCTCTTTCTCTCTCTCACTCTCTTTCTCTCTCTCTCTCTCACTTTCCCTCTCTCGCTCTCTCTCTCTCTCTCACTTTCTCTCTCTCTCACTCTCTCTCTTTCCCTCGCTTTCTTTCTCTCTCTCACTTTCTCTGTCTCTCTCTCTCTCTCGCTCTCTCTCTCTCTCTCTCTCTCTCTCTCTCTCTCTCTCTCTCTTTCTCTCTCTCACCCTCTTTCCCTCTCTTTCTCTTTCTCTCTCTCTCTTTCCCTCTCTCGCTCTCTCTCTCACACTTTCTCTCTCTCTCACTCTCTCTCTCTTTCCGTCTCTTTCTCTCTCTCACTTTCTCTCTCTCTCACTTTCTCTATCTCTGTACGTCCCTCACTCTTTCTGACCCCCCCCTCTCTCTCTCTCTCACTTTCTCTCTCTCTCCCTCTCTCTCTGTCCCTCGCTTTCTTTCTCTCTCTCACTTTCTCTGTCTCTCTCTCTCTCTCACTTTCTCTCTCTCTGTCCGTCCCTCACTCTTTCTTTCTCTCACTTTCTCTCTCTCTCTCTCTCCCTCTTTCTCTCTCCCTCTCTCACTTTCTCTCTCTCTCTCTGTCCCTCTCTCTCTCTTTCTTTCTCTCTCTTTC
>JASSRZ010000051.1:4171415-4190555 GCA_032164315.1 Malacoctenus gilli | reverse complement strand
GTCTCACACACACACACACACACACACACACACACACACACACACACACACACTCTACTGTATTTGCTCAGGAGCAGATTAAAGCAGCAATAGAGAAACTTGACTCGACGAACACAGTGACTCAGTACAGTGACTTACAGTGCTGTAGGAACACACACACACACACACACACACACACACACACACACACACAATGATGCTGCTTATTTTTTGCTTCACATTTCTTTCAAACTCACGAATCACAATTTTTGACCAACGTCAGAATCTCATCGTGTTTCATTCATCGTTCAAATTGGTCGGATTGTACCGTTGTCGTCAGGAAGGGGGCGTGTCCCTGCGGCGGCGCGGCGGTTCGCTCCGCCGCGGACTCGCTGTCCTCACAAACGAAGTCCGCTGCGTGTTTGCGTGACGGTTGTTCAAACGCCGCGTGCTCGCCGTCGTTTGTCTTCTTGCGCCGAGCCTTAAGCCCGACGGATTCGCGTCGCCGGGGCGCGGCTCGCCGCACTTCACCTATTCAGGTGGCAAGCGGGTGTCAGGGGCGTGATGGATGGCGGCGCTGTCGGCCGGCGTCGGCGCCGCCCCCGCCAGGACGGCCGCGGCCCGGCTTTGTTTTCACAGCCAGCGCTCGGGGAGATGTTTACCTGTCCTCATTCATCACGCTCGCCTTCCAGCCTCCTGCGACGCCGCCGTCGCCGCCGCCGCCTCCTCCTCCTCGCTATCTGCTTCCTCTTCCTCAAGTGCCTCAACAACCTGACCCCCCCCCCCACCCCCACCCCCACCCACCGGATCAAGTACCGTAATCACATCAGATCGTTAGTGCGAGTGATTTGCAGATTGGAGCGGAGCGGCGCTGGCTGCGGCGCAGCTGAATGCCTTCACTCTGATTAATGAGGACACACACAGTAATAATACAAATAAGGAATTAAAAGGAGGCCGGCTGGCTGTGTAAACATCAGCAGGCATGTCTGAGAGGATGGGACCCGCCGCCCTGACAGCAGGATAAAGAGGCAGCAAGAGTAATGAGCTACAGACACGTTCTTGACATGTTCCCATTACGCGTGGGCCTGAGAAGGCACGCACACACACAGACACACACACACACAACCTGGTGCGCCTCCACGCTGTGTCGCAACATCAAACTTCCAGTACTTGTCGAGTTCTGAAAACTCCCAACGTTTGTGTTTTAGCTCAAAATAAACCCAAAGGTTCATTAAACGCCGTCAGCTTTTCGGGCTCTTGTTTCGCCTCCTCCCTCCTTCCTCCCTCCTTCCTCCCTCCTCCTCCTCCTCGCTGCCTGTTCAAACTTGGCATCAACAAACACAGGTGTCTCATGTACGCAGGTGAGGGCCAGACCGAAGTACAACTACTGCCACAGAGCTCGGACGCACTTGCGAAAATACTCGCGTCAACGTAGTTTTCCTCCGACACAGAGAGGTTCTTGTTTCTTCTCGCTTTAACTGGTGCGTTTGATTTATTCACCAACAGCCGAGCTGCGGTTGGACGAATTAATTCCTCAAATGTAGATTTAAAAGTGATTTTTTATTGGCTTTAAAATGCCGAACAAAAAGGCCGAAATGGTTTTTTCCCATTATTTTTAATAGTATACAAATTAGATTTGAATCACGAGTTTTACTTCAAACACAAGTACCAAAGTACACACAGGAGTGTGAGTATTTGTTGTAATGTTGGACTGTTCGACCGGCTCGGGCAGCTTCGTTGTCTGCCGGTGTTCGTTCCCGTCCGTCTCCACGCCGTCGGCCCTGAACGCCTCCGTCCCTGAACGCCGTCGTCCCTGAACGCCGTCGTCCCTGAACGCCTCCGTCCCTGAACGCCGTCGTCCCTGAACGCCTCCGTCCCTGAACGCCTCCGTCCCTGAACGCCTCCTTCCCCCCCCCCCCTCCAGGCGCTGTCGGCGGCCGGCCTCGGCTCGGGCCTGACGGAGGCCGTGGTGGTCAACCCGTTCGAGGTGGTCAAAGTCAGCCTGCAGGCCAACAGAGACTCCTTCAAAGAGGTGCGCCGGAGGAGCCCGCTCGCCGTCCGTAAACCAGACGAGACGTGATCTCACCGCGTCCTGAATGTCTCTCCCTCGCAGCAACCGTCGGCGTTCGCCCAGGCGAGACGCATCATCAAGGCGGACGGCTTCGGCCTGCGAGGACTCAACAAAGGACTCACGTCCACTCTGGGACGCCACGGCGTCTTCAACATGATCTACTTCGGCTTCTACTTCAACGTGAAGGACGCCATCCCCAGCAACCCGGTAAAGCCGCGGCGAGCACGCACTCACGCACGCACACACAATCCCCCCCCCCCTCCGGGCTATACGATACGCACGTGTCGCAGCCACTTGGCCGGGAGGAAATAGCAAGTGTTTAACGGTTTGATTGCTCCGCCCGGCCGCGGCGGCGAGAAGGAGGAAGCGAAAAATCAGAGAGGAGCTTGTAAGATCAGGCCGACTAATACCTCGTCTGTTTGCTCTTCATAACATCCTCCAGGTCTCGGGTTACACATCCGGCAGAGCCTGATGGCCCAAACAAAAGTTAATTTTGTTTAATGGAAACGTTACCATACGCCGGTCCCACATGTACAAACCGGAGCATTAGATTAACTCCGATGAACTAATTGGAAGCAGACAACGGCGCTATTTTCAGGCGGCGGCGGCGGCGGGAGGCCGGCTCGCCTGTATTTTCGACCTTTTTCCACTGACACATGATGCGCAGCGAGCGAGCGAGCGGGCGAGCGAGTGGTCATCCTCCGCCAATGATAATTATGTGGCTGGACGCCTCAAATAGCATCTCGTCTGAGATTGCGGCCGTCTTTCTGGAAGCCGCCCCATCGCGCGGAGCGACCCGGCTCGGCGGAGCAGAAATGCTGCGGTGGCTGAAGAGCGCGTCGGATCGCGTCGGGCCACCGTGGACGTGTGAGGAGGCGTCTGGGCGCGCTTGGGCCCCGTCCCGCGTCCCACGCGGGCAGAGGCGGGATTAGCTGTTGATTTAGCGCGGCTCCCGGGGTGTCCGGCCGCTTGAGAAAGGCCCGGACCGGCGAGGCCGCTGTCATTTGTAAAAATATCCTGGCCAATTAGCTGTCAGAGCTCTCGGAGTCTGGGCCGCTTTGGTACAGTAATACCCCTGTGCCGAGTCACAGCCCAATTACCCAAATTGTCCCCATATGCCTCCCCGGTCTGCCTGCGTGAACCCTGTTTATAAATCCTCTGGCTCGGCTCCCCCGGAGAACATGTGCTTCTGCTCAGCCAATCAGGAGGCCGCGCCGCGGCCAGGAAGCACTAATCTGCCCCCCGCTACCATAAAATGATCAGGGCTTTCATGCCAGCTTTGCAATCATACGCGCAAGTCGCGTCGCGCCGCGTCTCGCCACCGACTCTGTCGCACGCTCCGCCTGCAGGACCCCACGCTGGAGTTCCTGAGGAAGTTCCTGATCGGCCTGACGTCCGGGACCATCTCCTCCTGCGTCAACATTCCCTTCGACGTCGCCAAGAGCCGCATCCAAGGCCCGCAGCCCGTGCCCGGCCACATCAAGTACCGCACCTGCTTCCAGACCATGGCGCTGGTGTACCGCGAGGAAGGGTACGAGCGCGGCGGTCCGGTTCGCGACCGATAGCGGCTCGTCGTCCAGTTTGCGGGTTTTTTCTGCGATGGCGCACGCCTGCGGTCCGTCAGGCGTGCAGTCAACGCTCGCGTGTTTGACAGCTCTGAATGGAAGCTGCAAGGAGAGACACATGTTGCGTTGGCGAGCGGCGAGCGCCCCGGGCTCGCCGCTCTCCCCCCACGCGGCTCCCCGAGACAAGGCCCGGCGACATGTTTGTAGTTAGTGGACGTTGTTAGTTTCCAGTTGGGGGTTGCAGCAAGAATGGCACTGAAAGGCCGGCCGTGGCGGGGGTGCGTGGACGGTGCCCCCGCCGCCACAGCCAGTCCCTTTCTCTAACACAACACAGTCCCAGCTAATTAGTGGTCCCTATGGGAGACGTCGTTAAGCAGGCCCTAACGAGCCGTGCGGCGCTCCACGGGTCAATCTAATCAGACAGAGGGCCAGGGAGGAAGTGGGTCGAGCCTTATTAACGCCATCAGTGGCGGGGGCAGGGGGCGGGGCAGGGAGCACGGGGCGAAGGCGGCCAGCCACCCATCACCTTGAATGCATTAAGTGGCAGGTAGCGCGCGGCGCTGAGCCCCCCGAGCTGGCGGGCGGGCGGAGACACGCCGGGGACGGAGGAGGGACCGTCAAAAATGGACTCGTTTATGATCACTTTACGACAATGAGACTGAGCATCGAAGCTTTTTTAATCACTGATGCATTCTGGGATTCCTTCTGGAGCCTCAATGTGACTGAAATACTACGAAACTTTCAGGTTTTTCTCTTCAGTTACTTTGCGTCCAAACTGGATTTGCAACAATAAATACATTTCTGATCACCTTGAGCTTTAATAAAGTTTATCTATATAATAAAAATGTATATTTTAGTGAAGTTTTGTGAAGAAGTTGCTTGTTATGAGTGACTCTAGTTTGTGTTTGCACCTTGTCCTGCAGGTACTTGGCCTTGTACAAGGGTTTGGTTCCCAAGATAATGAGGCTTGGACCAGGTAACAAAACAAACGATTATCCTTTTATTCAACTCTAACTTTAAAGTAAATGTTTGATTCCGTGTGTGTTTGGATGCCGCAGAATTACAACACAGTTTTTGCGTTGTTGTTTCCCCTGAAACTCAAACAAACTTCAGACAAACAGGTTTTTTTGTTTGTACACAGATTTAAGTCGTGTTTTTGATCGTGGAAGTAGTAAAACCAGACTTTTCTCCTCAATATCTGACGATAAACGACTGTCGGAGTCGACGGCTTGTGACGGAGCGTCTGCGTAAATACAGAGCCGGTTGTTGCCGGTCGCTCGGCTGACCGCCGTCCAGCCCGGCGGCTCGCTCTCACCGTGTGCCGTCGCTTCCAGGTGGCGCCGTGATGCTGCTGGTGTACGAGTATGTGTCCGGATGGCTTCAGAAGAACTGGTAACGGACCCGCAGAGGAAAACGCTGACCGGTGCCTTACGACGACGGTCAGGAAGTGGCCGCGGAAGCTCCAGACCAAAGTCGCTGGGTTTTTTTAACCTCGAATACACGAGGCAAGAAAACGTCACCTGAGCAAGTCAGCATTTCACATCGGAGAGTCCGAAAGGAAAACTTAGTTTGTTTTTGGAAGAAATAACCATAAAAACTGTTTTCACAAATACTTTTCGAATCCACACGTTTCTTTCACAGTAAAATCTTGAAGGGATCAGAGAAAAAAGGTCCTTCAAATTAAATTTACATTCGTGATGTCACACTTTGAAAGGTCCCTCAGAAGTTTTTTCAGTCTGTGTGTGTGATAAAATTTTGATACTATTAGAAAAAGACTCAAAAATGTCACACACACACAGCAACAATGCATCCGATCACGTGACGCGTCACTACAGCCTTGTTCTGTGCCTTTAAACTTCATAAAAGTTGTGAAAATCCTTGATAAACGGTTTGTAAAAGACATTAAACTCCAAATTTAAGGTCCCGTTCATATGAAGCGAGTTCGTATCATACGGTGACGGCAGACAAAGCAGTCTGGTGCTATCAATGGATGACATCATCCAGGTCCTTTCAAGTCTGTCAAAGGCTCGATGACATCATCAAGGTTCTTTGACTCGGTCGCAAAGACTTGATGACGTCATCCAGAGGTGGAGCAGTTTTTCACAGACACGCATCCTGAACACACTTTAACCGTCACCACAGACCTTTAGTTCAGTCTTAAACAAATACACCGTCTATACTCAGAAGTCTTAGCATGTAACGTGTACTTGTACTTGTATTTAGTTTCTGTATCCACAACTTTCATTTCTGAGCCTTTGAGTTTATCTCAAATGAACCAGCAACGAACCAGAGGAAATTCAAATGTTTTTAAAAAGGTTTTATATACAAAATATAAACTGGAATTTTTTTCGCATCTATAAATTTGTTTATTTTATTGATAAAAGGATATTTTAATTCAAATCTCAAAACTTGCTTGTATTGGTTAGAAAAATAAAGAGCGAATAAGAAAAAAAAAGTCCAACTCCATTTGTTATTGTGTGTGTGCGCGCGCGTGTGTTTGTGTTTATCTTGGCGCTGATCTCAGGATATCACCTTCCCTCACTTTACCACTTCATCACCCTGCTTGTTGTCCCGCCGTTGCAGCGCTTCGTTGCCGGGAACCAGAAGCTGTCAGCGGGAGACGCTGCGGCAGCCAAGCCGGTGTCAGTCTGTGGTGAGCGGCCTGCAGCCAGAGCTCAGACAGCGGCCTCCGCAAATGCAAATAGAAGCGGCAAGACACACACACACACACACACACACACACACACACACGCACACACACACCTGTTCGGGGCCTGATAGCAGGAGCTGCTGCTTCTCTCTGAGTCACGTTGCCTGTTGTTGTCTCATTACTGCGGGAGTTTGCGGGTCCTCCGCCCGCGGCCCCGCGGTGACAGACGGCCGACTGCGCGCCACTGACTGACGGCATGATCGGCGCTCCGAGCCGCCTTGCCCGGGACGGTGCGCTGGAGCCCCTGACAGCTGGTCGCGCGCGCGCCGGCGGAGCCTCCACCTGCATTCCCCGCACACCTCGTAAATCTTCCGCAGCCGAATCCTCCCGTCGTCCTCACGCGGTTGGCGCGCGCCCCCCCCCTTCCTCCCCCTTCCTCCCCCTTCCCCCCCCCCTCATCCTCGCCTGTAACGTCTCAATCCAGCGGCCGTGCTTTGACACGCCCGCGCTCTCCTGCTCCGTGATTAATGCGCGCCGCAGTCACCCGCGGTTGGTTGGCGGCGCAGGAAGCGGCGCGTCGTGCACGCACACGCAGAGGCACGTCAGCGATGTTTCCAGACGCCGCCGCTCGTCCCCCTGCAGCTCACCTGTCCGCCCGCTGCTGCTGTTTGCAGCACCTGAGCCAAACTCTCGGCCTTGCTCTCACTTTCTCCCTTTCTCCGGCGCTACGGGGCTTCCTTTTGGGCAGCGGGGCCTTCATGGGGCCGCAAAGCGGACCCCTCCTCCTGCAGCTTTGCCCACCTTGGCGTCCGCTTAGTGGGCGGGGCGACTCGCAGCAGTTCGGGCTTCCTTGATGGAGGCCCGACTCTCCAGCGGCTCCTTGCCGCCGCCGCCGCCGCTCGCTCGCTCGCTCTCTGGCCTTGTTTTTTTTTGTTGTTGTTCGAGACGATCGAGCGCGAGCGCGCGCGCGCCCATCACGTCCGCGTGACGCGGCTCACGTGCGGTCAGAGAGACATTAGGATCCCCGCGCAACGGTCCGTGACCACTGCATGCGGGAGCCGCGCTTTCCAAGTCAAATCAGCTCCTGCGCCTGATTGTTGACACTGACTGAGGGGGGGGGGGGGGGGGGTGTTAAACGGAGGAGGCCGCACCTCCTCCTGCACCTCCTCTCGGTAGCGCAGGTGAGCCGCCGCTCGTTTGCTGCCGTGATTTATCTCGCTGGCCCCCCTTTTCGCCCCCTTCGCAAGGTATTTTGGGCCGCCAACGGCTCATTTGTCTGCGGCTCCTCGGACGGACGCTGACCGGCGCCGCGGGTCACGTGTCCCGCGACCTTCAGCGTGCCGGCGGAGCTGAACTCCACCTTAAAAAAACCGCAAGTCTGAATCCACCGCGAGGCCGTTAAAACGCATTGAACAGGAGAATACGAGAAAAAACTTGCAATAATTCAACATATATAAAAAAATAAAACATAAAAAAAAGTATGGTGGCATCAAGCGATGTAAAAACATGAGATCATGTTGCATAAAATATTCTTTGATAAAGTTTCAGTTAATTTCTTGTGAATTAAGTTTTCTCAAAGCAAAAAAAAGACTTAAATTTATTTTTTTCTCACGTATATTTTTTTTCAATTTAATCATATTTAAAACATTTTTTTTAAATCAGATTTATTTCTCATAATTATTTTTAGGATAAATTATTTGTGTGAAAATGTCACTTTTTAAATCAGTTTTAAAATATTAGTGATTTTGCCATTTTTCTAGTGGGTAAATAATTTATGAATAAAACTAATTTAAACAAAAAAGCTACTATTTTACCTTCAAGTAGATTTTCACTCCAGTTTTATTTTAATAGAAACAAAGTAAAATGCATAAATAAAAATATTGATATTTTCTTCTCTTATTTTGAAGGAATTGTTGGACGTGTCTGCAGCTGCTTTGAGGCCAGTTAAAGAAAAGCTGAGAGTTTTTGTCCCTGAGCTGCGCGTCGATCAGGTAAATGTAGTTTGAACACGAGGACGGTTTTAACAGGAGAACCTTCCAGATCTTGTGCCGACGGACGGAGCGCCGACGGCGGTGCGGCGGCGCTCCGTCCTAATGCGTCGTTCCCCTCTATGAAAAGCAGCTTCCTGCCATGTAAAGCAGGTCGAAGCGTCGCCGTCCGACGTTCGTGCCGAGCGCCGCGGCCTCCCTGCCCGCCCGCCCGCCCGCAGGCCGCCCCCCCCCCCTCCCCAAACAAGCAGCAGAGTCTTTGGAGACCAGGAAGAGCCAAAGGGTTTAATGGGATACATTCGATTTCACTGTGCAACAAGAGTCGACGTTCGCCGCCACATCGGACCGAGGCCAATTGCGTCTCGATGCGCGAGCGCGTCTCGTTCCGAGCGCGAGGCCGATTGCACTTCATTCAGCGTCCCTTTAATCCAATAAATAAAGGTCTCCTTTTCAGAGGAGTGGGGGGGGGGCCAGGCCCCGCCCCCCCCGGCAGTTGTTTTTATCAACGCAGAACCAACAACAGGAAGCTTACAGACATCAAAGAACCAAAGAAAAAACAAGAGCAAAATCAGAACAAGCACCCTGAAACTCTCATGCGGCGGCAACGGCGGCGGCGGCGGCGGCGCTGCTCCTCCCACTGCGTGTCGATGAAGTGATACTTTACCCGCTCGCCAGGAAAGAATCTGAGCGGACGCCGTCCGTCCCGCTGTCCCGACAGACGGACGTCCTCGTGTCCTTTACAGGGGAAGGGGGGGGGGGAGGGGGGCGACTCCACACAGACGTGGCTCCCGGGGGCCCCGAGTCCTTCATAGAAAAAGGTGGCGGCGAGCGCGAGACGACGTCCCCCTCCGCGACGCTCCCACCGTCTCCCCCCCCCCACTGACCGAGTCCACGGGGCGGGCGGCAGCGGCGGCGGCGGCGCTCCTGAGGGCCGGCGGCGGAGGTGGCGTGGTGATGTCACAGCTGCGGGGAGATGGAGCACTGCCACTGGCCGGCCGCCATGTGGCTCCGGTCGCACAGGCCGACGTGGTGGCGCTGGACCCCGTGGAGGGTGACGCTCGGGTGGGACGGGGGCAGGGACGGGTGCTGGGCGCTGTGACATAGCTGCTCGCTGTGGGCGATCCACTCGGCGTCTGTGAGGGGGGGGGGGGACGGGGGAGACAGGGGGGAGGTCAGGGAGGCGAGGTGAGGTCAGGGGAAGCAGACGTTTTCACACCGTCGCTCACAAACGAACTTTCGAGGGAGATCAGAGTCGAAACATCAGAGCAGCTTCGACTGAGACCCCGCCAGGTACACACACACACACACACACACACACGGGTGGCGGCGGCGGCAGCAGCTGCTGTGTAGGAGAGCGAAAGTGATGCTGGCTGCAGTACAAACGGCCGACGGACTGAGGCTTCACAGCCACCACATAAAAAAGCCATTTTGCCAATTTCTGATGAAAGTATGAACGATCAATTATTCGCCTTCGTGCCCCTGGAACCGATTACGCCAGCATAAAACGCGACACGCTCGATCGCCCCCGCGAGGAGCGACGGCCTGGTTTCCTCGCGGACGCGGCGCGACGTTCTGGGGGTGGGGGGGCGGCGGGGGTCGCCGCCGCCGCGAAACAGATGTCGCCGTCGATTGAGGGCGAAAAGGCAGGAAGACGGGGAAACCCGATCGACGGAGGCCAGCGCCGCCGCCGCCGCTGCGCCGCTGCGCCGCAGCGCGAACGGGCCCCGGCCGCTCTGGCACCGCGACAGGACTTAACTTGAGGAATCAACCCAAAGTATTTGAGTGGGGGGGGGGGGGGGTGGGGGCGCAGCGGCGCCTGGGTGGTCCCAGACTACCGACGCTCCGTCCCACCGAGGGGATCTCGCATAGTTTCACTGACGGAGCGCCGCTGCAAATAGAGCGCAGAAATTAACCTCCACACCGACCATTAAAAAACACACACACACACACACACACACACACACATCCTGTTCCTGTGTGTGTGTGTGAGAGTTGGGGGCAAACACACACAGATACATAAAAAGACACACAACACATATTCCATCATGTGCTACACAAACTCTGCGTCGTTACAAGTCACAGAGTCAAACATTTCACCCCATAATGATCTGCTCCTGAACCACCACTGTGTACACACACACACACACACACACACACACACAGAGTAACGCGCCTTCGCTGAGGTGTGATGATCCATTATCGCAGGAACTCGCAGCGCCGCCTCAGAAATGACCACTAAGTTAAATCAACACCTGAGCGACACAAAGTCAACAAAATAAAAGCCTCACAAAAGGTGTTTGTGCCGCTGCTGGTCATTGTTTTTACCTGTTTTTGAAGCCTCCTTTATGTGACGCAGAGTTGCCAAATTATGATCCTCACCGTTTGCTTCTTTAAATACTTTTCACTTTAATTCCACGTGTAAACGCTGTGATTTTTATGCTAAATTAACCTTTAAATAAAAGTAATTTATTGTATTTAGATTCTATTCGTACATTTGAGAGCAGAGTAACGCAGCAGTATCGTAAAGATCGGAACCAAATCAAAGCGGGTCGACTGCCGCTTTCCTTCCGGCTTTTTATCGTCATCATCGATCGTTTTCTGCGATAAATCGAATGTTTTTTAACTTCGATAAATCGTTCCGACTTCCGTCCGGCGAATCGTCGCAGCTTCGCGCCTGTTTTTCCCCCCCTTAAACTCATGATTTAAACTTCAATCTTTTTTTTTTTTAAATGGGAGTCCCAGGGGCGCGTCCGCGTCCGCGCGCGCAGCCGGAGAGGAGAAAGTGACCGGAAGCGGCTGCTGTCACTGACGGGTAAACAAAGACGTCAACAAGAGGCCGCCGGGCCGCTTCCCCGTTACCGCAGAAAGTTCGAGTCTTTCGTTTCACTTTGATTTGCGGCCGCAGAGACGAAAAGGCTCGTTTTAATCCCGCGTGCACGAGCTGCGCGCGCCCCGCCGCACTTTGTTTTTTGGTGCAGTAAAAGTCTCTAACGACGAAGTTGTTGTTGTTGTTGTTTTGCTCCTTTAACGGCTCCCGGCGTCTCTGAGCAGCTCGCACGGTTCGTGTCCACCGACTGATCTCAGAGCGGCTCGCGGAGCTTCAGGTTAAAACGTCTCCCAGCATTACCAAATTGCGCATCCCTTCAAAATAAAATAAAATAAACAGAGAGCGCGCGAACCGGCGGTCACGAGCTCAACTCTTTTGGAAACTACAAATCTGAGCCTGTAAAAAAAATCTGATTAAAACTTTAGCGTTAAAGAGAGAAAAATGAATAACGAATAAATTAATCTGCGCCAAAAGTTTCACTTTATCCTGAAAAAAATTCAGATTCTGACTCTTTAAAATTTAGGGATTTTTTTTTTTTAACTTGTTTTTGTGTTTTATTTACTGTGGCCGGCATGACGTCACCTTTTCCACGCTGCTGTTTGCTAAACAAATGCAGGTAAATCTCGGAGGTCGTTTAAATGTCTCCAAGTTCAGACAGAAAAAAAACTGATCGAAAAGAAAAAAATCGGCGAATTTTTTTTGCGTCAATGTTGAATTTTTTTTGGCCACATAAATAAAAATAAACACCTTAAATTAATGAATAATCAGCCAAAAAATTTTTTTTTAAAGTTTCTATTATTTATGGCCCCATAAATTGATAAAATATATTTTTATTTACTGTTTTATTCCCAAACTGTAACCTGATCTGCTCAGATGTTTTTATAATTTAAACTGCTTTTTTTTCTAATTACTAAATTAGTGTAACGGAACAAAACCAAACATTAGTAAAGATAAATTCACAAAGTGAAATATTACGCGTATAAATTGTCCCATTAGTTTTTATCCAAAGGAGGAACATTAAGGAGGAATTTAAACTCCGCCTAATGATTCAACTCTGAAGCCTGTAATCAGATTAATGGTGTGTGTCGGTAATCCGACTGTCACTGATCCGCTCCGGCCGCTCTCGCTGCTGATGTATTGGAGGTGAAATAAAATGAGAAGTAAATTACACTGATATATTTTTTTTAAATTTTTTTTTTTTACCTGCGAGTATTTTGGTTTGGGTTCTAAACGCGGGAAACGGGACGTGTTTCTCGCGCGGCACTCCTCTGAGTTTGGTGCTGGGAAAGGATGGAGCGTCACTAACTGGGAGGAAGAGGAGGAGAAGAAGAGGAAGAAGAAGAGGAAGAAAGTCCGGAAGAGCAGCAGGAACATTCCAGCTCCAAAATCAGACGTGATGTGCGTAAAAACTGCAGATTTTCCATCATCACCTCCGCTTATTTCTCTCCACTTCAGCTTTAAATTTAACTAATTTTCTTTTTTCGATTAAAACCTGAACAACAAAATTATCTAAATTAATTCTTTGTTTTCCACTTCGAGAATTTTTTTAAGGAGATCAAATCTTCCTTTGTTTATTTTTTCGGGGCCGAGAAAGTCAAAATGTTTGGACGGGAAAAACGCTCAAACTCGGACTTGGTGCTGCGGGTCCAGCTGGAAGCTGCGGGTTCAGGGCGACCCTCTGCGGGTCTGCAGCGCCTCTGCCGGGGCGCGCGGTGCTCTGAGACGCGGCCCCGGTGGGACCGAAGCCCCCTCACCCCCCGACCCCTCCAAACACGGATCAAAAGGCAGCTCGGAGCGGATTTCGGATGGACTGAAGTGACCCGAAGGAGCTTCCCAGGAACCATCCGCGTGTGCGCCAAAATGAAGGCGAGCTTCGTGCGAGTCTGGCGCACTTTTGCGTATTCAACGCGAGTTTTAAGCGACGCTCCGAAAGGGCTGGAACGAGCTCGGCTCTCACGCCAACAAACGCCGGGACGAGGCCTCCGAAAGTCCGGATCCCGCCCGCCGAACGCGCCGCAAACATCTGCTAATCATTTGGGAACGCATCAATTGTTTGGGAACGCGTCCTTTTCGCAACACATTCCTCGTCCTCCTCGCGCGACTCTGCCTCGCGCTCGCCTTGTTTGGATTCCCCGACCCCAAAGTTTGTGCACGGCGGTGGTCGCTGCGGCAGCGCCGCGTCCTGCCGGCGCACCGCCGTCACCGCCGGGTTGCTTCCCGGTTTTCCGAGCGGCCTCATCCGGGCCAGAGCGCGTCCTGGCCTCGCTGGGCGCGAATTGGACGCCCAGCGCGTCCCCTCGGCGCCCTCTGAGCCTCTAACGTCCTCCGGTCCCGCACCGAGCTGCTGCTGCTGCTGCTGCTGCTGCTGCCCCCCGTCACAGCAGGCTCCGACAGCCTCCGTGTCCTCGCGGAGGCCCCAAACGCTACAGAGAGCCCCCACGTTACTTTTGAGGGGGGGCCATAAAAGCGGCTCTAAACACGTCAGCCCGAACACGGCCTCGGCCGGAACGCGTCGGGAGGAGGAGGAGGAGGAGGAGGTGCGACGGAGGCCGCCTTACTTTGCTGCTCCGTGATGGATCGAATCCCCAGAATGTCGGTGACCGAGTGCGACGAGGGCCATATCCTGTGCATGGCCATGTGTCCGGGGAGGGTGGGCATGCCGGGGGGGGTGGGCACTTTGGAGCCCGGGTATGAGTACAAGTGGTTGTAGGGCAGCGCCGGCTGCGGCGGCGGGTGCGGCGCCTGCTTGGCCGACTCGTACTGGCCCTGCTGGGACAGGTTCCCGATCTTGTTGCGGAGGATCCGGCTGATGGAGCTCACGGACGGCAGGTTGAACTTGTCGCACACGCCGTCGGCCAGCAGCCGGTCCCGGATCTCCCAGGCGAAAATCCCGGGGTCCCTCTGCTTGTAAGTCCGTATGTGCTTGACCACGGTGGGGGTGGTGACCCGCGGCTTGCTGCCCCCGATGGCCCCCGGCAGGATGGAGCCCGTCTCGTTGTAGCGCGCCAGGATCTTGCTGACGCAGCCGTGCGACACGCGCAGCTGGCGGCTGATGTCGCACGGCCGGATGCCGAGCTGCGCCAGCTCCACGATCCGCAGCCGGATGGCGTTGGGGAGCGGCCGGCCGTTGACGAACACCCCGCCGAGCTGGTTCACCTCACCGAAGGCCGGTTCTGGTGTGGAAAACGAACGCACAGCGGTGAGACAGCAGGACTCAATCAGGCCCAACACACACACACACAACATATAGATATAGATATAGATACACACACACACACAACATATAGATATAGATACACACACACACAAACAACACACACACACACACAGAGTTTTATAAGTGCTGGATATTTACTGTACACTATATAATTACTAGCAAATATTTCTGCAGGTAAAAGTACAAGCTAAATCAACTCGAAGGCCTGCAAACACTTTTGAAAGCGGCCTTCAAAATAAAAGCCGCAGAAAGTGCAGTTCTGGGGTTTATTTGTTTTGAGGCGCGTTCACGCTCCGCACGCAGCGAGTCGTGCGTGATGTGAAGCTTGAAAGGAGCTGAAAGTCCCGGAGCTGATTGTTCCCACACACGCTGAACTTCACGCGCGCGGCGGCCTGCACGCAAACTGCTGCGTAAAAGGCGCGCTCGTCAGAACTGGACAGGAAAGAGGGACGGAGGGACAGGAGGACTTTGGGGGACTTTGTCCCGCCGCGTCCTCCGGTTCCTGCATCCCTGTCAGGAAAAGGGAAGGGGGGGGGGCGCAGGAAAGCCAGCTTGCGCACGCGCGTGCGCGCACTCACCCATGGCGTTCAAGCCGCAGAAGAAGAAGACGGTGTCCGGGTCGTTCCTCCTGCGAGGCTCCTGCTGCGCGTCCAGCGTGGCCGCCGTCCCGACGCGGGTCCGACGCAACCGTGGTGAGCGATGAGCAGCGAGGGGAACCAGGTCGTCGCTCTGCTTCCTGACGCCGCCGCGGACACACTTACATTTACAGCCGCCGAGCGAGGGGGGCGGGGCTCCCGCCGAGGCGCCGCCGCCCATTGGCTGCGCGCTCAGCTCCGCGCTGCCGTTCCCGCAAAGCGGCTCCGCGATTGGCTTAAAAGTTTGAAATGACATGTCCACAGCCCCCTCCTCCTCCTCCCCCCTTCCTCCCCTCCCCCCTCCCCCCCCCCCCCGGGATGTGCCACCATGAACGCGTTTTGTTATTGACACAGATCCGCGGAGTAAAACGACACCTGAACGCTGAACTTCACATCTTCTTTAAGTCTGCTGTGCTGAATAAAGTGAGGCGTTCACGGACCTCAGCGACGAGCAAAAACAAAGCAAACCAAAGTTGGTAAATTTGTAAATTCTTCAGACCTTTTTCGGCCCAAAATTGACTTTTTCTCGCTCGATCTAAATGAAACCGAGCGACAGGAAGTTTTCTGCGCGCGCTCTTGACTTCGGAGGGACTTCACGCGCCACTTCAGGCCCTTTATCTGCGCCTCTAAACGGCCCCATTAAGCAAATGGGAGGAAATGAATGATTGCCGCGGAGCAACGCGAACCGGCGCGGCGACGTCTGCGCGCTCACTCGCCCCTCCGCGTCCATCATTTGTCACTTTCGCCCCGCTTCATTGCGTCTCCCCTTCACGCACGAAACTGTGACGCTTCGTGAGATTCATCGAGAAGAAGAAGAAGAAGAAAAAAAGGTCTCGCGGCTGCCAATGACGCGTTAAAAAGAGACGCACGCGTTAAAATAGGACGACGTTCCGTCACCAACTTTCACACCAGATGAAAGTTGATCCGCAGACAGTTTGTTTGTGGTGTAATCCGACTCTTATTTTGACATGAAGCGAACTTTACGCTCTTTTATTTTGTGATTCCGGCTCAGCTGTTTTTTTTTTTCTTCTTTCTTCTTCTTCGTGTTTGTATTTTGACGTCTCTGCCTGGTTTGCGTTCAGGCCGCCTCTGACCCGCGTGAACTCGGGTCCGTGTGGAGCTGATCCGTGATCAGATCCGGACCTTTCGCTGAGCGGCCTCGGTGACCCGCCGTGTTTGAGACGCGTCTCGACCCGCTTCACTCCGGAGCTCCACGTGGAGCCGCCGCCGCCGAGGAACGTCTTGCTTAGACGCGTGTCGTATTTTCTGAAGGCCGCTGCGCGTGACTGACCTCCACCTCCGGTCTGCGTGGATCCGCGTGCACGCACACATCAAACGGGGACTTCCCGCACGGACGCGCAATTAAGGAAGCCCGCGTGGAAGGCTCAAAGGTGCGCGACGTGTTCGCGGCGCGACTTTCCCTCCTTTTATTTCCATCAGAACGGTAAAAAAAACACAAAAAAAAACGGTCTCACCTTCAAAGCAGCAAGGCGCAAATTTACAGGCGCGTCTAGAAAAAAAGACGCAAAAACACGTTTATTAAAATAATATTAATTGTTCAATATTGGTTGGAATAAAACGTCTTTTTTTCCGGTGCTCTCCCGCAGGGTGACCCGGACCCCCGCCGTCCCGCCGGCCCGTGAAACGTTCCCGGCGTGCTTCCGGTTCGGGCCCTGAACTCAGGTCAGTCTGGACGCTTCATATTCTCTTCTTCTTCTTCTTCCTCTTCTTCTTCTTCTTCTTCTTCTTCTTCCTTCACATCCACTTTTTTTTTTTGCCACCAACTTCCGCTTGCGGGCTCTGCGGGGCGCCGCCGCCGCACTTTGTCACTTTCTTGACCAGGTTTGTTTGATTAGTGACGTCACGCTGCGACCGCGAAATATTAGCGCGCGAATAATTGATCATTATGACTGTGAGACGATGACGGGAAACTACTGCAAACAGAGGCCTTTACTGCGTTCCAAATATACAAATACTCGTCCTGATGACGAGTATTTTGGACTGAAGGAAGTCAGAGGAAGTATCTTTACTCTCTGTGTAATATTTACACTCCTGCTTTCAGCCATAGCTTTATTTTGAAAGGCGCCTCGGTGCCGGGCCGCAGCAGCCTCGTCTGAGGCCTGGTCGCTCCGTGCGCGTCGGTCACGTGCCCGCGCAGGCCCGAGACCGTATCCGTGCGTGATGGAGCGGTTCTCCTTCGGCCTGTGAGACGCGGCGGCGCGCGGACAAATTGCGGGGCGCACGCGGTGACAGTTGGTCCGCCGGCGGAAGGTCACTGCGGCTGCGGTGCGGCTGGACGCTCCCAGAGTAAACGTGTTGCTTCTGAACTCACGTTGGCGGTAAATAAACCAGTTTATTGATCAAAGGTCCAATTTATACACAGTTTACATCCTACAGACTCGCGCTGATGGAGGCTTTTACCTGCTTTTACGCGCACGAGGCTGAAAATCACGCGCACGCGGGAGTTTTGCCGCTCGTGCGGCCACAAAACGTCACGATGTGACGCTTGAAGAGGCGTCCGGTAAACAGTCGGTGGGGCTTCTCGGTCCTCGTGCAGCTTCAGCGGAAAACGTGCGAGGATCAATGGGCTCCACGCGGACACGTGACACGGATCATTTCCCGCGTCAAGCGTCAGTCAGTGACTCTCTAATTGGTTGATTGTCGCTCCGTTTTTTCCGCCTTTTAATATTTCTTGAGTTTTGAGCCGCTGCGTCAGTTTGTTTACGTCCGTTTTCCTTTCAGGTGAAACTCTGTTTGTTTGGCTCCTCCGAGGCCAAACTAACTGCTGCTTTTTCTTCCGAATGGCTCCAAAAAATGTCGACAAACTCCTGTTTACCTGCCACCGAGCCTCCGTTGGCCAGTGGCGTTTTTATTCGTCCTGCTCAGCGGGTAAACGCGCCCGGATCCACGGCGGCTCCGCTTCACGTGACCCGCAGAAAGACTGAGAGAGGTGGCACGTGAACGCATCGCGCCGGTTTACCTGAGTGACGAGGCGTGAGGTGACGTCTGACACTCTCACGTCACTCGTTCACGTTGGTTCACGTCGGTTTGATCACAAACGATCAAACGGACGCGATTCGATCGAGTTCGATCGAAGCAGCGGAGCAGAGCTCCGGTTAAACTGCGGCCCCGGTTTGTTAAACTGCGATTGAATCTCGATGATCAGCAGGAAAAAACAATGAACCGGTTTGTAATTAAAGGCAGAAAAAAAGCTTTTTAGAAAATCTATAATTTCTGATTAAATTCGTGTGAATTCTCTGCGTTTAGTTTAATCAATAATTCGACTTTAATCTGAATTTTGAGACTCAGACTGAAGAAAAAATCTTTTAAATGAAAGTATAAAGTCCTCGCTGGTTTTATTCTGAAACATTTCCACCTTTAATCTTTTCACTTCCTCACAAAGTGTTTAAAGTCTCTTTATTGTTGTTGATCTTTTCCACCTGATGTTTATTTCGCCTCGCAGATTATTTAGTAAACAAAAAAAGCGACAGAAAGACAAATTGTTTAATTTGGGACCAAAATGTTTTAAAGAAGTTTAAAGAAATGTAAAGTTTGTCAAAGTTGAGCAAAAATAGTAAATAATCCCAGAAACTCCAAAACTAATATTAATAAAACCAAAATAAAAGCAGGATGAGAGCTTATAAATGTTCTGAGGGTCCTTTATTGTTTTTAATTTTCACCCCTTTAAATATTATTTCATTTTATTAAACAGACAACATGAGAGGAGGCAAGAAAACAGCGTCTCAATCCGCCTTCAAGACACGAGGTGGAAAATTACATCACGACAAAATTTAGTCGTTTTATTTATTTATTTATTTATTTATTAATATTATTATTATTATTATTATTATTATTATTATTATTATTATTATTATTATTATTATTATTATTATTATACTTTATTCCATTCATTTATTTAACCAGATTATTTGGTGCAAAGTAGCCAAACTGACACCTCGTGTTTTTGTCGTCGTGATTTTATTTTCTTATTTTGTTCTTGCACGTTTTCCCTTACGACCTCATGACGTCACGACGCAGAGCGGGACGCCGCGTTTGTCCGCGTTCACGTTCAAAAAGGTTCAAGTTTCCATTTGAGTCTCTGCAGGAAACGAAGTGACCGCCGACAGGTTATTATTACAGTGTGTGTGTGTGTGTGTGTGTGTGTGTGTGTGTGTGTGTGTGTGTGTGTGTGTGTGTGTGTGTGTGTG
>JASSRZ010000051.1:4124486-4137925 GCA_032164315.1 Malacoctenus gilli | reverse complement strand
AAAAAAAAAAAAAAAAAAAAAAAAAACAACCCCCCCCCCCCCCCCCCCCCTCCCGTCTGGCCTGCCCGGTCGCCAAACTCGCCGGGCATCGACGTTGTTGGCTTGATTGACGGCCGAAATGGACGCCGATCAGGCGAAAGAGGGGTGACGGAGACGCTTGATCCTCTAAGTTTCTGGTGGAGAACACCGAAACCAACAAACGTCATCCAGTCTGTCGTTTTCCTCGCAGCGTATTTCAACTCCAAAGGAACCTGGAAACTTGAATTTCCCCCCGTGGGACTAATAAAGGCATATCTATCTATCTATCTCTCTCTCTCTCTATCTCTCTCTCTCTTTATCCCTCTATCTCTATTTCTTTATCTATCTATGTCTCTGTCTCTCTGTCTATCTATCTATCTATCTATCTCTCTTTCTCTATGTCAGTCTAGCTCGCTCTCTCTCTCTCTCTCTCTCTCAATGTCTTTATGTCTCTCTCTCTCTCAATCTCTCTATGTCTCTATGTCTCTGTCTCTCTATCTCTATTTCTCTATCTATCTATGTCTGTCTCTCTCTCTATCGCTCTCTATCCCCCCCTCTCTCTCTCTTTCTCCATCTCTCTATCTTTGTCTCTCTCTATCCCTCTATCTATCTCTATTTCTCTATCTATCTATGTCTCTCTCTCTCTGTCCCTCATTCTGTCCCTCGCTTTCTCTCTCTCTCTCTCTCTCTCTCTCTCTCCATCTCTATCTATGTCTCTGTCTCTCTACCCCTCTATCTATCTCTATTTCTTTCTCTCTCTATGTCAATCTGTCTCTCTCTCTCTATCTATCTGTCTCTCAATGTCTTTATCTCTCTCTCTCTCTCTCTCCATCTCTCTATGTCTGTCTCTATCTAGCTATGTCTGTCTCTCTATCGCTCTCTATCCCCCCTCTCCCTCTATGTCTCTCTCCATCTCTCTATCTCTCTCTCTATCCCTCTATCTATCTCTATTTCTCTCTCTCTATCCCTCTCTCTCTAGGTCCTCATTTTTCCAGATCCATGTTAAACCTTTAACGAAATGTTTAAAATTTAGGTTCAGTAGCCACAAATATTCCTCACTAACTATTGTTCCACCATCAGTTATTTCCTGTCTCTGTGTAGTTTGGTAGCATTTTTTTGGTAGCTCAAAAAAAAAACTAATGAATTGAGCTGAAAGGTTTGAGGTCGATCTGATGACGCAAAATGATACAAACGTGTTCTGAGCGTGTGTGGCCCTTTAAGAGAGTCCTGCGTGCAAAAGCAGGAAGTGTTTACAGGCGTCTGAGAGGAGGTTTGCGCTCTCAGGGTGCTTAGTGTATTTATCCTGATAAATCAAGACAAACTCGCATAAACGGAACGTTTTTGACCAGTTTTAAAGGGAAACGCGACCAGACTCGCCGCGAACGACGTCCTCGAGAGTCCGCGCATTGTGGCAACTCGGCCTATAGATCTGATGCCTTTGGAGGACATTTTTCAGCTCCATATATTCGTTAGCACGATGGAGGGTTCTTTAAACTCAGGTGGTGGGAGGGAGGCTCGGTCCCGGGCGCACAAGAAAGGAGCCCCTCTAATTATTCCTCTCCCGGCAGCAGCAGACAAAAACGCCCCTCTACAGTCCACTTGGCTCGCTGCTTTGTGCGCCTCGTCCCGCCGACCCTCCCGTCTGCCCTTTAGTCCGTCTCATGCTCTGTCAACATCATCTGCCGCGGCGGCGGCGGCGAGCAGACGGGCTCCGGAGCGGACCTTTTCACTTTGCTGCAGGTGGCCGACGTGATTGAGGCGAGCGGCGGAGGCGAACAATCCCTCCGCACTCGCTCGCTCGCTCGCCGCCTCGCTTCCTGTCGCACACCGACTCCCTCCAAGGGGAGAAACTGACAAACAAGAGCTGAACAAAACACAGCATTTTGGCAACTATCATAAGTAAAAAAATATAATTTGCCAGCAAAAGCTGCATCTTTATTGTTCTGTCATCCTAAAATCTTAAACACAATCATTTCTTTTTAAATGTACACTTTTTTTTCATGGTTGCAAGTCTGTGTGACACATCTTTGATTTATGAAATGTAATTAAATCGCTTTACTGCATTAATAGGGAAGGTAAAAGAGGGGATTTTTGTTAGGTTATGAAAATAACATTTAAATATGTTCTAAAAGGGGATTTTTTAAAATTAAATTGTTAGAAAAAAAGTAGAAAATTAATAAAAAATCTAATTTTCAGTCACCTTAGTGGCTGTAACTTTATTTCTCAGAGTGTTGTGAACAAAAGACAAAGAAATAATGAAGTACGTTCAGAAAAGGTGCTTAAAAACTGTGGAATTTAAAAAATATTGCAAAAGCCGATTTAACAAGATTGGTTTGTGGCCAAAGTTTGAACCGGTGTTAATTTTATCGCCACGCAGTCCAACAGGACGGACCTACGTGGCCGCCGTGACAGCGTCCGGGCCCGCTTTAAGGGAAAGTCACGTGCGGCGTGGAATTAAATGAGCAGCTTTTTTAATTTCTGAGCTCCTGGCTGTGTGGGAACATTCAGCAATGGCTCAGCATGTCAAACCATGTCAAGTGTTACAGTTCCCTTCCTGTTTTGGGGAGAAAAATATCACCCCCGAGATGAATTGAGGCAAAAAAGGCTTGTCTTCAGCCCCCTTCCTAAAATGATTAACCCTTGTAAAGAGCATTATTGAGTCCTGAGTGGTTGTGCCTTCTCTTTGCCTGTAATTGTTCTTTTTCTGTTGTTGCCTTCATCAGTCGCTCTCCTCATTATATGAAAAGAAGGGAAAAATGTCTGAATAGAGGAGGGAGATTTTCCCACAGTCACTCAACACAGAGAAATACGCCATTGTGGCCGAGTTCCCATCCCGGTGCCCTGCCGCACAGTCCGCCGTGGTCAGGGGGGGACAATGTTCCTATAATTGAGTGACCATTCTTTCTGCTGTTTGAAAGGTGAGTGATGGAGAATACAGTTAAATGCAGCTACGAGTCCTCCTTTGAGTCAGCTTAGTGGACGCGTTGCATTGTGCCCGCTTCCCTCCTGCTTGACAGCAGATAAAACCGCCGAGCACAAGCTCCTTTTTCATGCCGGAGGGGATCGGATCCCTCCAGTTCGCGAACTCGGCTCATAATTACTCTTTTTTTTTTGAGCATCATTCATCTGCTGATGCACCCTTTGCTAAAAGCCTGATCAATAGCGAGAGCCATGTGTATTTTTAATGCAACTTGTGCATCAACAACCTTCTTCAACTTCTAATGACGCGTATTATTTCTCCTCCAAAGCCTTTTTTTCAATATGTTTATAATTACCAGCAACATGTCATGTATGTTTGACATCTCGGGGACCTTCTTATCAAACACTTTGATTACAAAAAAGGGACAAAAAAACATCAACAGATCGTTTTTTTTCCAGGGTCTGACCACATATAAGCAAACACTACACGGATATAAATGTGTATCTGTGTCACATTGGACACTTCAACACGAGGATTGTTTGTATCCTCTCGTTCGTCCACAAAATAGAAATATTGGTTTCAAACAACCTGAAATAAAATTGCCATCAAACTAAATACCTGCAGCTCCGAAACACAGTTTAAAAAGAAGATTTTTGGTATTTGAGTAATGTCTGAAACACGGCAACACCGGGACGACGGCTTTAAGTGTGCGGACGCTTTCATGTCTGCTGCAAGGACGTTTTGCTGTTAATCTTGCAGTGGTTTTTAATCGTCCTGCGGCAGGAGTGTCACTTCAACACCTCCAATGTCGCAGAGACTGAAGGGAGTTTGCTTCAGCGGCTCGCACGCAGCTCAGAGGACGAGTGTGTCTTTGTCGAGGAGCGGTTGACCTACATCTTCCAGAAAAGATCATGCACGGATTCAATGCCTTTTCAAAAACGCACAAAAACAACAACACCCTCAAGCGTGAAGGGGGGAAATCACTGCAGCCGGATGTTGGTCGCATGTGTTCGCGGCAACATTTAGAACGAAGAAGAAATGAAACAGGGAATTATTAAGAAGAAGGTTGAAGTAAGTTGTTGAAAAGCAGTCGCAGTTTCAGTCAGATCCCAGATAAATTAAGCGAAACATCATAAACATCTTTCAGATTAAACACTGAACTCAGGTAGAGAGCTGCTCTGAGTTCACTCACAGCCAAACAAAGCTTTAAGTGAACAAACTAAGAACCTGAAAACTGTTGATTTAATTGGCTCTTTTAAATAAACCTTGAAACAATATTTGTTCAGGCTTTAACGTTGAAGATACATTTTATTTCTGCCATTTCCGACTTTGTAAAAAATTCACTTAAATTTGTTCTATTTTCTGAGTTCTTCTATTTTATTTACTTTATTTTATTGTGTTTATTTTCAGTTTTTATAAAGCCTGTGTCTCGTTTTGCCACGCATGCGTATTGGCAGCCTCCGCATCTTCCACCTCCCCCCCTGCGCGCACACAAGCCTTCCCGCGTTCCAACCAATCAGAGCGCCGCATTCCGGCCACGTGACGCAGCGATGGCGGAGACAATGAAGCCGCGCGGCGAGCTCGCTCCTCCCAGCGGCTCCGCGAAGATGTCCAGCCTCGGGGACTGCGTGGACGCGATCCTGCGGCTGCTCGCGGGCTTCGGGACCGAGGTTGGTTGAGCCGGTTCGGACGGTTCGAGCCGCGCGCCGCCGCGCACACGAGTCCGCTCAGCCCCGCTGTGGAGCTACATGCTAATGTTTTTAGCATTCTGCTGTTAGCACCGCTGCTAACCAGCTAATGTCACTATTCATTCATTGTCAAGCCACTCAAACCTTTAATTGACCGTGTTGGGATTTGTTCCAGTGTTTAGATTCATTTTGATTGAAGCTGCTGATGTTGTTTCGTTTGTTTACTTTGTTTTTGTTGTCTTCTTTTAATTTTACACTTAATTTAATCTTATTTGGCCATTTAAATTATACATTCAGCTAAAGTTCCTTTGCTTATTATCGTAATAGTGCTTCACAAAGCCGTACGTTCACCTAAAAAGTTTTGTGCATATAAATATTAATAAAAATGAGTCAAGTACATCAATTTTTTTGTTTTAAATATATAGAATAAATACAAATCAATGTTTTGGTTCTTTTCCAGCTACTTGAGTTTATGCTACTCCTATTGGAGCTCAAAATATACATTAAAACAAAAGTGACATAAAATGAGAAATATTCCGAACTACAAACATCTTCTAAACTGTTTTAAAAATAAATTTACTTGCATGAGGAAACTACGAGCCACCCCTCTTCTCACCAACGATTTGAAACAGGGGGTCAAAATGTGCGCGTCTAAAAATAACCACCACATTATCCTCACGCGCCTCTCTGAAGCCACCAAATCACAGCGCAGTGAAACCGAGCTTTTTGTGTGTTCAATCGAAGCTGAAATTAGGCGACGCCGCGCTGAGAATAGAGGTCAACCCCTCGGCTGTGAACCTCCAATCATGTGCTGCCGCTCACGCTTACAGCTGCCTGAAAGGACACATCGAGAAATTACAGGTGAGCAGGACGGCGCCTCAGATGCGTCTTTATCTGACAGTTTTTATACCGCTGCGGATAAACGGTAGAATCATAATTTCACGACTAATTTTTGGCCCAAATAAATGACTTTTTCTGCTGCAGACGGTTTCAGAAAGCCTCCAAATGCTGGCGAGCGCCGAGAGCGACGCGTCGTCCGCGAAGGACGACGCGTCCGAGGACGTCGTCACGTCGTCGACGGCCAAAGAGCGAACCGCGGCCCCGCCAGAGCGCCGTCCCCGCGGCGCCGAGAGCGGGACGACGCCTGATGACGTCATGATTCAGATCCGAGCCGGCAAGTCGGAGGTGGGTGTCCGCCCGTTTCCTCCGTCAGCTGTTCTGGCGCTGACATTTCGGGGGGGGGCCCTCTCTCTCGCACCCGGCCGAGCAAATGAATAATCATAAGTAATTGCTCCCGAGGACGTGCGTGCGACGTGCGGTGGCGGCGAGGCGGACGCCTGATGGGGACCTGATAAGCCGAATTCGGCGGAGAATAAGGGGTCCTTTAGTGCTGCGGTGGGCTAGAACAGACCACATTGCTGGAGGGTTTTGAGAGAGGGCCAGGTCCTTGATGGATTATGAAGTGGATGCTCATTACTCTGAGATTGCATGTGGATGAAGGACAAGAGGCCCCATTCTGTTGTGCATTTATTTTGGTAGCCAAGCAAACAGTATTCATATTCCATCATGTGATGATGGTCCACAATTCAACTTTTTTTGGCTACCTGGAATAATTCCTCGGTCTCTGTCATGTAAATCGCCACCGCCGCCGCCGCTCATTAGCAGTAAGTGGGCCGAAAACATTGCGTTCCCGACGCCCATCGACGCCACGGCGATCCATTGTAACCCTATTATCTTTGTCGCGTCTTCCCCGTGACCCCAGATCGAGCGGAGAATATCTGCATTTATGGAGCGCAAGCAGATGGAGATCAATGAAAACAACGTGCGCGAGTTCTGCAACGTGATCGACTGCAATCAGGGTGAGAATGGGCGAGAGGTTGGGGGGGGGGGGGGGCAGGGTGGAGAGGGAGCCTGCACACAGATTGCCAATGTTTGGGAGAGAGCTGATTTCCACAGGCGAGAGGTCAGGCTGAACTGCTCCAGGAGTGGCGCTGAAGTAGCTAACACACTCGGCCTCAAAACACAACCCGCTTAGTCCAGAAAAACACCAGGCAGAGGAGCCTTTTTGAAATTCAAGGCTCGCGCGAGACACTCGTCATAACAATCAGGGCCAGTTATGATTCATGTGCAACATATGCATTTTCGGCTAATCACATTTAATTAAAGCCGCGGGCCGTAATTGCCGCTCGCGTCGGATTTTTTTTTTTCTTCCTGCCGCGCAGAAGACAGCTGCGCCAGAACCGACGCCGTGTTCACGCCGTACCCCGGCTTTAAAAGCCACGTAAAAGGTAAGAACATGTGACATTTTCATTTATTTAATTTTCTCATCAAGCACGTTGTTTTCTCAGGAATTCCTGACTTTTGGAGAAATGTTGATTGATAATTTGGGGCCTGATGAAGTCAACAGATCTTACTTCTCTACATTTGGAAATGTTGGAAGCCATTAAATCCAGATGATGTGGACCTTTTGTAAGAGGCCGGACGTGACCTTTGACCTCTGTGTGCGCTCTGGCAGTCACGCGGGTGGTGAACACCTACGGACCCCAGACTCGCAGCGGGGGAGGCCAAGGAGAGGCCGGCGAGCCGCAGAGGGGGACGATCGCCAGAGTCGTCGGAAACGCAGCCGTCGAGGAACGACTTCAAAACATCGAGACTCACCTGAAACTCCCGGCCGGTGAGAAACGACACCCTTGTTCTGCTGCGTGTCCTAATTCAAAGTAGGATACGAAACACTCCGAGAGTTAGAGAGTAAACGCAGCTCGTTGTCACCTTTGTACGCACTCTGCTCGCGATCTCCAGCCCACGTTCAAACAACCGGCACTTGTGTGCGTTTGATCCCTCAGTGGGCCCGGTTCCTCTCACCGTCTATCAGAGACTCAAGAAGCTGGAGGATCGAATCCTGGAGCTGGAGGGACTCTCGCCGGAGTACTTTCAGTCGGCGGTGAGTTTAAAGGCGCCGCGCGACTCTGACTACAGTAAAAGATTGCGTCCGTTCGGGGCCGCTTCAGTTTGCCGCCTGCAAACAACCACCCGATACAATCGGCAGCTGCTGCGTTCAGGAAACTTCCTGAACTCGCAGGCTGTTTTCAAACCTCGTGTGGACCCAGCGGGCTCTCCTCTAATTGTCGTGCACCTGAGGCTGACAGGTGTGTGTGACTTCTCTGATTGAGAAGTTCGTTTATCTCGCGTCACACTTCACAAACGTTTTTTTTTCTTTCCTATGCAAATCCTCGCAGCCGCAATGTAAAGAAAGACGCGTGACTGTTGACTCCTTTTGTCATGTTTATTGCTCGCGCAAAGTAGGTTGTGTGTCTTGGAGCTTTTGCGCTCTGTTGGCCGAAGAAGTGGAAAAGTTTTTGAAGGATCGCGGCGAAGTTTACAGGCCGAGCGACGGGCGGTACGAAGAACGTCCAAAATGAAGAGAAAGGGGCGTTTTCGTCGTGTGTGGCCCTTTAAGAGAGTCCAGCAAGCGGGAAAATTGGGGTGCGTTCCAATTCTCTTCCTTAATCCTCAACCTTAACCCTCATTCCTCGGAAGTTAACTTGAGGAGCGAGTTTCAGGAAGGAAACGACCGTTACGTTACGTAAAACTGAGGAGTACCTTAAAAGTAAGCGTTACCCAGAATGCATTGCGGTATTTACAGAGCTACAAATGTATTTTCTTTGTTAATAGAGGTATAAATATTACGTAATATTAGTTTACGCCCATGTCATGGATTAGTTACCTCATTGTTGGTTAAGTTTTATCTTTATTTTACGATCTTTTGTCAATAGCGGCCTGCAGCGGTTCTGTTGCTACGGCTACGGCCTCTTCTTCTGACTTGATAGACTCAACGCCACTTTGGCGTAACGCTGCCCCCTACAGATTGAGGAAGTATTTGCATTTAAGGAGTGTCCCATTTCAAGTTGTTAAGACTTGGTTTTGAGGGTAAAGATTGAGGGTTAAGGAAGAGAATTGGAATTGGGCTTAAAAGTAAGGGTTACCCAGAATGCATTGCATTATTTACAGTTAAAACGAGCTACAAATGCACTTTTTTAAGAGATGGAAATATGACGAAAAACATGGTATTCTCTTAGTTTAGGCCCATGTCATGGATTAGTGACCTCATTGTTGCTTAAATTTTTACTTTTATTTGACGATCTTCTGTCAATAGCGGCCTGCAGCAGTACTGTTGCTACGGCGATGGCTTCTTCTTCTGATGTGCTAGACTCAATGTAATGCTGCCCCCTACAGTTTGAGGACATATCTGCATTTAAGGAGTGTCCCGTTTTTAGGTGTTAATACTTGGTTTTGAGAGTTAAGGTTGAGGATTAACGAAGAGAATTGGAATGGGGCCTTAGTCCTCTGTTCTACCTCCAATTGGTCCAGTGAGATAACTTATTAGTACTCATAAAGCGGTAGCTGGACGTCCAGGTTGGCCGGCAGTCCTGCTTCGACCTCCTGCAGTTTCTTAAGACGACGTCCCGCCGCGCTTTCAGCGACAACGAGGAGACGCTACTCCTGACAAACCCCCCGCCATGTATTGCGAACGCCGCCTCCTCCCACCGGCGGCCTCCGTGCCGGCCGCGGCGCTGCTGCAGGTAAAGTTATTGTGAACAAAATCCGCCTGGTTGGAGGAAACACTTGAAGTCGTCTTTTATCCCCCCCCCCCCTAAAATGGTGAACTCGTCTGCATCTCGCAGCTCTTTTGGTCATTGTTCAGAGATATTATTGTTGCCAGCAGATGGCTCTTACGAGAAACGCACGACTCGTTACTGTGCCCGAAGAATTGCCGACTCAAACAATGGCGGCAGGTTGTTTGTCGGACCTCGCATTCAACCTGTCAGACGCCAGCAGTCAGGCAGGCTGGAGGTTCCCATGCTGAAGGAGTCTGTCCGGCGCGTTTCGCTCCCCAAGTGTGCTTGAGATGCTGCATGTCTCTCCGTGCTCGTATTTCTCGGCACAGCATGCTGCTTCTGTGAGTACGCTGCTCTCCATCTGCTTTTGACTCGCTGCGTGTTTGTGTGAGCCGAGCACGAGATGTGGAGTGTCTTTGAATAAACTGATGAGGATGGGGGGCTTTTATATTCCCAGCCCCTCACTTCCCCCGCTCTCTTTTTTGCGCCCGAGTACGATGTTTACCGAAAACGCTGCACAGTTGACGCGCAATTTCGGCAAGATTTTTTTTTAGCACCCAACATTAAAAGGACCCTCTTCAGCGAACTACAATTAAACAACTGTACAAGGCTCTTTTAAAAGATTACAAAGATTTAAAAAAAAAAAGCCCAAAATGCTTCAAGTCAGTGAAAGACTTGGTAGTAATTTGTTTTAAGTTTTTCCATTAGAACTTTATTTGGATTCGTGGATGGATTAAAGAAAAAAACAGGAGAAAATCGTAAAAAAAAGTAAGAAAAAGGTGCATTTTCTTTCTATCAAAAGCAAATCTTTGTTTTTGTCTTTGCACTGTTTCTTCAATTGCACTTTTTGTACAGTTATTTCACTTATTACTTAGTTTATTCACTGTTTTATTTTGTACTTCATATTTAACTTTATCCCTTTTCTACTGTAATTGGTGTTCTTCTCACTGCTGCTGTACCGCAGTAATTTCCCAGACTGGGATGAATAAAGTACTTTTCTTTTCTTTTCTATTCTATTCTATTCTATTCTATTCTATTCTATTCTATTCTATTCTATTCTTGTGTGTACATAAAAAAGTGATGATAAAAGAACTCCTAAAGCAGCAGTAACTTTGATTTATAATCCTCAGCAATCCATATAAATATCAGCACTAAAGTGGCTAAAGTTCTACCAACATATTGACTCAGATGCCCAAAAACCAAAGTGCAGTTTTACACTTTCAGCTTTCACTCTCCGTTTCTTTCGTGGAAGCAGCAGTTTTTTTATTTGGCTTCTGATCTTTATGCATTCGTGTTGTTCTACCTGAGTTTCTTAATTTGATGGGCGACGTTGGAGGACACAGAAAGCAGCCGCCAAGTGGCAACATGAGCTCCTCCAAGCCGAGCCGGTTGGGAAACTGCACTAATTAGGCCGATCTGTTGTGTGCTCGCTCGCTCACTCTCTCTCTCTCTCTCTCTCTCGTTTGTGTGCTGGTTTTGTAGAGTCACCTGCACAAGCGTCCCAAGACGTCCGCAGCTCAGGTTAGTCCTGCTTTTGTTTCCTTTCACAATGGTGAAGATTAACTCATCCAGACAGTGATTGATCAGTGTGTGTTTATGTGTGTGTGTGTGTGTGTGTGTGTGTGTGTGTGTGTGTTCGGTCTTCAGGCCTGCAGCTTGACCGAGCTGGACGAGAAGATCAGCGCGGTGAAAGCGGCGCTGCTGAAGCGCGTCACCGACCTGGAGCCGGCTTACGGGACGGAGTGTCCGCTGTGACGGACGGAGACAGCAGCTCTGCGGCTGGATGAATGAAACCCTACGAGACCAGATGTAAATGTTCTGTAAATAAAGTTTTTTTTTCTGTAAATTAAAAAAAAATTAAACTTTTGTCAAAATTTTGCTTCAACTTTGATAAAAATGTCCTTTTTTTTCCTGCTTAAAATCAGGCTCCAAAATCTAACTTATCTCTTTCGTTTTAATCATTTAATTAAATTAAATGTCATAACATGATGAAACGGTTAAACTCAATTATTGCAATGTATTTTAAGTGGAAACAATGGAAAAAATACAATTTTTAATGTAGTTTTAAAGACATTTTCAGTGATTATTTGGGTTTTTTCTGAATTTCGGTGGATGAAATGTCCAAATTAGAATAAATGATTTTTTTTCCTTCATGGAAGAATTTCATATTGAATCTTTAACATTTTGGTCGTCATATTGTGAAGGTGAATGTGTGCGGTGTTGTCTGACTGTGTGTGTGTGAGTGTGTGTGTGTAATTGAGATGAATCAGAGCGAGCACCTGATTTCTCTGCCTGACTGCTGTGTGACGATGATCACCCCTAATGGTTGTCATTATAACAAATGACCTGATTACGGCAACTCTGTTTGGAAAACATATCGGAGACCCAACAAACCAGCATTAAATGGGACGCCGCTGCGTTTGACACTGTGACATCTTCATAAAAGGCTTCTGCGTCGAGCTTTACTGAAGCAGTAATTACGAGGTGCCTTTTTCCCTCCCTGTGTTTCCACCAAGTCTGGCTAAACGCTGCTTTATGCGCGTCCAACCTGACGCTCCGCCGCGGCGGCGGCGGCGGCGCCTCTATTCAGCGCGGAAACGTATGTCTAAACGTGGAGCACTCGCGATTCACTCGCTCACTCAAAGGAGGCGACCGCAGCTTTGTTCTCGCGCCTCAATAAATGCCGAGCCTTCATTCGCGTTTACTGCACATTTATGTTTTTTTACACCATTTATATCCGACATGTTTGTATGTTTAGAGGACGTTTTTAAGTGGCTGCCGACGCTTTGTCTCTCTCTCGTGATTGGTGGAGCTGTAACGACCGTACATACAGGGGGGGCGGCTGGACAGCAGGGGGCCAGGCTGCAGTCAGAAGTTTCCACGAATACATACAATAATACTATAGTATCTTGTTTTTCAGTGTGGGGGGGGGGCAGTTTTAGCTGTCAGGGTGCCTCTGCCCCCTCAGAACCACAAACATACCAGCAAACTTGTCTATTTCTTGTAGACATCAATCTACTCACGAGGAAACTTTCCCAAAAATTAGCCAACAAACTAATTTGAATAAAGTTTTGAAGGTAGTAACGGAATAACTTGATATATTTTGGTAATAAGAAACTGTTTAATTTCAAATTCAACCTTTAATTTTACTCAGATTGGAAAAAAAACATATTAACGTCAAGACAAATGATTCAAATAGGGAAAAACCTGGAATGCGAGTTATAATTTTAGGGTTTCTGCTGGATTTTTTGTGTTAAAGAACTTTATTTTCGTTATACAGCACAACAAAAACAGGAAACTGGCGCTAAATGTTGTTTTTCCAAGTTTTAAAGAGGAATTGGTTTAGTTGTCACAAGTTAATCGTCTGCTTCGCTTTAAAATTCATGATATTTCACCAGTTTTCTATGAGTCCTTCTATGAGAAACGTTGTTGGAACTTCACTTGAACTATTCTGACCCCAAACAAACAAACCAATAAACATCCAATATGATTCGAAGCAGCCCGACCCGAGGCGGTCGGCCGTTTCGGTTTAAAAATAAAACGATATTCCTGAAGAGGCACGACAAAAAAAAAAAGGGATACTCCAGTGAAGTACAAGTGTCAGTACTTGAGTAAATGTACTTAATTAGCAGATCTCTCGGCGCCAAGTTCAGCAACAACTTCCTCAATGACGCGTCCGCATTTTTCCGAGCGCTGGTGATTCACGGGCGAATAAAAACGGCTGTTTTGGAGCCTCGACCGGTTCACGGCCGACGCGCCGCAGGCAGACACGCAGTCTTTTCGACCTGCCGCGTGAGAACTTTTCAAAAAGTACTTAATTTCCCTTCACGGAGACGCCAATGACATTTTTTTCCCCCCCCACCCCTCCTTTGCATTCGACAAAGTCCTGAAAAATGCAACTTTCTCACGTCTGGGTAAATTACTGTAACTCCCCTTTGCTTCTCGTTGCCCTTTGTACGTCTTGTCAAGATTCGTTTCCGACTTGATTGATGGAGCGACCTGAATGCAGCGGAAGACGTCGCATTGAGGGGGGGGTGGGGGGGGGGGTTATTCTGCGCTCGGAAACGGAGGCGTTCTCCTTTCAGGTGTGCCCTGCCTGCTGCCGTCTGTCCATCTCTTCTTGCTCATAGACTGGAACCTCCGGGGCCAAACGAGGGGCCACAATGTGCTGGGAAGGGGGGGGGGGGGGGGGGGCCC
>JASSRZ010000051.1:4061283-4072135 GCA_032164315.1 Malacoctenus gilli | reverse complement strand
CGAGCGGCGCGTGGCGGCTGAGTGGGAGGTGCCGGCGTATCGCGCGCCGTCCTCAGATGCCACAAAGTCACGCCAGCCAATTCTATTCATTTGCGCTCATCAGCGGCCGTCCAGCTGTTGCTATTGTTGCAGCCGTCATTGTGCGGCTCTGCCTGCCTGGTTCCAGCTGTGGGAAGCCCAGCGCTCGGAGCTGGCATTAATCTCTTTCTCTGCCTTTTTCAGACACACACACAGCTGTGTGGTATGTAGTGACAGCGATGGATGGATGGACGGAAGGATGGCTGTTGAATGAATGAGATGCCCTAAATTGCCGGGCTTGAATATTTGATTGCTCTGCTGTGAAATTACATCTTGGCGCTCTTAATGCAATTTTAATTTTGTTTTGTGAGGCACTGCGGGGGAGCAAGTGCACGGGTAAAAACTGGGATTGCTGTCGTTATCTCAGAGATTGCTAGGCTTGCAAATTATAAAGACCGCAAAATTTCAGACTGTGTGAATGGCAGCTGAGAGCGAAAAAAGCCAAGATGAAGTTGGCAATCAAAGACTGAAGGCGTAACCGAGACAGACGTGGTGATGCTCTCAGAGTGTAACCTTTTATTCCACGAGAGAAGCCCGTTAATGGATCTATTGATCTGCCGCGCTCAAGGATCCAGAAGGCAATCAGAGTCGAAATTTCATGCAATACATCAGACAGGCATCAGCTGGCATGGAGTCGCGGGCCATATTATGGTTCAAAGCTACATCAAAAATAGTCATTCACATCTGTTACTTCAATAAGAGCTGCATATGGCAGCAATTACCTCAATAAAAGACCCTTTAGTCAATTTGAATACCAATGCACACAGACAGACTCATGTTGACTTACAGCAACCTTTTGAGGACATTCAAAACTTCACTTGATTACTTCAATTGCCGTGAAGTACGTCAAATATAGTCGCAGACAAAAAGTGGGGAACGTAGAATGCCATTTTTCACCCGTGTCAACATTTCACACCGCCTGCAACCAAAGCCCGGACAAACAAGAGCGCCAGACGGACGCCGACAGAAACGCCGTCAGCGACGATTCTGGACGCAAACGATCGAACCGTGGCGCGCAACAAAAACGCCACCTGCGCGTCCAAGCGCCCGCCCTTCGAACGTCCCTACCTGGAAGATGCGGTCGCAGTTCTGAGGCAGCGCCGCGGGGGAGTAGGTGGGGTCCATCTCCGTGAACTCGTCCGCAAAGTTGCTGACGTCCAGCTCGTCCCGAATCACCGGCTTGAACGGCGCCGGCACCTTCTTGGCTGCCAAGTCCTCCCAGTTGATTTTCTGAAGTGAGAAATTGCCTCAACAGTTCAGACAAACTCTCACGTGTCCGAGATGCCTCTCAGTTATTTCTGGATACTGGTAAATAGTCCAGGCGGGCGATAAGAGTCACCTGGTAAAACGGGTGTTTCTTTACATTCTCCGCTCCGTTCGGACCGGAGCCTAATCGCTTCTTTGGGTCTTTGATGAGGAGTCGCTGGATGAGGTCTTTGGCCAGTGGTCCCATGTCTTTGGGGAAAGGAGGGTCCTTCTTCGAAATCCTCCTGTGGTGTGAGAAGACGGACGTGGTCAGCGAACGCAACGGGACGCCGGCCGAAAAATGGCGGCGGAGGGTCCGTACTTGGCGATGTCCGTGTGAGAGTTCTCGTCTCCGTCCACGGTGAAGGGCGATCCGCCCGTCAGGAGCTCGTACATCAGCACGCCGAGGCTCCACCAGTCCACCGCCTGCAATGCAGCGAAGCACCCCAACCCCCCCCGCCCGACTTCAGCCACGGGGGACCAGATATAGCGAGAGCGAGAGTGGAGAACGGAGCCTGACCTTGTCGTGCCCGGACTCGCCTCCCTCCACGATCTCTGGGGCCATATATTCAATGGTGCCACAGACGGAGAAAGCCCTCTCAACCTGTGAGACAAAAACACACCACTGCATCCATAAAAACACCCCAAATATATGCGTTTTGTTTGTAATCACGAGCCCTGAGAAAAAAGGTCCCAGTGTCCTGGAAATAAAGTCAGTTTTAACCAATACCGACTAAAAAAACTCACAGAAATACTTGAATTTTTGAACAAACTGTACCTGATCAAACTCTTTACTGAGGCCAAAGTCCGTGAGAACAATATGGCCACTGGAATCCAGAAGGATGTTCTCAAGCTTCAGGTCTCGATAGACGATGCCGAGCTGCAGCGCGGAAACGAAAGGGTTAAACGACGGGAAAGTGGCCGGACGCAGACACGCTGGACGGCTGAGCTGAAAGCGCGAAGGCACCTGGTGCAGATGTTCCAGCGCCAACACGATCTCGCCGCTGTACAGCGCCACTTCCTGCTCCTTGAAACGCACCCTCTGCACCAAGTGCGTGAAGAGCTCGCCGCCATTCACGTAATCTAGGACGGAAGGAAGACGGCGCGTCGGTCAGCGAGTGTCAGGACAGGAAACGTTGGTGTCACTTATGCGTTATTTTTAGTGAACAAGAAGTGATCTTCAGAGCGATACGCCTCATCATCGCGCTCACCCAGAATGAGGTGCAGCTTGGTGTCCGTCTGGAAGGCGTAGTGGAGCGTGACCAGAAACGGGGACTGGCGGATGTGCTCCAGCACCTGCCGCTCCGTCCGCGTGTGCTCGGCCGTCTTGGCCTTCTGCACGATGGTGGCCTTCTTCAAGACCTTCATGGCGTACAGCTTGCCGGCATCGTGGCCGCTCACTTTCCTCACCAGGAACACCTTCCCGTACGCTGGCGCGGTTAAAACAAACACAGATGGGAGGAGGAGGGGGGGGGGGGCAAAGTTCAGGGCAGAGGCCGGGGAAGAAATGCACGCTTAAAACAAAACACGATATCGGAGCGGCGACGGGCACGCGAAGCGTCCCCTGAATGCCCCCACCCGCGGCGCTGAAGGAGAGGAACTTATCGGGGTACTCACCTCCTGTGCCGAGAACCTTTAAGAGCTCAAAGTTTTCAATCCCCACCCGCTCCACATGGCCCGTCAGGTTGGCTGCACGGAACAAGAGAAGGTTTTTTTTAATCTACAAGCCAATTTATTGAAAAAGGCTGCGATTCAAAACACACCAAAACTCACCAACATGGAGTCCTACACTGGTAGAATAACCGTTAGAAAAAGGTTGAGGTTTTTCCCCATAATATTCAATTTACGTGCATTTTTCTCTCCAAAACACGCAACAAAACCCTCCCTTTAACTCGCGCCGTGAACCAGCAGATCATTATTTTCCCTCCAACGTCTCCGGTGAGCTCAGCGCACGCCGTCAGCGGCTCCCCGTGTCTCTCTAAATCACGGCCTCGCCGTGCAGCCGGCCGAGCGCGGCACGCTCTCACACGACACGCATGCCCGTTGTCGTGAACACATTCCTTCTGTCTCGCACTCTGGAAACAGGCGACTGAGCAATTAAAGCGGCTGATTTCATCCTTTTTTTTCCCCCCGCCGCGACACGCGAGATGAAACGCAGGAACCGCCGGGCCGCTGAAACAACAAACGCCGTCCTTCCAATTTGAGGTCAGAGATTCGGGTTGCATAACAGCCTCGCCAGGCTCCCCCTGTCAAGGCCAAGTTTGAGTTAGGTGTTTATTAATAGCCTGCCAGGGGTGTCTAACCAGATGATGTTGTACTGCTGGACAACAGGAAGCGCCTCCGTTTACACCAGGGAAACGTAGTTTCACAACTTTCCCTCGGGGGTGAATTTACTCCACCAGTCTGGGTGGTCAAACCACCGTCTCATAGCAGCGTAATATTTAACATCGCATCGCAACGAGGGGGAAAAGCCGAAGTGGGTTAAAAAAGCTGAATGAAACTGCGTCCGGGGAGAAATCGAGTGCCGGTGACAACTCGACCGACTGCATATTTCGGGCAGGGCGGTAAATCAGGGTTCAGCGCAGTCATGTTGCAGCCTGAACAGCAGCACTGTGTCATTATAATCCAGCAGCTACTCAAGCAAAGTGCAGCTTGGTTCTGTAGCCCAAACACACACACACACACACACACACACACACACACACACACACACACACACCAATGGAGTCTCACACAAACATTTGGGAGTTCAATGAGTTTTTTTTCCTGTTGATTCACACACATCAAGACATGCAAAAACCTTTGTTTATCATCAGCTGCCTTGTTTTTTAATTCAATAACAATTTATGACAATCTCAGTTCCTTTTTAATGGCTTCAATTGACGATTTAGTAATTAATTAACAGATGTGCAGCCTCACCTGACTCCACCTTGTAATAATGAAACATGGACACCTTAGGAACATAGGCATCCTTTTTGGAGTTTCAGACTAAATTTAGTCTCTATAAAAGTGGCTTTAATTTAAGTTGTGTTGGGTTGGTGTGTGGTTCTTTTTCAGCTCTTGACAACTCTGATTTGCATGTTTTTCATCATGTTAACAAGCCTTTGTTGTTGGAGTCTTTCTCCATCGTTAGTAGTTTTGTTTTGGGTGCTCTCGCTCCTTCCTTTGGAGGAAAACACAGACCAAACGAGCCACCGGAGCCTCTGATCCGTTGACCATCGTCAGCTTCGCCTCGAAACGAGGCCAGGTCGAGTGAAGTTACCGGGCGCGCGTGTGCTCGTCGCCTTCCTGTCGAGCACACCGACGTTGCCTCGGGTTACCGTGTGGACGTGAAACCTCCGCGCAAACGCGCAGGATGAAGGCAGGCTAACGTTAGCCCGCCGCAGCCGCATCTGCCCATCGCTGGCTGGGGAGATGTCAGCAGTGACCGCTAACAGACAGACGATAACGGGGAGGAGGAGGAGGGGGGGGGGGGATCAGGCCAGGAGCAGCGGCGGTGACAGCGGCGCTAACTTGGCCAAGTCGTTCGGTTTAACCGATGACAACTAGCTCAGGCTAATGTTATTACCTGGCTCGAGCGCGGCGGGCGAGTGATGTTAGCGGTTAGCTCGCCACACGCAGCGTTCGTTGGCTTGATAGGAGGAGTAATGATGGCAGGCGGGCACCGCTAGTTTTCTCCTGCCATTTTTAAACTTGAGCAGCGGTAATGTTAGCGCTTACTACGGACGCCCATTGACAGCGACAGTTGGCTCGGTGCAGCTAACCCGCTAACACGTCTCCCTGCCCCCTTTTACACGTGCCCCCGAAAGAGGAACGCCGCGTTTAATGAAAGTTTCGCCGCGTCGCGGCTCACTCACCGTTTTTCAACTCGTGTTTCACAGTAAACAGGTCACCTTCTCTGGAAGATCCCTCCATCGGGGATGGCATCGTAATTTTTCGAGCTCCTCCGCTAAAAAAGATGCTCCTCAAGACCAGGTCGGGTTCCCCCTCCCGGGCTTAACATGCACGCGACGACATGGGGGACGGAAAGCGACGAAGCGCCGCTGAGTTCGGCGCTAAACTTGACAGAAATACGAGGCTGAATGTTGTCACTGAGCCTGACAGCCAGCAAGCCTCAAGGAAACACTTGCTTCTTCCAGCACACCACTGCGACCACTACCTTCGCAACCAGCCAGACCCTCTTCGCTGATTGGGGTTGCTATGTGAAAGGCCGCTCTCTGATTGGCTGTTTCTGTGGTAGCGACACAAAATCCCGCCTCAATGGAATGTCTGGTGGTGCTTTCAAATGTCCCTCGGACAGCCCGATGTCAAAGGTCAAGATGTGAAACATTTTTATTATTATCTTGTAAATATGACAAAAAGTCCCAGTAGTGAAGTGAATTTACTTGTTCCCGTGAAAAAAACAACCTTTACTTTGAATTCCATAGTCCTCCAATAACAATCATGTAATTAGTAATTAAATATTTCTTGGTAACACACTAAATTCTATATTATTAATCAATTAAACTCTAATCTTAAAAAATGTTATTAAAGTTTATAAAAAAACTCTCATCTTATCTCAACATAACTTGCAAACTCTTATTTATGTAAGAGTCATGACTGATTTCTGATATTTTATAGTTGATGGATGTTTGTCTTATAAGCTTCAATTTTCCTGGCAAGTAAAATGTAGTTCAGGTAATTGTACACTGGATGTCACCGTAACGCAGATCAATACAACTACTGAAAGTCATATTCAATTCATCACATCATTGTTTCAATAAGCCATGTTGCCCAGATTCTTTCTGGATATAGTTGATATATTTCCCCTTTTTAAAACTTTCTATTCCACCTTTGCCACTGAAACATCACAAATTATACAATTACTCAACTTAGGAGCAATAAATACCAAACTTACAGCTAAATTAATAGGTAAAATGATTCGCTACGTCCTCTTCAGCAATTGTAGTTAAAGGCCAGTTCAATTAACCAGCACAACTCGTTAGTTCCTGGTTCTCTTTGCGCATAAGCTCGAGTAAACTGATTTCTGCCTCCCCCCTGTGGTGACATCTTGACATTGCGGGTTTTATATTGTCAGACTGAGAGAACAGTGTCATTCAAATGCAAATGTGCGTTATTATATCATAAAAACTCGCTTTTTAATTGCACCGGTTCGTCAGGTGAGTTTATTTGCCAGAAGAGGCGTTTTGTCGTCTCAAACATCCAAGCAGTTGAGAGCTCCTCCGCGTTCATCCAATGAGAAGCGAGCTCCGCCGCTATCAGCCAATCAGCTTCCTGTCCGATTGATCTCTTTCAGGAAGTGGCACAACTCGGCAACTCGTGCAGTTTTTTTTTCCCTTCCGCCGGAGCACCAATGATAGTACTTTGACAGCGAAGCAGGCTTGCGTTACTTCACCCCGCCGCTCACTGACCTCCGCTCCCAAGATGGCTGGTGTTCGAGCCCTTGGTGTTCTTTCCAGACTGTCGGCGCGGAGATACGCGCTCCGCATCGGTAAGACGCCGCCGCGGTCCCGTTTGCTGCTTATTGGGAACCAGCGCGGAGTGATTCGCCGATTTATGAGAGCTAACTTAATTAGCTTCTTTGATTAGCTTTTAGCTCAGGGAAAAGTCTTCAGGCGCTTTTTATAACAGAGTCACGTTGTGGTTTTAAGTGCTTATGTTAGTGTTTGATTATCAGGGATTTTTCTGCAGGTGTAACTTGTTTCGCTTCGACGTCTTTGCTTGTTAAACGTGTCGCTACGTGTGCTATGGTAGCAGCGCTGCTCCGGAGAGGCTAAAGTTTGCAGCCTTCTCCTTCACCTGTACCAAAAGTTTCGGATCCGACTTCCGGCTCCGGTGTTTTGCCACCGCGTCGGTCCAGAAAACGGGTCTGAATGCGGGGTTTGAAACGCGTTGCCATTCATTCGCCATTGTGATGGCTGCTGTCTGCGGCTGGTAGGCGGAGAATGTAGGTGAAGGGTCGCCCTCCACTGAGCGCCGCTTCACGCCCGGACTGTCTGAGGTCAACGGGGGTTTTGCGTCGACGTCAGTGTACTGGGGCATTTGGAGGGTTCAGGTGTTGTTATTTGTGGTGTGTTGTTTTTTTTTAACCTGAAAGCTGGTAAGAATGAGTCAGCAGGCCCGCTGACTTCCAACACGGCGACTCTGTTTTAAACTTGCACCTCCTTGTTTTGCAGGTAACACGACTCGCACCTTCTCAGTAGCTCCTGCCATGCTGGGTAAACACACAAGCTCTGCAAACTCACGTGATCGACACACTTCTTTGGAGGTGCCCTCTGACACAATTACTCTGTCCCTCCTCTCTATTTTTAGCCCGAACTCATGTGAACTATGAAGTCAAAGGAGATGTTGCCGTGGTGCGGATCAACGACCCAAACTCGAAGGTGGGAGCTCGGCCGGAAGCGGCGGCGGCGTGGCGGCGGCGGGGCCGAACCGCGAGCCGAGTGTCTTGACGGCCGTGTTTTTCCCGTGCAGGTCAACACGCTGTCGGTGCAGATGCAGAAGGAGATGTCGGAGGTGATGAGCGAGGTGTGGGAGAACGGCGCCGTCCAGAGCGCCGTCCTCATCTCCTCCAAGCCGGGCTGCTTCATCGCCGGGGCCGATATCAAGTGAGTGAACCACCTGGCGCGGAGTCCTCGCCAGTTTACGGCGTCGACGGATAAAACGAGCGATCCCGCGACGCCTCCGGGGAATGTGTAGAGTTGTACCCGAGGATTCAGGCACCGAAGGGCGACGCGGCCTTGAATAAAACACGAATTCGGCACCGACTAACGAGCGAACGAGCAATTAGGCATCTTGAATCCTTCTTTCTGTTCCGTTCGGTCTCAGCATGATCCAGGCGTGTAAAAGTGCGGAGGAGGTCGCCGCCCTTTCGCAAGGAGGTCAGAAAATGTTCGAGCTGGTGGAGAAGTCGCCCAAACCCGTCGTCGCCGCCATCAACGGTTCGTGTTTGGGAGGCGGCCTGGAGGTGAGCGACGCTTCTGTCAACCAGCAGAGGTTGAGGGATTTTTTTCATCGTCCGTAACGCCCTTTTTTTTTTTTTTTTTTTTTTTTGTCTCGTTTCAGTTCGCCATCGCGTGTCAGTACAGAATCGCAACAAAGAGCAAGAAAACAGTTCTGGGAACTCCCGAGGTGATGCTGGGACTTCTACCGGGAGCCGGCGGGACTCAGAGGCTGCCCAAGATGGTAAAAAAAAACCCGATCTTTTTTCGATTTATTCTCCAACGTCACGGCTTCGAAGTCCTCCCGTGACTTCGCCGTAACGCCAAACAATCTGCTTCGGCCTCCCTCCGCAGGTCGGTCTGCCCAGCGCCTTCGACATGATGCTGACGGGAAGAAACATCCGAGCCGACAAGGCCAAGAAGATGGGGCTGGTCCACCAGCTGGTCGACCCGCTGGGTAAAGGAGCCGAACCTTCCGCCGTCGGAAGCGCGGCGGCGACGCGTGACGCTGACGGGTTTTGAATGCTGTGGGCAGGACCGGGGCTGAAGAGCCCGGAGGAGAGGACCATCGAGTATCTGGAGGAGATCGCCGTCGAATGCGCCCGAGGGATCGTGGCCAAGAAGATCCCGCTTCACAAGGAGAAAGGCCTGATGCAGAGTGGGTGCGACCGCCGCTGTTGACGCGCGCCAGTTCGTCCGCGGGTGTCTAACGCACGGACTGTCACGATCTCCGTCCGCAGAGGTTCAGGACTACATCATGAGCTTCGAACTCGTGAGGAATCAAATCTACAAGACGGTCCACGGGAAAGTCATGAAGCAGAGCAAAGGACTCTACCCAGCTCCCCTCAAGATCATCGAAGTGAGTCGCACCTCGTGTTTTAGCTCTTCTTCGTCGTCTTCCTCTGATCCGAGACCGATCGTCGTCGTCTTTCCTGCTTCCAGTGTGTGAAAACCGGCGTGGAACAGGGTCCGGTCGCCGGGTACCTGGCCGAGTCTCAGGTGAGTTTCTGTGGATCCCGTCGTCGTCGTCGCGTGAGCGCGGCGACGAGCCGACGTCAAACATGGCAGCGTTTTCGCAGAATTTCGGCCAGCTGGCGATGACGCCGGAGTCGGGCGCCCTCATCGGTCTGTACCACGGCCAGGTGGCCTGCAAGAAGAACCGCTTCGGCACTCCGGAGAAAGACGTGAAGTGAGTAGAAAAAAAGGACGTTGAAAACGGTTCGTCTCAGAGTGCAGAGGGAAATAAGTCGTCGCTTCGCCGCCAGGACGCTCGCCATCTTGGGCGCCGGCCTGATGGGAGCCGGGATCGCGCAGGTGTCGGTGGACAAAGGCGTCAACACCGTCCTGAAGGACACCACCGAGGCGGGACTGGCCAGAGGACATCAGCAGGTCTACAAAGGGTGAGCGCCTGAAAGGACGAGTATCGAAGCGGCCGCGGGTCGCGTGTCGCTGCTGACGACCCGATTTTGCGTTTTTTTTTTTTAAAAAAAACAGGCTGAATGACAAAACCAAGAAGAGGAGCATCACGTCGTTCGAGAGGGACTCCATCCTGTCCAACCTGACCGGCCAGCTGGACTACAGCGGCTTCGAGAAGGCCGACATGGTCATCGAGGCCGTGTTCGAGGACATCAACATCAAGCACGCCGTCCTGAAGGAGGTGGAGGCCGTAAGTGAGACGGCGGGACCGTTCTGGTTTCCTCGGGCAGTTTTGATACATTTTGTAGCAGCAGGCGGCCCCTTCGTGGCGTGAACCCGCTACTTTTTTTACAACCTGCTCCTTCAGGTCGTGTCTCCTCACTGCATATTCGCCAGCAACACGTCGGCGCTGCCCATCAAGGACATCGCCGCCGCCAGCAAGAGACCAGACAAGGTGGGTCGTCCGTCCCCCCCGGGAAAAAAAAACCCCCAATCCGGCTGCTTGAAGTTTCAGCGTCGCGTTCCTTCCTTGAACCGGACGATCCGGCGCGTTTTTTTTCCTCCTGCAGGTGATCGGGATGCACTACTTCTCTCCAGTGGACAAGATGCAGCTGCTGGAGATCATCACCACCGATCAGACGTCCAAGGACACGACCGCCTCCGCTGTGGCCGTCGGGCTGAAGCAGGGCAAAGTCATCATCGTTGTCGGGGTCAGTGGCGCGTCTCCAAAGCCTGAAACGGCAGAAATCACGCCGTGGTTTAAGGAAACTGCATACAGCTTCGTCAGAAGCACTCTGAGAGCGCAAACCTCCGTCAGGACGCTCGTTAACCTTCCTTACTTGAACCTCTTGCACACCGAGGCCCAATTCCAATTCTCTTCCTTAACCCTCAAAACCAAGTGTTAACGGCCAGAAACGGGACACTCCTTAAATGCAGATACGTCCTCAGTCGGTAGGGGGCAGCATTACGGCAAAGTGGCATTGAGTCAGAAGAGAAGAAGCCGTAGTCATAGCAACAGTAGCGCTGCAGGCTTCTATTGACAAAAGATCGTCAAATAAAAGTATAAATTTAGGCAATAATGAGGTAACTAATCCATGACATGGGCCTAAACTAATATTTTTCATCATATTTCTATCTCTATTAATAAAGAAAATACATTTGTAGCTTGCTGT
>JASSRZ010000051.1:4009405-4027756 GCA_032164315.1 Malacoctenus gilli | reverse complement strand
CTTTAAGGCTACACAGCTGTTCAGTCCCAATCCCTTGAGTTCCCTTCGCATTGTGCGTGTGGAAATGCGAAAAGTGAAAAGTTCTACTGTTGTTTTTCTTCGATTTGATCTCACCGCACGTTTAAGTGATCGCCGATGACGATCATTCAGGATTTTTTCTTCCGGCCACATTTCTTCCTTGAAGACGACGGGTCCCCACTTTCCTTCCAGTTTTCAATAATGCGTTGGACAGTTCTTAACCCAATTTTAGTCGTTTCTGTAATCTCTTTCGATGTTTTCTCTGCCAATGATTTGACCCTCCTCAAACAGACTAACGTCTTTTCCACGACCACGGGATGCGTCTTTCGACACGGTTGTTTAGGAAATGAGAAGTCGTTGCACCAGTTGTTGCCAGCTGAAAGATAATCGCCCATGCAGTAATTATCCAATAGGAGGCTCGCACCTATTTGCGTCGTTAAATCCAGGTGGCGACTTTCTTTTTGGGCCAGGCAGTGTATAAAGCGCCACCGTCGTTTCTTTGTGTTTTTCGACCGTCGTATTCTTCTGCCGCGACTTCGTCCTGAGGGCTTTGATAGGAGTCGGTCCAGGCGGTTGGCAGCACTGAGCGCGCTCGTCCGCTGTGTGTTCGCAGGCACGGTGAGAGTACTGAAGCACTGAGGGGCCGAGGAAGCGTCGGTCCCGCGAGGACACGCGGTCATCGGCTGGGACGAATCAGCGCCAAACAACAGGAGCCCCCGCCCCCCTCCCCCTCCCCCCCTTGCCCCGCCCACCCCCCCACCCCCCTGGCATTAGCACGTAGAGTAATGCATGCTGTAATCTAACAGGATTTCACTATGTGAAAAAAAAAAAAGAAGTCTCTTCACACCTTGCAGGTAGCGAGCTGTGTCTGATTAACAAGTGTCTTTGTCGTCCTGTAAACAGAAAACCGCTGTAATCGCCCCATGACTCCCTCCCGACTGCTGGAATGGCTTTCTGTGCTTTCTGTGCCGCCGTTCCTCCGCAGCTCATCCGTCTGTATATAACGAACTCTCGACACAACATCAAAGGGGCCCCGCCCGCCCCCCACGTGCCCCGCCCCCTCCCCCTCCCCCTTCCCCCTGTCGATGCTTTTGTATGATTAGCGCCAGCGTTTGTTTTTTTTTGTTGTTTTTTTCGTTGGATTCTGTTGTTCCTACTTTTGCATGACGTTGTCCGAATTTAGGTACTGTAACACGCTATGCCAGCTCGCGGTGGGTTCGCCAAACGTGCGAGTGACGCGTTCGCTCGTTCCTTCGTATTCTGGAGTCGAAACGTGTCGGCGTGGATCTTGTGGGGGGGGGGAAGGCGGCGTCTTCGTTTCTTGTCAAGAGTTTGATGAACAATTAAGACGACTTCGCTTAGTGTGAAGACTGGAAGCGGGTGAGACGGAGATTAAACTTGAATCTAAAATTCGCCGCGTACAGACGGGGGAGCCGTCAGAGCTGCTGTCTCACAGCGGAGACGTTTCTGGTTCAAACCTGCTGGACGAGTGACGTTTGGGGAGCTGTGCTCGGATTTAGCCGAGCGTCTCTTCCGCTGCTGCGTCTACTGACTTCTTCTCCGTCACAGCGCCACCTTCAGGCCTGGTGCACGAGGAGACGTCAGCAGGTTTGTGTGTACAAAAACTTAAGCCACTTTTCCGTTTCTTTTCCCAGAACGCTCACAGAGTTTTCCCGCCGCTCCCAGACGTCATGCTAAGCTAAGCTAGGCTAGGCTAGGCTAGGCTAGCAGCCTGTTGTCTCACATTTACCTCAATTCCAGCGATTCTCCTCTCGGTGAGAATTCCAGGCGCGTTCCCCCCCCCTCCCCCCAAACAAAGCTCGCAAACGGGATGATGAGTGACGGCTGCAGTGGTCACCGAACGGATTGTGGGAGTCGACTCTTTTCCTTTGGTCCAGCGACGACTGATAACTTTCCATCTGGTATCCAGAATATCATCCGCACGTCAACACCTTTCGCGAAGCCACACACTTTATTCTGCTGCTAATGTGCTCTCAGCGAGCCGCCGTTTGCATAAAAACTGGGCTCAGAGTCCGCAGGGGGGGGCCGCCGAGGGACGCTCAGCTGGTCCGGGGTCAGCGTGACGCTCGGCACAGCACGGTGCCTCCTCCCAAAGCACGGCGACGGGCTGCGCGGCCGCAGTACTTCTTGTTCGGAGCGCGGTGACGGGAGGACGCGAGGTCTTAGTTAGTGCGTAGGAAATACTTTGATAGCTTTATTTAACCAGTAAAGGAAATATTTAAACTCTGTTCGTGCAATGAAGGTCAGTGCTCAGGGACTGCGGAGCCACTGGGGGCGAAGTCCGAGAAAAAGGTTAAAGATTTGCGGCGTGTCCACTGAGATCTGAGGAAAGGACTCGTCTGCGATGGAAAAACACTTGATTTTATCGTGTCGCCAGTGTTGTTTTTTTATGATTTTAAGGCTCAAATGTGGTGAAGAGTTAACAGGAAGTCAAGATGAAGGAGGGAAGCTTTTTCTTGAAGTGCTGTTTGGTGAAGCATGTCGGTGGAAAAAGTTCGTCCGTGTGTGAATTCGTGTCGTACGGGAGGGAGAAGTCGGTTGCTGAGTCGAGGTGCCCGAACAGACGTCCGCGAACCGATCGAGCCCCATCCGAGCAAAGGTCTCGGCGACACACCCAACTTCATCAACGTTAAATAGCTGTCGCCTTCAAAATAAAAGCACCGGCCAGTGTTCCAGGCCTGTTCTAGCACAGAGGTTCCCAACCTATTTCCCCCCCTTTAGCCCCCCCAACCACTTTCTGTGGACCTCCTCTGATTCTAACTTGTCGACATCACAGTGAAGCCAAACCCCTTACGGACACGCCCACCCCAAACAACGAACTCAAGCCTTCAGAATAAAAGCACCGAGCAGTTTCCCCATGTCTTCTCTACATTCTCTTGTCTTATTGTGCTTTCCGTTGACAACCTCCATGCGGGCGAAGCTCCGCCCCCACAAAATCACCAGCCCCCGCCCCCCCCCCCCCCCCAGGTTGGGAACCACTCGCAGAGAGATCAGGTCCAAGTTCCCTTTTACACTCGCCTCGTTCGCGTTCGGTCACTACAGAGCGACGGAAGTGCGGCGTGGAGCTCTCCGAGGAACGCAACCGAGTCCAGCCGATCGATTTGTACATTGAGTCCGTCCTCGAAGCTTCGTACGAGGTTCCACCACCTGCTACACTGTGTCGAGTAAAAGAGCAAAAAGAGGCTCCTCTGTTCTTGTCGTTCTAAATGTGATGTTTTTATTCAGTTCCGATCTGTGTTCTTCTTCTTCTTCTTCTTCTTCTTCTTCTTCTTCTAATTCTGGTATACTGTTGTAGTGAAGTATAGTCGACGTAATGAGTTTGTCAAAATGCAGATTCACTTGCACACACCCAGACAGAAGCGATCGCATAGCAGGATCCTCCGATTTCAAGCTGCTGTCCGAAAACTTCGCTCGACCGCAAACGTCCAGAATCGATGAAAAAGGAAGAGGTAATTTGTTTTACTGTCTTCCGCTTCATTTCCGACGCACCTCTTCTTTTCCTTCTTTCAGTTCGTGCCTGTAGCTGTTCTGTAAAGTGCTGTAAAAAAGAAAAGAGAAAAAGACGACGTAACTATTCAGCAAATAAGATGATCTATCAGCCTTTTTCTGTCCAGGTTTCCAGTCTGTGACTTCGTAGAGACTTTCTTTGTTTCCTTTTACGTGTTCTGGGGAAACGTACGCTCAGCCTTTTACATTCGTGCCAAACCGTTTGCAGACATCGTGTGTCATACAGATTACAGGTATATATCGATTTCTGTCTGTTGTTGCCCATTGTTTCTTCACTGAATGCCTGACGATGTTCATATTTAGTCATTCCCGCCGCCGCCGCCGCCGCTGCTGGAATCTCAACTCACATTCGCTAGATGATGAAATTAGAAAACATTCCAGCTCTGCCGACAGACGGTCAGTGATGTCATTGGAGTCGGTGCGGAGGCAATACTGTGCGCGCGACCTGTCAGACCAAACTCGGGGTGCCCGAATCGTGGTCCTTTTTAGCCGCGCACCGAGGAAGACCTCGACAACGACGAAGGCGCTCCCCCCCCCCGGTGTTACTTCTCTGTGTATGTTGTTCTGTACGGTTCTGCTTCTGGTACACGTTTGTTTCCCATGTTGATTTTACAAAAACATAGTTTTATGTCACAAAGCCACTGTTTTTTTGTAAATAAATCAAATGTGAGATATATTAAAAAGATTTAAAATATGACTTAAACTGCTGCGCGTTGGCGTTTTCCTTTAGCCACGACTGTCAGTCAAAAGCATCTTATTACAAGGCCCAAAATTCTCTCAAAAGTTCCGACAAAACCTGAAAAATACGACAGATTTTCACTTGGAACATAAACTATCTTACAATTCATGTTGTACTCATCAAAGCATTGATGCCACGGCAACCCTGAGGCCCTTTGATGATGTCATCATGTCGTTCTTTTCCTCCTCTTCAAACCTTTGATGATGTCACTGAAACCTGTTATCGCCGTGACGGAAATAACACGTTGACAAGGAGCCACCGTGTCAAACGAATCGCAGCGACGACGTTCTCGTCTCTAAAGGACAAGACGTCTCTTTGCGCTTCAGGTCCATTCATGTCCATACAGGTGAGACGCGGAGGACACTCGGTGACCTGTCAGCGCCGCTCCTCTGTGGGTGTCCGGAAATAGACGGCGAGTCTCCGACCAGCCAATGGCGTGACATCATCTTGCAGCTCTTGTCCTCACGTGAACCACTTAGAACCACTGATTCAATGAGGAAGAAGAGCTGCTCCCAGATCAGTGAAGCACATCCGCCTCCTCCTCCGCCGGCTGGCCCTGGAAAACAGCCTCCAACCTGCCCGCCTGCAGCTGCAGCGTCCAGCTTGCGGTGTCTCCGTCTAGTGGGGACGGACGGGATGGGAAGCAAAGGGGGGGGGGGCGGGGGGGCTCCAATGCTTCTGCTCTCCAGGAAATGAAACGTGGACGTACTTACGCAGAAACTCCCTCGTCCGTCCAAACAGCTGCTCAGATTTATTGTGGGAAAGAACTAAAGATGTAATCTAATAAATTATTGACCGAAAACATTGAAATTAACATCAGCGACAAAGGAAAGTGATGTCACATGACGTCAGTTTGTATCCAACTCATGTTTTGTCTGTTCCTTGACTTTCCGTGTTTAGTTACCTGTAAGTGAATGGAAACCAGAGTCCCGTGAGGGGGAACTACACGAAAGGACACGTGTTGCACGGTGCAGGCCCTTAAAACCGGCCCGGGGGCCATTTTGTGGCCCCGCTGCCATCAGGGGGCCCCGTAAATGAAGCAAATTAAATATCGGAAGTCTCCTCAGGTTCCTGTCAGCACTTTGTCATCGTTTAACGGTACTTTGTACTCGCATTTGCGCACATTAATAAGAACACATCGTTAGCCAGCAGACACGCGTCGGCTTCGAAATGTACGATTAGAAAACGCTCATAAAAAGCCGATCTGTGTCCACGCTCTTAAGTGAAGAAAGCAATAAATAATATTGATTTTGTGTGATAAAAATATGACGTTTAAGTTTAAAAATCATATAAATTCAACAATCGTCGGCTGCTTGTGGTTTTATTCGGTGTAACTTGACAGTCTGTGTGGAGCTGAGGCGCGTTTAGAACATTGCCGTGGTCAGACGTGTTCATTAGGACACGGGTGCGACCGCGCTGGTCACGCTCGGCCTGCGCGGCGCTATGGCTCCGGGCCAGACGGCGGCCCGACTCAGCGCCGATTGTCGGCCCGGGGTCACTCGGACGGGACGCGGCGCCTCGCGGACATCTGGGCGACGTTAGTGGAGAGAGCGGGCGGATCGGCAGAAATTTGAGGGTCACCTGCTGCTTTCTCTGTTGTGCGACAACACAATGGTGCCGTGATTAGAGCTCCCGCTTCCCCACTGAAAAGGTTCCAGGTTCATGGCCAGGTGGAACCTTTGTGTGGGCAGGGTCCCTCTGCGAGTTCTTCAGAGGGATGAAAGCCAGTGAGTGGCTTTAATCTTACAATTGTGTAAGTGTTTGTTTAGGACAAGGTGAGCGATATAGCAATGGTGCTTTTATTGTGAAGGAGTGTTGTGACACCTTGATTGGTATGAGGGACAACTTTTGTTGTTATTCGTTAATTTTATATATTATTAGAAGACTGTGAATATGACAACATTAATTTAAAGATTAATTTTCTTTTCCTATTTATGTTTAGTTAACACTTTAAAGTGGTGATTTGAATGCATCTGATTGGGCTTTACATGAGTTGCTAGGGGCTGATAAACTGTCAATCAAGCGGTTACCTTGGTGACGGTGGGAGAAGAAATAAAGGTGGGTTTAATGCTACTGGACAAATACATAAACAGAGGATATTTTCGAAGTATCTTAGCTTGTAAAAACAGAATAAAGTTTTAGTTTATGTTTGTTTGCAAACATTAATTTTCTATTTTTTATTTCAGTTAACATGAATTTTAAATAATTGGTGGATGTTGCCTTTCATGTCCCAGAAGGAGCTGTCAAAGGTACCAGCAGGTACTCTCACCAACCAGTCCTGTGAAGTACAACTGGAAAAAATATCCGTAATATCGATTAGTTCTATTGGCGCTTTCACACAGGGGTTAGTTCCTGCGTAAGAAGCTCTGAATGAAAGAATCACGAAGAGTTCCTCCCCAGTTCCTCCCGAGTTCCTTGGCGTTTTCTGGAGCCGTTGAACCGGCCGTGTTTAGGACCCGGGGGCCGCCGGCAGCCCGTCTGCAGGCCCCTGCAGTGAGAGCGGCGCATCTGGAGGAGAGCTGGCCGGCTGGGGAGGTGGAGGACGGGGAGAGAAGAGGAAGGAGGCTCCGGGAGCAAGCGAGACAAAAAGGGTCAGGCCTGGGACGCGGCGGAATCGGGTAACGAACACGCAGCGACTCGCGCGCCCGCGGGCCGCCGGGGCGCGCGCCCGCAGGGCGCAGGAGGGCGAACCGTCATCGGAACAATTAGAGGAGAAAAAAAAAAAAAAAGCCCGAGAACGAGCCGAGAGCGGAAGGCGCTCGGTGGAAACGGGGAGATCGCGATTACCGGGAGGTACTGCTCCCTGCAGATGTGCAGGGCGGACGTCGAGACGCGAACCGGCGACGCGGCGCCGTCCGACACCGGCCTGATTAGAGGAAATAACGGGGTTCCTCCGCCCGTGGCCGTGGCCTGCGGAGCGGCCCCGCTCCCCCGGGTCACACCGCACGCTTCCCCGCTGCTGCTGCTGCCGCTGCTGCAGAAGACGTCTAAAACTTGGCGGTCGCGGCCGCGTCCTCATCCAGCCGCTCTTTGATCGTAATTGCGCGTCAGCGGCTCGGAGCGTGAGAGGCGTGATTGGGGGGGCGGCTGATCCGGAGGGAAGCGCGGGGACGCCGCGCCGCGCTGTGCCGCGCCGTGCCGCGCCGCGCGCCGCTCTGGCCTTAGAATAAATGAAGGTTCGGGATCAAACCTGCTGGCTGTGACGTGCCGAGCGGTGCCGCGTGCGGGCCCGCTCGATCTTTGTTCCACAAATCACCGCCGACTGTCACGAGTCTGCTCGTAAGCGGAGGAAACGAGCGGCCGCCGCTCTCCACGGCGCCGTGCACGCTTTTATCTGACATTTGCACCAGTGCAACAGTGTGCGCGCCCCCGCTGCAGCGCGTGTCTCCGTAACTTTAACCCGGACTCCAAAGGTGGGCCTGAAATATTAATGCGTCTGAAACGAGGTGTCAGAATGGGGGGGGGGGACGCCGCGATCCGCGCACCGATGTCGGCGTGCGAGCGCCCATTTCAGGCCGCCTCGTCCGCTCCTACTGTACATCCATGTGGTGGAAAAAGGCCGCTGCCGCCGCCGCCGCCGCCGCCGCTGCTGCTGCCTATAAGCGCCATACGGCCGCTATAGACGCCTGCGCGGCTCCTATAGCGGCACGACGCGCACGCGGCGCGCGGCGGGCCGATGCGCGCGGAAAAAGGCGAAATGATTCGAGGAAATATGCGCAAAGTGTGCACGAAACCCCGCTCGGTCCCCCACGCGTGACGTCAGCAGCTCATTAAGGCGCACCGTGAGGTTGTTGGAGGGTCTGATGGGGGGGGGTCGTCTGTGTTCTGTTGCAGGAAGAAGAAGAAGAAGAAGGGGAAGAAGGATCATCGCTCATCGCTTCACTTCAACCCGCCCTCTTTTTTTTTTTTTTTTTACTTTGAAGTTTATTTCTCACCCGGAAACTTACGTCATCACCGCAAGACGTCACCAAGCTCAACACGTCCTCAGAGATGCCGTCCAACACCGTCCCCAACAGCAACGCCCCCTCCTTCAAACGCCCAGACTTCACCGACTCACCGGGACACAGAATGGTAAGAGACGCGCGCCACGTCACGGTGACGTCACAGGCTGCCAAAGAGGCCATTCGGGTCCTTTCTGACAGCAGGGTGACGTCCCACAATGGCCGCTCAGATACACACCAATGTGTTCATGCACTACTCACTAAAAACGCCTGAAACTGGTCTGGTCTGACACGAATCAGCTGGTCCAGGATCAGCTGGTCCAGAGTCCACTGGTCCAGGATCAGCTGCTCACCGTAGGTCACGAACTTCTTCCATGTTTTTTTTTATAAACTTCTTTTAGCTCGTACGAAACTTTTTCTCCCGCCAACAAACGCCGGTTTCCCTGGGAGTCGAAGGAGCAGTGGGCGGGGCCAGAGACTGGGCTTCTGCGTGATGATTGGATGATCTGCATCCACGTGGAGTCCTGGACGCCTTGATGCTGACTGCTGATTGGTGGTTTCCGGTTTCTTTATGGCTGCAGCTCGATGGCGCAACCGCGTGGAAATGGTTTTCGGGGAACGTCTCCCATTGATTTCCATTGTCCATCGTGGTACTTACCTCCTGACCGGGCTGATCCAGAGTCAGAGCAGCAGCTGCCGTGTCACCCGGTGATGGTTTCGTGAAAGGGGCTAGTTTGTGTTCTGGTACACTTCATGTACACAGTGTGTACTTGTATGTACTTGTGTGAGGGAAAGGTGAGGTCAGATTGCAGTATTTATAGCGCCGTCACCGTGTTACGAAAGGAACGCGCTTCGCCGTGTGTCGAGTCACTTCAGGCAAAAACCAATTAAATCCATGAATGGACTTAATGTTCGGGGTCGAGCCGCCGCCGCCGCCGCCGCCGCCACCGCCGCCGTTTTAATGGCTCGCTGGGCGGACGCCGTGGCGTGGATCGCTCCCGTTTATCGAGCGAAAACCTTTGATTTCCACCGGAGAGAATCTGACGGCGTTGGAGTGCCGTGTCACCTTTTCGTGATGCACGTAATTGCAGCACGTGTGCGTATCTGCAGCATCACCTCCGTGTTGGCGGCGGCGGCGGCGGTGGGAGGTGCAGCTGTATTCTGTGACATCCCGCTGGAGGAGCTGGCTGGTGACGTGGGCGTTGGCTGCTGGAGGTTGAGCTGGAAACGGAGCGGCTCCGCGGCTCGTTCGCTGGGGGGGTGGGCGGGTCCGGATCCGTCCTCCTCCTCCTCCTCTGTGTTCCCATTACACAGTCCTGCCCTTAGCCTTGTTGCCTGGCAACAGCCATTGCCTTAAATAACTGTCTACTCAGACGGAAATAGTGCTCAGATATTGACAATGGAGTCGGGTTCACGCCAGGCGACAACAAATCATATTTTAGGTCTTTTTTTTTTTTTTTTTAAGCGTTTCATTTGCGCTGGAGTGAAAATGGCGTGCGGCGTGCCTGGCCGCGTGCCGTTTCCTGCGTGTGAGCGAGCGTGCCGCGTGCCGTTCCTGCAGCGACAGAGCCGGGCGCCGCTGGAATCGTGTCGTCCGTGAAAGTGGTTTTTCCCAAATGAGGCGGCGCACCAGGCTGCTCTCCAAACGCGCTATTATCTATGCAAATGCAGCCGGAGCGCCGGGCGCCGATTCCTGATGGCTCCGCGAACGGGAAGCGTGTGCGAGGACACAAAAGGACTCAGGTCCAGGGATTTAACGCCACCGCCGCCGCCGCCACCGTGTTATTTCTCGTTCTGAAAAGCCTCGTTGGAGCGCTTCTGCCCCTTTTCGAGCCGTTTCCACCAGTAATCAGCCTCCACCCGTTAATCACTGCACCCTAATAGCTTTAATTCCTGATGCAAATTAGCTTCCCCCCCCCCCCGGGACGCCGCACTTGATGGATTTATCCCATTTTCGCAGCAAACACTCGCAGGCCACGGTCTGACCTTTGGAGGGAACGGCCTGTATTTCATTAACGGCCGCGACCTTTCGGGGGCTTTAATAACCGTCTCTTTGAAAAGATGCTTTTACGGCGTCTCGTGTTTGCTTAGCGTTCGTTACGAGTGAGCAATAAAGTTTGTTCGCAGCTTGTCGCCTGTCCTGTCGTCAGGTTTTGGCGCGCAGGTGCGCTTCTGCAGGTCAAAGTGACGTCAGGTCGCACGCACGTCGTGTCCAAAGTGTGGAACTGGAACGCCCTTTGATGATGTCACTGTCTTGCGCTGTCATGGCAACCAGGGAGAAACAGCTGTCTCTCATAAAGACTGGATTACCTTTGATGATGTCATGCCACCCAAGTCTGGCTAATCGTATCTTCCGTGATGTCATCGCAACATGTGGATCGTGCGCCTGGCGTGATGACATCATCAAAGGGTTTGACGGGTCAGACTGGACTGGATCTAAAGTGGCCTTTTCCAGCCTCGACAGTGAGCCCAGGGCTTTTATTCTGAAGGCCCCTGTATGTTGGAAACGGAGCGTCTCTGTCAGGACATTTTGTCCACTTCACAGGACGCTCTCCGTGTGCTTCAACAATGGCCGCTTGAACGCTGCGACTTCAGCGTCTCGTCGGTCGCCACATCGGGACCGACCGTCGGATGTCTCCGCCCCCGATTCAGCCCGACGCGCTGCCCGTTCAACGGTTGGAAGGAGCCGGACGGACTTTGGCAGCGAGTTAAGGATTAACGCGGGAAAGTTAGTCAATCACTGGAGAGGAGAAAGGAGCAAGGATTCATTAACGGGCGATGGGAATCGTTGGAGGACAGCGGCGTCGAACTGGTGGTCTTCAGGGTCCGCAGTGAGCTTCAGTGTTCAGGCTGGAAGCTTTAAAGTCACTAAAAGGGCTCCGAACTTCTCCGAATGATGATCGTTTGGCTCCAAATCGCAAAAATGTCCTAAACTAGGAGGAAAGATGAGAAACTTTACAGACTTCATACTGAAATGAATCAATGAGTGTGTTTAAAACAGTGACTGATGGCAGAATATCAGCAAACGGGCGCCGGTTATAGATCATAGAGGAACGAAACGAGTCAGTCACGACGCTGTGACGTTCCCTCGCCGCGTCCTCTTCAGCCGTGCCGAGACGGACCGCGGCGCGCTTTTGGTGCCACGCTGCCGTGCGCACGCTCGCCGCCCGGAGATGGATGTTCCCCGGGCGACACGTCAGCGGAGCGGGTGGATCCCAGGCTGCCTGACGGAGCGGAGCGCCCATTTATCTTCGCCGGAATCTCACATTCAACACTGAAGGAATTTAATAAGGACCCCCCCCCCCCCCCCCACCTGCCACCCCCACCCCACCCGCTGCAGCTGTCAGCAGCGGCCTTGTGGTCTCATTTGCATTCAGACCTGGTGCTGGTGGTCCCATTCAGTCAATATTGGGACTCAAAGCATCTACATTAGGATCATCTTTTCTCCCATCAACCCCGGGGGGGCTCGGCGGCGGCGGCGGCCTCGCTCCTTTGTTCCCGGGTGAAGACAGTTTTATTAATCAAAGGGAAACTGCAGCGGGAGGGGCCGGGGGGGGGGGGGCAGGCGGGCCGGGGGGGTCGGTCAGCGTCTTTGTCGCCGTGTCAAGAGGAGGGGATTGTCTGCGTAAGGTCAGCGCCACGTCCGCGGGGCTTTCACTCCGACCCCGGTCCAGCGGGACCTGTCCTTCACTTTGTCTCCGTCTCTTTGTCCTCCCGGCCGGAGACACTCGAGGACCGGCTGCGCTCCTCCCCAAACCCTCCAGTGCTTCACTTTGTGTCCGTCCGGCAGGTCCGGCGTCCGTCCCGCGGCGAGTACGGACGAGTCCAAACTGTTTTTTTTGTTTCTTCTGTCCAGGGCGAGAGCACAATACTGGACATGGACCTGATGGTGGAGGAGAAGTCCAGCAAAAGCAGTTCCTCCTGCAAAGTCGGCAAGCCGGGCAGAAAGCGCAAACAGTTCGCGGTGAGTGATGATGTCACACATCGCTACCAAACCACGTCTCTTCCTTCCTGTTTCATTTCGGGGGCTTTAAACTTTACACATATCAAACAAAGCTGGAGCTTTTCAGCTGTTTGTGGGAGGTTTTAGTAGCGTAACTCAAATACGCTGCGACAGATTTGGATGAAATTTGCAGAATGAGTGAAAATCAGTTCAACGATCAACTGAGTTCATTTTGGTGGTGATCTGTTAATCTGGTGACCTGAAATGATTAAAAAACTCCTCTTTGGAGCTTTTTAAGCGTGTGTGGCCCTTTAAGAGTCCACTGGACTTCAGTTTACTTCAGTTTTATTATAAAATCACATAAAATTTGAGTTGTTTTTTTTGTGAGTTACCTGAAATGTTGAGTTTTCTCCTTCCTGTATCCTCTGCCCGCTTTTATTTTGGTGAATCACAGCGCCAGAATGAACAGTAAGAGGTCACACGATGGCATCAAAGAGATTAGCGACGGTTTAATTACGAGTTCGAACGAGTTCGTTGGTAAAGACTCTCGTTTTTTTTCGTCTTCTGATCCCGAAATAGATGAAAACCAACCTCGATTTTCCGCTCGGCGCCTTTAAGAGCGTGAATTTAAAGAAGCTGTTTGTGGCCTTTGAGACGCGCGACATGAATAAACAACGTGTTTCTCATGCGCACCTTTTGTAATCTGTTTGTAGTTAAAAGCCTGTTTTAATAATGACTCCCGGGCCGACGTCTCGCTTCCCTCCCAGAGATCTCAGCATTTGCATAAACCGCCGCCGCCGCAAAGCACGTTAATGAATTAATTGGGATACAACGAACGGAAAACAAGCGTTAGAAAAATGTTCATAGATAATGCAGAGCTGGGGGGGGGCGAAGGGGGTTGGGGGGGGCGCAGCCGAGGTGGTATCAATAACTGATAAGTAAAAGCGGAACGAGGGCGCCGTGTTTCCACAGCTGCCGGAGATCGGCGGCGACTCGCTGCTGCTGCTGCCGCCGCCGCGTCCGAGTCACGCAGGTGGTCCTGTTGTGTGTAATTATCAGGTGTGCGGTTCCTAAACAAGAGAAGGAAGTTATGACACACACAGACTCGGCTCAACACGGCGCGTTACCGTAACGTCTGGAAAAGAGGTGCCGGCGGGCGTCCTCAGAGGCCGCCGAGCAAAACGTGATGACAAAAGTGACAAAAAAAAAAGGTTTAGATGCACAAGGAGATGAATGAGACACAGGTGGGCACAACAGGGGTTGAATGAGCAGGTGAGACACACGAAACAAGGACACAACAATGTTCATGAACGCAACTCGAAAAAGCTGATAAACCCGACGGCGCTTCGCTCGTTTCGTCTGCTTTCAGCGCCGTTTCAGCGAGCGGCGCGCCGGATTACAGCCGTCGCTGTTTACTTTTTGACCTCTGTCTGCCTGTCTGAGCTGCCACTTTACCCGCGCTGACCTTTGACCCCTGGCAGGGGCCACATGTAGTTCACTGGGTCACTAATCTGTTGCGTAATTCTCCCAGTGACAGTTGTGTCTACTGTTTGGCCTTCGTGTGTGTGTGTGTGTGTGTGTGAGTGAGTGAGATAGTGAGTGAGTGAGTGAGTAAGTGAGTGAGTGAGTGAGTGAGTGTGTGTGTGTGTGTGTGTGTGTGTGTGTGTGTGTGTGTGTGTTTGCGTATTGCTCAGATTTTTGCACTGTTTGACTTTCTGTCTGCTTGTTTTTGTGGTGTTTCTCCTTCTGCCAAAACACACACACACACACACACACACACACACACACACACACACACACACACACACGCTGGTCCAAACTGAGCAGAATATTAATGGCGCGTGAGCGGCGTGTGTGTTGTTTTCATCCTCCGTGTCGAACAGATTAACTGGAGAGTCGCTCTTTGTACGAGTGCAATTGTTCAGTTTACAGTTAATTTGTTCCCCGTTACCACGGCGATGAAGCCTTCCGCAGCTCCGCGGCCTTTGGTGAGCGCCGGCGAGCCGACGCTGGCTCGGCGTCGCCGTGCGTTACGACGCGACGCAGCCGCCGCAGCAGTTCCATCGGGCCCTTTTTCTTGGATGACGTGTCGGCTTCGGGTAAAGGTTCGATTCACTGGTTCATCGGAATCGGATGACAGAGTGAGGGGCAGGATCCTGACAGACGCCTCCCGGGGCAAACCCGACGTGACAAAGGAAGCTACGGTCACCGTCGGTGACCCGGTGACGGGATCGTCTGACAGAGGGTGTTTCGGGGGGGCTATTTTTAGGCCGAGACGCCTCGGCGCAGCCTTTTCTTTCGGGGTCTTCTGAGGCAGCCGGCGGTTTCGGAGCGGCCGAAGCTTTTGGTCGGGCGCTGCGAGGGGTTCAGAATAGCTGCGCTGGGCGTCTCTCGCGCCGGACGGAGGGGGGAGGGGGGGAGGGGGGGGAGCGGCTCCTCCGTTGTCAAACAGCCAACATTCCCGGCATATTTCCGTGCTGCCGTAATGACGAGTGCGCGGCTCACAGGAAGCCCGCTCGTGTACCTGATGAACTGTAATGTAATCCCTTCCTCGCCCGCCAGTTAATGGCCGCGCTGCGGATTTACGGGCTCGGCTTTGAAGTTTACAACTCCACTTTTACAGAGCGGGAGAGGAAACGCCGTAATTCACCGACTAATAGGTGCGGAGTTGAGTTGCGTGTTTGAGTCTGTCCAGATCGACGCGAGCGGACGTCGGACGTAAACTTCAGCCCGTCGGGTGTGAAGGACATGAAAGGGTTAATCCTTTTGAGGGACCTTGAAAGGAAACTTGAATTATTTTTCGTTTATTTTGTTCTCTTTCATTTTTGTTTCTACCGCATTCCAGTTTTTGTCGTTTTGGTAAAATTCGGCTGTAAAACGTGTGAGCTGCTGTAACCTTTCGCCCTCCTCTCTGCCCGCCTGCAGGTCGAAGGCTGCGGCTCCTTTAAAGACGGCGGCGGCGGCTTCGGTGGGATGGGCCGGCTGTCCATGGCTCAGGTCCACAACGGGGGGGACGTGGGCGGGCACCGGGACAGGATGCCCGACGCCTGCTTCCCCAAACAGGAGAGGAGGGAAGCGGAGAACGGCTTCCCCAGGGAGCCGCCTGCCTTCTGCCGGCCGGAGGACGGCTCGCAGGGCCGCCGCCGCCCGAGTCCGTCCCGCGAGAACGGCTTCCCGGGCGGCCGGGACGAGCCGGACCCGGAGAAGGACAAGGAGGACGGCTCCATGACGCCGCACAAGAAGCGCGGCAGGCGGAAACTGGAGCGTCCCACCAAATGTGAGTGTCGGAGGGCTGCCGTTCCATGCGTCGTTCCCGATGTCGGAATGCTCCTGTTAATGCTGCTGCTGCTCTGCCAATGCTACTGGTACCACTGCTGCTGCTGCAGCAGCAGCAGCTCTTCACACCCCCACCACGGACGCCGCCGGCCGCTTCCCTCCCGCCCTCCTCGGCCTCGCAGACTCCGGGCTTTGACCTTGATGAGGAGGGCGGTAAATAAACCGAGAGGGGAGGGGCCACTCGTCTCCCGGCAACCAGCCTTTGCCGGGAGACGGCGGGTGCCCGAAGGCGTCGAGCCCACGGCTGCTCTTCTGCGTTCGCCTGATCCGAGATCCCGTCGCCCGCTCGTTTAAAGCGCTTCTATAAAAGTGTAGAAATAGAAGAGACGGAGTGAAGACGCGTCTCTGTCCGAGTGGATGATTTTATTGGGTTTTTTTTTACCTTTTTGATGGTAAAAAGCTTCAGAGCATCGATATTCAGTAACCTGCATCGACTGCGGTTTGGCCTGGTGGTGCTTTTCCGTTGCTCCTCTCTCAGCTCGGCTCTACACGGCACCTTCCGACCCCCTTGGAGAACGCTCCCGAACCGGGTAGTGGAAAAGCGCCGTTAATGAGCTCGCGAGGTCTTGAAAAATCAGGCCAGCAGACTGTTAAGCGGCGCTAGTTTGGTCAAATATTCCCGCTTGACCTTCAAAGTGGTCGGACGGGAGCAGAAAGGCAGAAAAAAGAAGCTAGAGACGCGGTGACAAAGCTGCAGGGTGTCGGTTTCGGCGGTGGATCGATGAGTCAGTTGAACGGGGGTCTTGTTGCCCATCTGGAGGGCGCGGCGAGGACCGGAGCCCCGGCTGGGGTGGAGCCGAGCTCCGGCTCCGGCTCCACCGAAGCTGGAAGCCGCTCAAACTGGCAAAGCTATACTCTCTGTGGGCAGCGCTCGCCGGCTCCCCTCGCAAACCCGCTGACCTCGGCCGGGCCGCATGCCTCACCGATTTCTTACACTTACTCTGGATGGGGAGACCTGGGGAGTGCGATTTATAGGGGAGGGAGGGGGGGCTCGGCTCCACCGCCTGAAGAGGCCGCTGAGAGAGCGGCCATTGTCGGCGGCGGCCTGGAGGGCCCTTCACCGACGGGCCAGTTTTGCTTGCAGCCCCACAAGTTGTGCTTAACCTCCGCGGGCTCAAGTGTTGCGACTCAGCGGCTCGCCGCGTTTACCCGGGCCGTGCCGTCACGCCGGGGCCCCGCGACGCCTCCCGGCTTCCACTCGCGCCGCCATAAATATAGACGCGACTTTCCAGAGGAGCCGCGAAGGCCGGCGGATGCGTGAGTGTCGTATCATCGAGCGTGGACGCGTTTAGAAACACTCGCTCGCAGATTGAACGCCGCGTGAGCAGGAACAGCGGCGGCTTTTTGGCCTCCTTATCTGGATTCCTGCTGCTGCTGTGTGTGAAAACTTTTCATGAATCATGACTCCTGAGCGGCGCTCCAGTGTTTCCTTTGGGTGGACTCCCTGATCCTTGGCTCACCCCCTCGCTGCTCCGCTGAACACGGGCAAACAATGCTGCTCGTGAATGAATAACACGCCTCTTGTTGTGGACCTCCGCATCTCGAGTCCCAACTCGGTTAATGGGAAACCCCGACTGGGGCTTTTTAACTGTGTTTGAAACACTTTTATTAGTCTGCGGTTTCTCGCGCACGTTTCGCCGCTTACACTCGAGCCGTCTCTACTCCGCCGCTGCTGCGCCGCTCTCTTTTGGTTTCGAGGCGCTTCCTGTACCTGCTGGCAGCTTCTTTCCTTTGCAGAACGTCGGTCTTTGTGAGAAGAGAGCTGGTAGTAAAAGATAACGCAGGGGAGGCCGAGGAGGGCAGGTTTTCATAAGTCAGTGGAATCCTTTGAAACTGACCTGAACTTATCAATAACTGATTGTTTGGATAGCAGAAAGTTAATAGTTAACGACTCTTTTCAAGGACAACTAACCACAAAACTCTCGCTGGAGCGTTTTGACTGTTTTTACACAAAATAAGTGATCTTTTAAGAAGTTGACAACAAAACTACAAAATAAAGTTTTTTTTATCATTAAGGTTAAAAAAAAAGCAAATTGTTAAGACTAAAAAAATGTTTTTTTCTTTTTTTGGGATTATTTATGGAGCAATTTTTTTATTCATACACATTTATTATACATTTTTTTCTCAACTTCTGGATCTTGTTAATTTTTTCATTTTATTGTCAACAGAAAAAGTACTTTGATCCAAAAAACAGAGTAAATAGTTCCCCAATAAATCAGATAACGGGTTGTTATGAGAGGCGGGACAGTTAGGGGCGCTGCTGCTTGAAGGCAGAGATTACGTGACGACGTAGAAAAACTCGGGTTCTGATTGGCCAGCTGCAAACTCAACACGGAAGTGCGTCCTTTCGTTCTACTTGTTTACCTCGCATCACCTCGCAATAACGTAACGGCACCAAACTGACGCGTTCAATGTTTTTACCGTAATATTTGGACGAATATCGACGTTTTCGTTCTTCGCTGTTTGTCGAAAAATAGCGCGATTAGCTTCGTTTCCGCTACCCGGAAATGCACCGCGCTGCTGCGACGCAGCTTCCGCTCCTTCAAGCGTTCGATGGTTCGTCAACTGGAGGACGAAATGGCGCAGGGGGAGCAGAGCGGCCAGTTTCCTCCCTTTCCAGACTTCATTTGGGGGAGGGGGGGGGGTCTAAGAAGGTTTCTCTGGATAGCTGCGTTAGCAGCAAGCTTGGCTAACTCTGTGTTTGAGCTAATCACGTGACTCCAAGTGTGAAACCAGCTGTCGGACCTTTCAAAGTCAACTTTCCAGGAGTGACTCCTCCAACTCTGGAGCTGTAGTGGAAAGTTGAAGCCTTCAGCTATGGCAGGGTGTGCTGAGGCGGGGGGGGG
>JASSRZ010000051.1:3970968-3983146 GCA_032164315.1 Malacoctenus gilli | reverse complement strand
CGTGTCGTTGCTCAGGCGCGCTGCCCGATCTACCTGGTGAACGTGTCCAGCATGTCCGCAGGAGACGTTGTGGCCACGTCCAAGATGCAGGGTGAGATTCCACCGGAGCCCTCCAGCATCTTTTCAAAGGACCAGCGGAGCAAAGTTGCTTCAGCCACGATGCGTCTGTCTCGCTCTCCGTCCCGGCAGGTAAAGTGGTGCACGGGGAAACCACCACAGCCCACGCCGTCCTGACCGGGATGCAGTACTACCACCAGGACTGGGCCCACGCAGCGGCCCACCTGACCGTGCCTCCTCTGCGCCTGGACCCCAACACGCCCAATGTCCTGATGAGCCTGCTGGGAAAGTGAGGAACAGAGCGCTCGTTGCGATTCGGGACAGGTACCGTCCCCGGTCTGTACGGCGTGCTAAAGGGCTCCCCCTCTGTCGGCCGCCGCAGTGACACGCTGAACGTGGTGGGCTCGGACCACCGTCCCTTCACCATCAAACAGAAAGCCATGGGCAAGGACGACTTCACCAAGATCCCCCACGGCCTGCCGGGCATTCAGGACCGCATGAGCGTCATCTGGGAGAAAGGAGTGGTGGGTGGAACTCTTTGGTTCCTCTCGGGTTCCTCTCTGGTTCCTCTCTGTTCTCGCAGGTGTTGCTTCCTTTTTTTTCCTTTGTCTGCCTGTGAACTAACTGTTGCCAGGCAACACTTCCCAATCAAAGCCAGTATGACGTCACACAGGGCAACTGTGTGAGGTCCACTCACAGGACATGATGACATCATCATGTCATCGGGTTCAGCCGCATCAAAGACAAAACATCAGAGGCCTGAAATGAGTCAGTGATGTCATCAGCGGTTGCTTGGCAACTGTTTTTTTGAGCGGAGGTCTGTGCTCTCGGAGTGCTTTCTCACTCTCGGAGCGTATCCGAACCGTGGTCCTTTTTCTGACTGCGTTTTAATTCTCAGGTCGGAGGTAAAATGGACGAAAATCGCTTCGTCGCCGTCACGAGCGCCAACGCAGCCAAGATCTACAACCTGTACCCGAGGAAGGGCCGGATCATCCCGGGAGCAGATGCTGATGTGGTGGTCTGGGACCCCGAGGGATCCAAGTATGAAACCCGATCCGTCCAATCATCGACCGGCGTGCGCGCCTGCAGCTTTTATCTCCGCGGCGGCGGCGGCTGCAGCTGCTGCTGCTGCTGCTAAACGCTCTCGTCTTTTGTCCTCTGACGCCTCCCACCTGCAGGACCATATCGGTGGACAGCCAGTTCCAGGGAGGCGACATCAACCTGTACGAGGGTCTGCGTTGCCATGGCGTTCCCCTGGTCACCATCAGCCGCGGCCGTCTGGTCTACGAGAGCGGCATGTTCACGTGCGCCGAGGGATCCGGAAAGTTCTGCCCGCTGCGGACTTTCCCGGATTACCTGTACAAGAAGATGGTTCAGAGGGAAAAGGTACCGCGCCGTCCGCAGTGTCGCCATGGAAACATCAGATTATTTTGACGCTCAAGACATTGATTTTTGAGCTGCTGTCATTCATTTAAGTCCTCTTTCGTGTGTGAATTGTCTCTGAGTTGTTCTGACGGGATCTTTGTGTCCGTCCATGTCGTCCCTCTGTCCCCATCCAGTCCCAGGCGGTGAAGGCCGTGGAGCGAGAGCCCTACACCGGCGACGTGGTGGCAGTGTCCAACTCGGGGAAGAGGGAGTTTGGCGTCCCGGACCTGGACACGCCCACCCGCCCCTGCACCCGGCACGGCGGCGTCAGGGACCTGCAGGAGTCCAGCTTCAGCCTTTCTGGTGAGGACCACGCGAGTCTTCAACGACTTCAACGTTCATATCCGTAGTTATGACTCAGGTACCTGGTAACTTTGACTCGTCTGACTTTCTGGGGGTGTTGCTGCCATCTGCTGGTCAGTTTTGAGTCCTGCGCCTTCGCCTGAAATCCCTCAGTCCTTCTGGGACAAATAAGCAACAGAAGTTTGTTGTGATCTTCACGTGGTCCTGAGACCGTCTGGTGGGAACCATCAGACCCTCCGCCGGGCTCCTTCCTCCCCAGCTTGTGACTAGAAGGTTGCTGGTTCAGATCCCACCTGTGAGAGGTTGGAAAGGGGAACCTCCAGGAGGCAAAGCTCCGTTCCACTTCACCATTATTATTCATCTCAAGAAGTGTTTTTAACGGAATGTGGGGAATTTCTTCCATCTTTTAAGTCGGCGGCGTTCCCTTTAAGCCGCTAAGCTGTTTGCACGGCGTGGAAAACGCGAGAAGGCTGCTTGTGTTTGGCGTCTGCGTCACGTGACTCCCCCGTCTCTGCTGCAGGTGCTCAGATCGACGACAACGTCCCAAAGAGGTCCTCTGCCCGCATCCTGGCCCCTCCTGGGGGGCGGTCCAGCGGGATCTGGTAACCAATCAGACGGCAGCAGCGGAGGAGCGCCACTGGAGAGGGCGAGGGGGGGGGGGACGACGTACGGCCAAGCACCAAGACTTGCTTCTTTTGTTTGTGGAATATTAGTGTGGAATAATGGATTCATGTGTTCATCCGGTACTCAGCGCGATTATTTAGAAATGTCAAGTAAGAAACCGTCCCACGCTGTCATGGCAACGAGAAACGGGCGGGAAACGTCCGCCAAGTGGCGAAAAAACGATGACTTGTCGTCGAGTTACTTTGATTCTGGGAACATGTTAGAGGACAAACGTTGTATGCTACTAATAGATTTAGGAACAAGGAGGTGGTTTTGGATGCGGTTGTGTTACCTCACTGTAAAATACGATTTTGCACTTGTATCATGTACTATTTAGATGCCTTTTTTACATCATTTAAAGTCACAAACGTCACAAAATGTCTTTTTACTGCGAGCCGTTGTTAACGAAATGTGATTAATAAGTTATTTCGGAGAAACCGGTGGAAACCATCAATTGGGAAGTCTCGTCATTGGAGCCAACCTTTTTGTAACGCATTTATTTTTTTATTGTTGTGGTTGTTTGTGTTGTGTTGTGTTCCTTTGCGTTAGGGACCAGGGTTTTTGTTTGTTTGTTTGTCCGGTTTCAGGTTCGAGTTTACAGCCTTAGAGCAGAACGGCCCTTCTGTTTTCACCCCCACCAAATGTGAATGGAGCTACTTTAGCTTAGCGACAAGGGACTGTCCGGAGCGCGGCCGCGTGACTCCGCCTCCCTGATTGTTGGTCCTTCGTCCTCACAGAGAGCAAAAAGTCTCACCCAAACTGCCTTCCCCCTCCTCACCCCCCCCCCCCCCGCCTCACCCCCTGCAGACCGACGGATGATCCACAATTGGCACTTTTTTCTCTCACATTTGGTCCGTTTCCGGTGTGAAACGGTGGGACGCACGTGTCCCGTGTAGCGTCCAGGCCCCACTGTGAAGCATGTAAGAGACGGGGAGGGGGGGGGACGACCCCCGTTAGCACAGACGTCAGTCAGTGGACGTCCACAGAAGATCAGATGCCTTCTTGCCACCAAACGTTTGTACGCTGACACTTCTCCGAGTCCTCCACTTCTGTCTTTTCACCGTTTTCTTTCCTCAGTTGCTCCTTTTCCTGCTCGTGAACGACTGTTTTAGCTGCCGTTTGTCGTATTCTGGCGAAACCGCGCCCCGAGGGGGGTCCAGCTCCTCTTTCCGGCCCGGATCGCCCGCTGGTCCACCTTCGGGACGCTGCGGGGGTCCCGCCGTTTGTCCCACGTCCACTCTGGTGCTGAGCGAAGTGTCGCCGCTTCCATGTCTTCTTGCTTCTTCTTCTTTCTTCCTGCAGCTCTTCATCACATGATTTGAGTGCAAATAAACCACACTGAAATCGAGCTCTGTGTCCGTTTGCTGTGCGCGAACAACGAAGTACCTCCAACCTTACTGCAGTACTTCAAACTGCTCAAGCGAATACTTCAGGTGATTACTTGGGTCGCTCACTCCTCCGTTCTCCATCAGCTGGACCCAGATAAGCGCCAGTGAGCGTTGCTGCGCGGTGCTGCCGTGATTGGCTCGGGCCTCAAGCAGAAGGTTGCTGGTTCGAATCTCTGGCTCACTGACTGAGGAGGTCATTATATGAAGTTTATATAATCTGAGAGGCAAAACTTAGTGTGTTGAGTGATGTGTCACATTCAGGACTTCCTATCTGGTCCAGTTTCGCTGTTTTTCTTATAATCTGATCCCAGATCCGCGTTTCCTCGCGGCTCTTTTTTAAAAAAGCGACACATTTTGTGACTTCCCACAAACTTCAGTCACCGGCAGGCCTGAAAACCTGAGCGGACACCTCATGTGTCTCCCCCCGCTGGAGCGGGCCAAAGTCCTATTTATAATGAAAACCTTTAGCAGCATGGAGTCGGGCGCATGCGCGCTGCGGCCCGGATTGTTGCAGCCCCAGACAGGGCGGCCCGTTACTAAGCACTGCACCGCGCAGGCTGCCGACAGCGACCACAGCAGCGGGCTCTGCCACCAGGAAACCTGCCAGCGTGATCACCACAGAGGCGCTCCCGCACACAGTGAGTAGCGGCCGGCCGCGCGTCCCCGCAGCGCCGCGGCTGGCTCTGGTGGGGTTGTTGTTGTTTTTTTAGTGCGTGAGGATGCGGGAGCGGCGTTTTTTTTGTGGTTTTTTTCCTTCTTTTTTTTTTATTCCCATGCAGCGGCGGCTCCGCTCCCTGACAGCCCTGAGGTGTCCGCGGAGGCCTGCAGAGGGGGGGCCGCTGCGAAGCCCGCACGGAGCGCTGCGGCGTTTCGCTCCGGGAGGCGCCTCGGCGGAACGGGCTCCGTTATTGTTCTCGGAGGGGGGGCGACCCCCGCCCGGGCCCACCGCCCGCCCGCCCGCCGGACGCGGTTTTGCTGCAGTCATTATCGCAGCTTTCCTCCGAGGCCCGGCAGCTTTTTTTGAGGAGGGGGGGAGAGACCTGACTGGCTGACTCCCCCCCCCCCCCACTTCGGAGCCGCAGTCCACCTGGTGTGTTCCGTTTACGCCAGTCACAATGCGTCCGACGTGTGTTTTTTGGCGCCCTGCGGGTCCGGTCGGGCAGTTTTGGGTGATATTCATGTCATCGTAGCCGCGACCACCACCTCCCGCCGCCTCCCACCCCTGCGCGTGGTACACTCGCCGCGAAGTGAAACTGTGGAGACCTGCGGACGTTTTCTGGCACCCAGAACTCGGTTGCGACCCGAAAGTGCGCCAGGCCCTCCTTCGCCGGGATGCGTTTCGTTTTGCGGCATCCCTTTCGGTCGGACACGTTGACGGACGCGCGAAGTGAGCACCGGCCGGCGGAGGCTGCCAGATGTGTAAAGCTGCTGACAAACAGCCGAGTGTTTCTGTTTAATCTGGGCGGGATTACGCTGCCCGACACACCCGCGGGATTAAAGCCCCGAGCGGGAGAAGCCGCTTCTCGGGCGGCGCGTCTCGGCATCACAGGTGTCAGCGGGGGGGCGGGCGGCTCCAGGAGCTGAAGGGTTAAATCACCTGAGGACGCGGCACCGCGGCGATCACGTGATCTGTCCTCCAGGTTCTGACCAAACTTTACAGTGAAGCCAAACACTGCTGGACAAACCTGCTATAACCAACAAGGGCAAGGAACCTTCAAAATAAAAGTCTGACGGGTCTGGTGTTGTTACCAGAGACTCGTTTGGATCCTCTGGAGCCTCGTGGCCCCCCCCCCCTGGGTGCTTCCTGGCGCCCCCCCCCCCCAGGTGGTCCCCAACCGATTGCTAGGGACCGCCGTCCGTTGATTGAATCTGGAGCGGAAACCGTCGAATTAACGATCCAATCAACAGCTCTTCAGATAATCTCGTCAAGATCGAAGGAACAGTCGCTCGTCAGGAAACTGAGCGTGTGTGTGTGCGTGTGTGTGTGTGTGTGTGTGTGTCCTGTGTCAGGAAGGGCATGGCAGTGAATGTGTACGCCACATCGGTGTCCATCGACAACCTGAGCCGCCATGACATGCTGGCGTGGGTCAACGATTCGCTGCACCTCACCTACACCAAGATCGAGCAGCTGTGTTCAGGTGAGGCCCCTCCCCCGGCGACGTCGCCCGGCAACCGAACGAAGACGACTCCTTGTTGTGTTGTGTTGTGTTGTGTGTCTCCAGGGGCGGCGTACTGCCAGTTCATGGACATGCTGTTTCCAGGCTGCATCCTCCTGAAGAAGGTCAAGTTTCAAGCCAAGCTGGAGCACGAGTTTATACACAACTTCAAAGTCCTGCAGGCGGCGTTCAAGCGCATGAGCGTGGACAAAGTGAGCGCCGTTTCGATCCGCACTCAGGTGGGTCTTCGCCGCCTGCCGACGTCCCGCCCCGTCCCACCCGTCGTCCTGTCCCGTTTCCGCTCCGCAGATCATCCCCGTCGAGAAGCTGGTCAAAGGCAAGTTCCAGGACAACTTTGAGTTCGTGCAGTGGTTCAAGAAGTTCTTCGACGCCAACTACGACGGCAAGGAGTACGACCCGCTGCTGGCCCGACAGGGCCAGGACGTGGCCCCCGCCCCCAACCCAGGTGATCACTTTATCCACAGGCCCCGGAGAAACCCAGGTAAAAGCCCGCAACCTTTTCGCCCTCTGCTGCACGGTCTTGCTGAGCTTTGGATGGCTCCTCCCCCCGCAGTCAAAGAGGTGCGAGCGGCAGCCCCCCCCGCCCCCGCCCTTTCAGACCGCGCCGCCGCCGCCGGGGGCGGGGTTGCAGCGATGGCCGCAGCGCACCGCGAGCCGGACGCGTCGTCCTGCGCAGCTTTTGCTTGGCCAGTTTCGCGGTGCTTTCACACCGGGGTCGCACCGAGGTCGACTTCGCCGAGCGTCACGGTGAAGACGAACACTCCTGGCTAAACCGGGACCTCCGGTCAGTCTGGCCCCGCCTCCAAACTACGAAAAAAAACCCCCGAACAAACTGAAGAGTCTATTTCTCTCCCAACGCTTCTCATTCGAAGTCATCCGGAGGATCCGGAGCACTTCTGAGATGTTCATACGACAAGCTTGTGCTTGTTTTTTTCTGGAGGTTCGTAGTTTGGAGCCGCGAGCGGATTTGTCAGGCGAGTTTTTACGCGAGCGGATGTCGGCGTTGCGTCTCGGCTCCTCCTCCTGCACGCTGGAGCTCCGCCTCTGTCCCCCCTCGGAGCTCCTCCGGACTCCCTCCAGGGAGGTGGAGCTTCAGACTCCAACCGCTGTGAAAGCACCCGCTCACTAACAGGGCCTGAAAAGACCCGCGGGAGATCTGCCGTCCCTCCGACCGGTGTCCTGCATCCCGCAGCCGATGCAACACCGAAGCCGCTTTTTTTTTTTGTGTGTCCGCGGGGAAAGACGACGTCTGACTGACGGCGAGCCGTCGGCCCGCCCGAACCGCTCGGCTCCGCCTCCGTGGACGCTGCTTCTGCTTGGAAACCATCGCAAACGGTCCGCGTGGAGTCGCGGCGAGCTGCATCTCCGTCCACGCGGCCGCCGCGGCCTGCTGGCATGTCCTGCCTTTCGAGTTGATTGGAGGGACTTCCGGCCACGATCCGGGAGATCCAAACGCTCAAGGCCTGTCCCCCGTCTGCTGTCCCCACCGCAGGACCACAGAGGACGTCCCCCACAGTCCCCAAGAACATGCCGACACCGCAGCGGGTGCAGCACACTCCCGTCATGAGGAAGAACCCGTCCTTGTCGAGAAACGGCGGCAGCGACGCAGAAATCATGGAGCTAAACCAACAGGTAGGAGCGCCGGGCGCCGATGTTGCTTGACGTCCGGCTGGGAACGCCGGGAATGTTTGTCCCAACGGTGTTGCCGTCCAATTTGACCTTATTTTTCTCCCGAGAAGTCCTTCGACCTAAGGACCGAAAGTAGGGACCAAAAAGGTTCCGAGAGTCGCTGTTAGCGTCCGGTCGTGGTTCGTCGGCCCGAGTCTGACCGTCTCTCCGTCTCTCCGTCTCTCCCTGCCAGCTGATGGAGCTGAAGTTGACGGTGGACGGACTGGAGAAGGAGAGAGACTTCTACTTCAGCAAACTACGGGACATCGAGCTGATCTGCCAGGAACACGAGAGTGAAAACAACCCCGTCCTCAGCAGGATAATCAACATTCTCTACGCCACAGAGGTTCCCGTCCTCCCGAATATTTCTGCACGCGTTTGTCGGACTTTCGTCCGAGTTTCCGTTTAAAAATTTGAGGGGGAACGTTTCGAGTTTCGCTGCCGACGGACAGGAACTCTTCCATAGTCTGACCACCAGATGGTGCTGAAAAGAACGCGGCAGACCGAAAATACTCTGTCGTCGATTTAAAGTCCAAAAAAGCTCCGAAGCTGAAGATTGTTCTGGTTTTTCTTCCCGTTTCTCAGGAAGGTTTCGCACCTCCAGACGACGAAGACCTCGACGAACAAGCTCACCTGGACCAGGACGAATACTGAACCCTGCACCTTCCTCCCCTCCTTCATCATCATCATCATCATCATCATCATCATCATCATCATCATCGTCATCGTCATTTCCTTCCCATTCTTTTTGCCCTCCTTTATTTTCTACTCTCTCTGCACGCTCTCTATAAATACCCTCCGTTTTCCCTCCGCTGTCCGTCGGTTCCTTTCTGTCTCATATGTATATCTGTTGTTAACGACCCCCCCCTCCCCCCCGCCCTCGCTCGCCTGCGGCCGTCTACTCCACGAACGCGACTCCTCGTCGTCCGCTTCTCCTCCCTGCCTCCTCGCGCGCAGCGACAACAGAAAAGCACGACGTGTCCCAGTTATTCCGGCACGAGCGAGGCGGGGACGCGAGCCGAGTCGGGCGCGGACGTCTTCAGGACCCAAGCGAACGTCTCCGCTCCCTCCACAGGTGTTGGTCTGCTCGGTGTTGAGCCGAGCGGCCATCGGGACCTTCCTGCGCGACTAAAACTGCAACGAAAGTGACTTTTTACTAACAGTTTCTTATTTATTTAACTTATGTTTCATTTAGAGGATCCCTTCTGTAGCAGAATCGCTGCGAAACCTTCTGTACGCGACGGGAACGCCGCGTCGACCGCCGCCGAGCTCCCGATTTCGGTCCCGGTGCTTGTTTTTGTTTGTTTGTTTTGGCATGTTGAAAACACCGAAGGATTTTTCTTCGCTGAAACGACTCGAGGCGAATGATCGGCGCTCTGCGATTATCCGTCGTTGATCGGCAACATATCTGAGCATGAGAATGTTACACATTGACTGTGAATGAGTGATATTTTGTAAATGTATTTTGTGTGGGGACTTCGTCCGACGTCGCACGATCCCGGTTTGTTGCCGTTGTCCTGCTTCGGGCCGGAACGTTTGAAGCGCTGAGATGGGAACGCACCTGCAGACTGACAACGTGGCTCTAGATTGTAGCAGTTCTATAGACGTACTCACATAATTAAGGAAGCCTGACGCTGGATCAGTTCAGACGCCTGCACACGGCAGCGTCGCTTCGGGGTTCGTACTGCTAATTCTCGCTGTGTTTATATCTGAGGTCGCTGTAAATGGGTGCCGAGGGTCAACGCGGCGGAGTCGGCAAGATAATCGCCATAAAGGTCGTCACGAACACCCAGTCCATGGAGGGGGGGGGGGACGCCCCTCCTCCTCCTCCCTCCTCGTCCACCCCGCCGGCTGTCTTTACTTTGCAAACCGTCTGCCTGGAACTCGCACTCATTGACCATCGACAGGACGCTCATCTTTTGAGTTTTGAATAAAGAAACAGTTGTGGAACAAACGGTTGTTGTCTTTTGGTGCTCACGTGGTCGCTGAAGTCAAACGGACTGAAAGCGTATCGACGTAAAACGGGGAAAAAAGCAGCAAAAAAGTTTAGTTTTATTCAGAAAATGTTACTCTTTAAACAGAATTATGTTTGATAACTACTATGTCTTTATTTGCTAATTCAGTATAAATATAAATTAATTATTTCACTTGGAGGATGCAGGCATCGATCCCTCTACCTCTTGCTTAAGCTGCTGCATCTCTTGAACCAAAGTCAGGACAGCCAACCAATAATGTTCCGAACTAGTGTTTTGACTTTTGACCAAAGAAACGGGGGACACCTAAAGGCTGCAGTTCCTCCTTCCTCACCTGAGCTATTGGTGGCACTGTTAGACCATAAATCAACAAATATTGAACGATCACGTTCCAAAGTAAACGGGTACACCATGAGGCTGCATTTCCGCCTCTCACCGGAGCCATTAGTGGCGCTGTTGGACCATAAATCAACAAATATTGAGCGATCACGTTCCAAAGAAACAAGTACACTATGAGGCTGCAGTCCCTCCTCCCTCCTGAGCTATTGGTGGCGCTGTTGGACCATAATTCAACAAATATTTAGCTATCACGTTCCAAAGTAAACGGGAACACGATGAGGCTGCAGTTCCGCCTCCCACCGGAGCTATTGGTGGCGCTGTTGGACCATAATTCAACAAATATTTAGCTATCACGTTCCAAAGTAAACGGGAACACGATGAGGCTGCAGTTCCGCCTCCCACCGGAGCTATTGCTGGCGCTGTTGGACCACAAATCAACAAATATTGACAGATCACGTTCAAAAGTAAACGGGGACACTGTGAGACTGCAGTTCCGCCTCCCACCGGAGCTATTGGTGGCGCTGTTGGACCATAAATCAACAAATATTGAACGATCACGTTCCAAAGAAGCAAGTACACTATGAAGCTGCAGTTCCTCCCCCCGCCGGAGCTATTAGTAGCGCCGTTGGACCACAAAGCGATCACACCCAAATTGAATTTTGACGGACTTAATGACGGAGTTCGTGTGCGCCTGGTGGCTTCTCTGGGTCATTCCACCTGTATGCAGGTGTCTCTCGTGCTCCGCCAGAGTAGTTTTTCGACGCCTTGCAGTGGAACGACGCGTGAGTATGACTAATTTCTGTGTATGTCAGTTGAGCGGAGTCACGATGAGCGTCGAGGAAGTTTTGTTGAGGTGTTTAAGTTTTAAACTGTGTTAATTGCGTTGATGCTAACCACGATGCTACCCGCTAGCATGTTGCTAGCTGCAAAGGTGAGGTTGCTGTTGTTGCGGAAAGTCATTTTGAGTCATCTGCATTTACATTTTGCTGTTTCTTGAGTATTATTGTATTACCTGAGTGTAAGTGCGTTTTCCTTGTGAGAATGTGTGTGTTTTGTTGTGTTTATCCGAGAAAGTTAGCTGGACTTTGTCCAGCAGGGGCGCTGTTGGGTCGCCAAAAAAACTTCTCAATTTTTAACCGTGAAACGACGTGAAAAGAAAAATAACTATTTTTCCTGAAAAATAGAAAAGTGTTTTTGGAGGATGCGGGCATCGATCCCGCTACCTCTCGCATGCTAAGCGAGCGCTCTACCATTTGAGCTAATCCCCCGTCTGTGAATGGGGGGAAGATTGTGCTACAAGACCCTATGACAGACTATTGGGCAGTGTCGCTCCCCTTGGACCCCGTCCGATAGTTGAGCCGATTCAGCCCAAAGTGGAGACAATTTGGAGACACACCAGCCAATCACCTTCCGAGCCTTGGGGCCGAACTTTTTCCCCTCAGCCAATAATATCCAAGCGGGTGTCGAATGCAACTTAAAGTCAGCACAACGTACAAAAACGCCATGTTTCCGATTTGATTGTGTATTATTAACAGGGAGTGCAAACGATACTTCATTAAAGTGACTTTTAATCTAATTGACATATAATTTTCTGTAGCGTCACATATTTAAAGCAAATTTAGACAAAATAAGAACAAAGTCAGGACAACCAGTCAATCATCCGGTTTTTCGACTTGTTCTAACTTTTGAAAAATCACGTTCAACCGCCTGAAGAGAGGTCATTTCAACAACTTTGCTTGCGGTAAGTTATATATATATAGATATATATATATATATCTATCTATATAGATATATAGATATATATATATATATAGAGAGAGAGAGAGAGAGAGAGAGTTGTTAATTCAGCCAAAAGATCAATATCAATATTGTTGAAAAACCGGATGATTGACTGGTTGTCCTGACTTTGTTCATTTTTTTCTAAATTTGCTTTAACTATGAGACGCTACAGCAAATTATATGTCAATAAGATTAAAAGTCACTTTAGCGAAGTGTCGTTTGCACTCCCTGTTAATAATACACAATCAAATCGGAATCATGGCGTTTTTGTACGTTGTGCTGACTTTGGGTTGCATTCGACACCCGCTTGGATATTATTGGCTGAGGGGAAAAAGTTCGGCTCGGAAGGTGATTGGCTGGTGTGTCTCCAAATTGTCTCCACTTTGGGCTGAATCGGCTCAACTAT
>JASSRZ010000051.1:3948554-3969929 GCA_032164315.1 Malacoctenus gilli | reverse complement strand
CACACACACACACACACACACACACACACACACACACACACCCACACCCACACACACGACCAACAAACGGTGTTTGGTGTATGTGGGGGGCGGGGGGCACCACTTTCAGAGCATCCTCGAATGGTGACTCACGGGCTTCCACTGATTTCTAAGAAAATGAAGAGCCTTGCTTGTAATCCACTGTAACCTCCTGCCTCCTCAGCAGCGCAGACGGGAGGGAGGGAGAGAGGGGGGGGGAGGGGGAGAGAGGGGGGGGGGGATTTGAAACGCAAGGAGGAAGTGAAACAAATGACAGAGGGAGCTGCGCCTGACTGCTGAGAAACGCCTCCCCAACGGGGGAGCGCACGCAGCTGATAGCCTGCATGGGTTGACTTGGAAGGCGACGGAGACGATTCGACGCAGATGGCGACACCTTATTCAGCCCGAGTGATGAAAACCAGAAAATCCAGAGCCGACACCGTGTTGTTGCACCAATATATTTTATATAAACTGGATGGCGGGCTCTTCTGTTTTGGAACGGTGGCTGTGGGTGGAGTGGTCTGACCAGAGAAACCATCTCCTGCTCCTCTCTTTCTGAATACCTGGATGAATTCTATTCAAACAGTGTAAAATATACAACAGGATCAGAGAGGTGGAGCTAATGGCAAGAAACTGAAGTGGCCAGATTCTGCATTTCTTCCTGTTTCGTTGTTATACTCTTCTGACTGGACTAAATCTTGACTGAAGACTTCAAAGTCTGCAGTCACACTTAGTGGTCACCTGTCTATCATGGTACAAGATTCAGGGGAGGGGGGCGGCGCATTTCTCGGCAGACACCTCCCCAGATGTTGTCTTTCATAGACAGGTGACCAGGGCAGGTTTTTCTGTCCACGCTGAGGTGTCCGTGCACTCGGGCGCAGAGAGAAGCTGCAAGGTGAGGAAATTAAAGAGAAATGTAAAGGCATCAGCATAATTTCACGCATCGGTGGCAACGAGGCCATACTTCTTCATGAGGGTTATAAATAGCTCTCCGGTGGTTAGTATAAGTGGCTACAAGATGTTTGCTTGCAGCCCCGAAGAAAAACATGCATGTCGATGTGAGGGCGACAGAACCGTCTCTATTTCACGGCTGAATGCGTCTAAATTTTTCTTCCGGGTGAAGACGCTTGTTGCCAACGACATGAGGGATACGATCCCACACATCTGACCTCCGTACTCTTCCGCACGGCGCAGCCACTCCACGTTCAGCCAGTGATCGTGCATCGTTTCCAAGCTTGTTGTGGGGGAGTGGACGACGACTCGGTGGAAACGGAGGTTGCGTGATCGCGCGGGGGAGGGGGGGGGCTGCCAGGAATAGAAAAGGAGGCCCACGCCTCCCCGGAGAAGTGGCAGCTGCGAGTGGAGCAACAGTGCCGCCATGGGGCTGCGGAGCGCACTGCAGGAGACGTTGAAAATACTGGAATCCAGATGTGAATATGACTGGAATGAGGTGGGAAATGGGCAAAACAGTGGGCCCAGTTCAAACTTTTTCTCTCTCTCTTTTTTTAATATATCTAAAGCGGAAGCTTCAGGCAAAGAACGGAAATCGAGCAATCATCATCATGAAGAGGGTACTTTCAACGTGTCAACAAAAAGATATAATCTATTGAAATACACAGTTTGAGTGAAACTGTGTTGACAGTTTTGTGAGTCACTGCAATTTGAGGATTGTCAAACTCATCCTCGATCTCAAATGCGAAGGCCTCTGAAAAATGGCGAGGTTTCAGACAAATTGTTGGAAAAACGTGACGACCTTCGTTCAAAGAGGTGCAGGCAATCCACGCTCCGTCTCCCAGACCCACCAGATCCCTCAAATTACCACAATACACTCGCATATCTACACCGGAGCGTGTTTTTTTCCCTCCACAAACACACGCAAAAAATCCGTCCAGCCACTCGAATCGTCCTCTGAGAGGGCGCCTTCGGTTCACATAGCTGCAGAACTGTGTGAATGTTTGTTTAGGAGCCCCTGGGTTAAAGCTGCTGTCACCGGATCGGAGGGGGGTGGGGGGGGGGGGTAGAGGAGTGGACAGACGCGGGTAGCGGAGGGGGAGGCGTTTGGCTCGGCGAAGACGGGGAGTGAGCGAACAGAGAGGGCGAGAAAGCAGCGGATCTGGCCCTTTAAATCACCAATACAGCGCATTCGGAGGTGAGTTCGGAGATATTCGGCTGTTTTTCTCCCCGCGTATGATAATTGTAAGGCATCCGTGCGCGTCTGTAACCCTGGCTTCTCGTCACTGAGGGCGGCTGCAGCGGATAGGGGCTTCATCAGTGTCACGAATCCGGATTTCCCCAGCCCTTTGCCGGCAGAGAGGGTGGGGAGGACCGGGTGCAGGGTCAGTGGAAGATTTCCTACTGGTCGGCTGGACCCTGAGGACGCCAAAAAAGAGCCACAGTTGCTGGATCTTATTCACCCGAGTAGGCCGTTTGCCCATCATTTTGCATAATAGCGGAACCTAATGGCATGCGCTCCCGCCTTGTGCCCATTGCTGCTGGATGGGTTTATATTGGCTGCAGGAGCCTCCCTCCAAACATGTCACCACCCAGCTCCCACGGCTAACAACCAGGGCCTTTTTGCAGAGCTGGGGCGGTCTGCTCTGGTCTTCACTTGGGAAAATATCTTTGATATGTGCACAAGGTCTGCCCGTGCTCGCGCGCCCGTGCGTCAGCGTGTGTATATTGGCGCGTGTGTGTGCGAGCGCTGCGTGGATAGCCATGGGAGAGCGAGGACATGCTGTTCTATCCATCAAAATGCCCGCATTGTGTTTTCACACGGCGGAGCAGCGAGCAGGGCCTATAGCAGAGGACATGGCTCCGTACTGTAGGCCCGACCAGCGCTGCTGGGAGCTGCTGGGATCAATAAGGATTGATGCATTTTTTGCGCGTCTTGAGCGCCTCCGCGGGCTCCGCTTGGCTCGCTGGGTTTCGTTCGGGCCCTGTCCAGCTCCGGGGAGGGGGTTTTACGGCTAAATACAAATCCCCAGCTTGCTGTATTTGTTTCTTCTTTTTGTTTTCTTTAACTGATCTCATTCCTGGGTGCAGGAGAGGAGCGAGACGTGTGTCCTGAAGGCAGAAATTGGCGCTCCCGCTGTTTTCTTTCCCTTTTTTTTGACTCTCGTCTCTGCGCCGCAGCAGAAAGTTTGAAAAATCAACAGGCTGAATAAATCAGAGCAGGAACTGATAAAGCCCCCGACGTGAGAAATAAGTCATTTAGCTCTGCATCGCCGCTGCCAGCTGAGAGGTTATAAAACATGCATTTCTGTTGAAGTGGCTTGCTGACAAAGTCGCCAAAAGTGAGCACCGTTGACGAGAATATTATACTTTGCGTGGAGGAACATTCAAACAGCCCTCTGCCGTAAGCTTCCGGTGGCTTGCTTCTGTTGTGGCATATTCATATTTATGTTGCTGGTGCGCAGCGATGCTGCGTGAGAGGTGATTTAGGGACATACAATGAACCCTGGCACGACGATATAAGACATATGACGCGAGATATGCTGTGATGGGACAAGTGTGTGTCTCTCTCTGTCTGACATCTGTGGAAAAAGCTGAGTGTGCACCGCGGTGAAAAGATCAGATCAAGATTAGTTTTCCTCTCTGTTCCGGTTTGATGCAACATCAGTGGCCAAAATATGCACATTTAGGGGAAAAGCGTCAACTGTTTTCAGCTCTCAGGGAGTCTTGGGGGATGAATTTAGGTCATTATAAGGTTTTCAGATTCGTCAGAATTGTGTTTGCTTTCGTTTGGAAATGGCTTTTTCTAAAGTCCCTAGAAAAAAGGGGCGTGTCGCTCCCAACTGTCCTGTTGGGGTTATGGTTTGGGAATAGGAAGAAGATTAGGATTCGGATTTGAAATTGTGAGATTGCCTCAAAAAAGTTAATAACTCAGTAAGAAAAGGCTTTAAATTTTCCAACTCTCTCTCTCTCTCTCTCTCTCTCGCTCTCTCTCTCTCCCTCTCTCAGACAAAAGCCCCTAATTACAGCAATGAATCGCTGAACTACTCCACAGTAGGAGTAATTAAAGCAGGACTCTCCTCTTGAGAGGAGGGTGACAGACAGTGCGACGCAGTGAGAGACATCGTGGTAACACGCTGGTGCTGATGTATGCGAGGTGTGAGGTGTATTTTATGTTCTGGCAAGGAAGCGTCTGTGTTTGTGCGGATGAAAGAAATCGAGGGTTTGAATGAGTCTCGGGTCCACAACTTCAAAGTCCCCCCGAAGGAAACTGAGGAAATTGTCCCTCTCTTGAATGAGGACGGTGGTCTTCCAGGTGCTTTGTGGGGTCAAATATGCATGTGATGACAGGTGTGGGAAATATGGGTGATTAGCTTCTTTCTCTTGCAACTTTAGGTTAGTTTGAGTTGAGAAAAGCAGTTTACTTTTATCAGTTTTCATGAAAGTGGCGGTTTTCATGCATTCATCAACCTTGCATGGATTCACAGGTCTCACCTCACCTGTTCTCTCCCACACAGAGACAAGCCAATGTAAGCTCCGCCCGGCCGGCCCGCTCTGTCATATTGACTCGGCCGCTGTTCTCCTGCCGTCCCGGCATCGCTGAGGTCGTCCTCTCCATCCGTTCGTATTAGTGTTCAGAGAGTGGTCCTGTCTGCACACCATCGCTCAGGTGAAACTTTGTTTGTAGTGTCCACTGACTCACGTCACAACTCGGGCGACTCAGCTTGTAAAGGATAAAGGAAAATATGGCATTTAGTGAAATAAGGCAGAGAAATGTGTAAGTTTGAGCATCCTGAAGATTAAGAACTATTTTCTCTCCATGGACTCTTTCACCCAACCTTTTTGTACGTAAATTCTATATTTGTGGCATTTAGTGAAGAATCGAAATAAAATCTGATTCTGTTTTCCGAGACAGATTTTCTGTCGTATTGTTTCAAGCTGATTTCCTGACATCCTGTCACTTTTTGTGAACAAGGGAAGCTGCCACATTTCACAAATGATTTGCAACACCATATCATCACCTCACAGTGGTGCTGTAGCATCACCGCTGGGATCACGTCTCCGACAATCACCGACTCCAAAGTTGATATCACCTGTAACTCAGTGCAGCAGTGCACCCAGTAACCCCTTCAAAAAATCCATGTCTGATTCAATTTGCAAGGAAACTGCACTTGTAAACAATGAGGATGCGAGTCACGGATTTGATCCTGTTGCTTGTTCCTTTTCAGTCCGTGTATTTGAGCTTTTTTTCCCCTCTTTCTCGTCCAGTTTTCTCCTGTGTTGGTGTATTCTGATGGATCAGCATGTCTACCACTAATAACATCGCCCAGGCCAGGAAACTGGTGGAACAGCTGAGGATCGAGGCAGGGATCGAACGCATCAAGGTAACAACACCGTCAGTGCGACACCAAATCTTTATCCAGACTTTTTCCTTCCCCATCTTCTCCTTTTGCATGTCCCCTCATTTACTCATCTTTCGTCCCCCTTTTTTGTCTCATCCCTCCCTCTCTTTCGCTCTCTTCCCTCTCGCCCCCCCCCCCTCCTCAGGTGTCTAAAGCAGCAGCAGACCTGATGAGTTACTGTGAGCAGCACGCTCGTAGCGACCCTCTGCTGGTCGGGGTCCCCACCTCCGAAAACCCCTTCAAGGACAAGAAACCCTGCATCATCCTATAGCTGCACCCTGCTTTTCCTCGCACACACAAACACACATTCATGCACACACAGGCGCACACACGTATTCACACACCTATTTGCTATTTACATTGACCCTCTCTCAGACACACACACACACAAATACACACAAACACAAACACCCTCAAGCAGCCCCATCTGATCTTACATGGCTGTATCTAGTATTCACACAGAAACACAATACATACACTCCCAAAATAGCCACTCTGGAGAGGCGCCATACCCCAGAGCAGCAGCTAGGGGGCAGGTATCCTACGCTCACGGTGGCTGAGATCAGTATATCTCTGAGTATGATCCAAGGTGCTTTGGTAATATTCGTATATGCTGGCGAATTAACTACAAAAGGGATTTGGACAATAATAATCAGTAGGAAACCGGTATCATTTTTTTCATCCTTTTGTTATTGAATGACATGTTGGCTGAAGGATGTGCAGCTGTGCCATAGGTAGGGAGTGGGAGGATGCATGTGGGCAACAGAAAAGTGTGGAAGGCGCCAAGCCAACCGTGCCAAACACGACCTGATGTCCCATTAACGGCTCAATAAATGTTTATTTTCCTTTGTTTTGTTGGAAGAGGGAAAAAAAGCCTCAGAGCTTCGTCCTGGCCCCCGTCAGTGTAAGTCACGGTGGGACTGGCTTCGGAGCAGGTGGCTGAAGCCCCCCTTTTTTGCCTTCATTGGACTCGAGCATGTTCCCACCAAAACTTGTATGGACAGACCTTCTCCGCCTGTGGCCTCATTTTGGCTGTCTGCAGCCTTCGGGCCAAGCCTCCAGCTGTGCCAACCTGTTCAAAAAAAGTCGTCTCCTACGTGCTGATCTGGTGGTCTCGGATCCCACTGCAGCTGCCGATGGCCGCCATTGGCTGAGATCAGTCAGATCTGCACCTCGTAGAGAAACACAGTGAGCGACTCTACACAGGAGCTATTAACCGTGGACGTTTACTGCATTTTTCTTTTTAAAAAAAATACTTGTGAACTTAAATGTACGTTGAGATATTTTTGTTGAAGCATTAACAGATTAAGTAACACTTTTCTTTCTTTTTAATTTACCCGACTTGGGCGTTGCCACTGGCCGATCAGGTTGGTTTCCTGCTTATGTTAACGAAATAAGAGGAGCTCCTGTTGTGAGCCAGGGGCAACACCTAAGTAGATCCTGAAGGTTTCTACTGTACATCCATCCGAGCTGTGCTTTACTCTGAGAGAGGGCGAGGTCGCAGACGGGGGGGGGGGGGGGGGGGGGCGCGGTCGCAGCCGGACCCCCCCCCCCCCCCCCTCCCGGAGCAGTCAACCTGCACGGAGCGCAAGGCTGCATACTTAAACTATCACACGGTTTGATTCAGTTTCTTTAGCTTTTTCGGGCTTGAAACAAGAAGCTTCATGTAACGGCTGCAGCCTCTCGTGTAACAGCTCTGACTTGAGCTCTACCTGTCGGGGGATCGCATCGGTCGGAGCCGGCGGCCCACTTCCTGCGTCTTCTCTCCTCCGCAGCACTCCCTCTCTCTCTGACGAAAACCAAACTTGATTGTAAAAACTGAAGATGAAGAAGAAACAAATGAGGTTAAGAGAAACAAACTAAGTGTATAAACTTTCTTTCAGACATGTGCAGAAGTGATAAGTTGAAGAGTAGCTGTTTCGGGTTTATTTTCTTGAGTTTTCCTCTTTCTATGGAGTCCATGGAACCTGGTCAGTTGAGTATTACCCTGTACAGTGTTTGTAAGATACAAAATCGAAACACAGAACACCCCTCTGTGGATGTGGGATTTTTTTAGTCCTCCTTACGCTGTTCCGTCAGTCAGGATCATGTCTGTCTGTCCTCTTCTTCCCTTTTTGGTTTCAGCCAGGCTCTTTCGAAGCTTGTCATAGTGGAGGTTGGTTTTGACCACAGACTTAGATACAACTGATGAGGACAACCTAACGTAAGAGCAGCGAGGGGCGGGCTCACGTCCTGTTAGCGGATCAATCAACATCGGACCTCATTCCAGTGGCACAAAACCAACCCTCTGATTTTTCTTTCAGCACTTCAGCCATTCATATGTTTCTGTTGGTGTTTCTTTGGGGGGGGGGTATTTTTGTTGGTTTCGGGGCAAACCGGCAACACACACCTGTATACACAACACACCGCGACACTCCCTCTCTGGCAGGTGAGGCCTGATCGTTTGAGGTGAAAGAGGCGCTGTGGTGGAACGCTGGTCGGTTGATGGCTGACAGAAAAGCATCTTGGTGTGATCACGCTTGGCACGCGGCGGTGACGGAGCGCGTTGGGGTCACTCTGACTGTATGTCTGCTGATAGACTGTCGCTGGGGTTCATTCCCCTGCTTCTCTGCTGTCATGTCACTGGGTCAATGTGACCCGGCTGCTATCGTGACTTTCGGGAGTCATGGAAAGCCGAGGCTCAGAGATACTGACGGCCTGATTCTGCTGCTTACGGGCAGAGCCGGACAATATGTGTCCTTCTTTCCCGTCTATATGCAAAACAGTTTGCTTCTGAGACAGGAATTACAAGCGTTGATTTGAAGCATCGCTTGAAAAGTCCCTTTTCAGTGCTTTGTGTCAGTTTGAATTGCCAAATAATGCCACTGATTCTGGAACAAAGTGCCGCTTTAGCTATAATTTCTACCAGATCATTAAAGCAAGGCATTTGTTTCAAACTATGGAAAGTGCAGGCGCTGGAGAAAAGGCCACGCAGAGAAGGCCGGGGGTGTGTGCGTGCGTGCGTGTGGGTGCTGGTCGCTGAAAAGGATGATTTGGCAGAGCAGTAGGCGGGAGAAGAGAAAATAGAGGCGCACGCACACACACGCGTGGTGTGTGTGAGTTGGTGGGAGGGACGCAGTGTGTCTGCGCGTGTGTGTGAGAGAGAGCTCGCAGTGCCTCCCTCCAGTGACGCACGGCGCCGCATCGTAATGTTACAGTACTGGAGTCTGGATGTGATTTCTGGGTCAGGGTGAGACTGACCAGAGGACAGGTCATGTGATGCTGCAAGCCAGAACAGCATGTTTGGCCTCTGTTTACTCCACTTTTTTTTCTTCACTCAGCGCCTCGTGTGCTGCAGAACTGAAAGAGGATTCTGTCGGAGGCTAAAGCTATTCAACACACAGTGTGGGAAGATATTTTGATACGACCAACAATAACCCCAGAACGGTCCCGAGGCTGCTGGACTCACTTATTCAACCACTTTTTTCTTTCCTCCTCTTGTCTTTGCCACAATGCGAAGAGACTATTTTTACGATCTGACACCCACTGATTTGAGGGACTTTTTGGCATTCGTTTTAAATATGTTCGTTTTAAAAAGAAATTGCACTTTTGATTTCTGGCTGAGAAGTTTGATACCCTTTTTTTACGAAAGTTTTTTCAAATCCAAGCGCTAGTGAACTTAAGACTCCGAAGAGGCTAAAGAGGCCCATGTGCTTATTTGAAGGGCTTACGTGATGTCGTAAGCGTTGGCTGGAAGGAGGTGTTGTTCTGGGTTTGCTTTTACCTCTTGTTTCTGGTCCATAATGTGAACCTAAACTAGCCGCGCTTCGGCTAGAGCAAGTGTCCCTTTATTCTTTCTGTGTACAAAAATGAAGTGATGCTTTTGACTGATACGAGGTTGTCGTTGGTGGGAATTTTTTCTTTTTATCTTTCTTGAAAAAAGAACCATTTCAAGAAGGAGAATGGCTTTACTAATATAGATTTAAACATAAACAACAACACTAAGATGCATTTATCTTTCCAAGAACTTGAATTTCTGCTAAACGGAGGAAACGGTGACACAGTGATGAAAAAAAGGCGTTTCCAAGTGAAAGGTTACGTAGGATAAAATGAACACGCAAGAGATATCAACGCACACACACACACAAACATGTACACACACTGAAGTTGCCCTCCTCATCATATCTCTTTCTTTCGATCATTCCATCCCTGGTTGGGCTACGATCAGAGACAGCTGGCCGGAGACGCTGCTTCGGCTCACAGCTCGTCTGACCGACTGGTTGTTAGTTTTTGCCTTATCGTGGCGTATCTTGCGTTGATGCTGGTCTGGGGGGGGGGTTATCAGATTCACAGAACGAGTGGTCTTAACGAGGGACGCGTGGCTCAAGATGGAAATCCACCTGGTGTTGTGACTCGAGGGGGCGACCCCCGGTGAAATCCAAGGCCTGGCCAGGGGGGGTCGAGGCTCCTCGCAGGTGAACTCTCATATCAAACACGACTGAATTGGCTCCGAGCCCTTCCTGAGACTCATCTTTTGTGTTCTGATCTCCTGTGTATGCATACAGTATGTGTATCTTTTTGCCTTGATTGATTATGAAGAAAATATATCTATTTTTTGTAACTGTTCTCTGATGTGCCATAACTCATGTTTTCTTGCACACTGTTAATATTTTGTGGATATTGCTGTTTAAAAAAAAGATGATATTGAGAAGTAGATAACATTAATAAAAAGATGATATAATAAAGCAGGTGGACGGTGTGTTTTTCTATCAATTTCCATGTTTTTCAATGGGTATCATTGCTTCAGCTCGACACATCGCTGATACATTCAGCGTAACGGAGACGGCATGTTGGAAACGCTCCTAACGTCTTTTCATTTGCAATCCCAGGCTGCAAAGCTGCAGACTCCCTCTGCTGTTAATTATTAGTGAAATTCTGTTGACTTTTTCAGGCTCTCCTCTGCAGTCTTCCCTGGGAGCAGAGTGGGACACACTGACACACTGGCAGGAAAAGATATATGATGCACATGCACACACACATGCTTTCCGGCCTGATGGGTACACGGTGTGCATTGCAAACATGATGCACATGCACAGCGGATAAAGGCAGAGCACGGTGAGGTAGGAACTCCCCATTGGGTGCTTTCACAGGAATGTCATTGTTTTCCTCTTTGACGCTCCTCTCCAACAGTCCGGCAGGTCCTAAAAGTTTCAAAGCCTATCCGCTCCTCGCGGCTCGTCTGCGAGGAACAGCCAATCAAATTTAAGGTGGGTAGAGCACAGCCAATTAGAAGCGAGTGTGCGCAACAAGTCACTCCTCTGGCCGGCCGATTGTAAACAAATGGGAGGTCCATGTGCCTGAATGTTCCCTTTTCTGCCGCCCTGCAGTCTGAGCTGTGAGCAGACATGTGAGACTGAAGGGAGGAGTGCAGAGCAACACAAACAGGAGATATAACCATCAAGTGCAGATACAGTGACATGGGTGGAGTTACCCACGCGCTCATTTGCAAGGCTTTAGCTGCATTATATAACAAAGAAAAAAATGCACTCCACTGAAATCGGCGACTTGATAAACCGGTGACTTGGATGGCTCCTGAAACTCGTCCCTTTGCTCCCTGCCTTGTGCGGACAGCAGGTCTGCAGAAGCTTGTTTTGCCTGTTTCTCCAATCACAATAAGTTTCTGTCTCCACCCAATTTCGCCGAAAGCCGACTTGACATCGCTATGACGGACGAGACTGCCTCGTGCGTGCATGTTTTTTCCATTACTCCCAACCCAATGTAAACTGCTGCAGCGTGGTTCAGCTGTTTCCATGACGCACGCGGGCAGTGTTTTGAAATTCGAGCAGAAGCATTTCCACAGAAAGCAGTCCATTATGTAGGAATACAATAATTTATTGACTCAACAGCACACAAAAAGCCACAGATAACTCATACAATTAATAAATTAATGTGGCGACTCAATGTCAATCATCAAAAAAAGGCACAGAGATGTTGAATGTGGGTAAAATAATTTAAAAGCAGACCCGTTTCAACAGAGCAGAACATTTTTGGATCCTCTTAAATAACAAAAAACAACAACAAGTTCTGAGCCCGTTTTGCATTTTTGTTCATTTCCTGTAAAGCCCGATAAGTCCCGGGTGTCTCGAACATTTCCATGGTGACGAGTCCTCCGCAGGCTCAGCAGCTCATTCCAAGAATGCACATGCTGCACACCCAGTCTTTTCTAAAGAAAGACACAAGGATTGCATACCACGCATTCACACACACACACCACCACACTCACACACACACACACGCATTCTCTCCACGGACTCTCCTCTGTCAAAACACAGGAATGCTGGGCATAGTTTCACCGTTACCACATTCCTGTCCAGTCAATAACAAGCTTTCCAGGTACATGCCAGGGTGTGGACACTATTCACAGATAATACTCCTGGTAATAGTTGATGTCACACCCCTTTAACATTGTGAGTCCCCGCACAGAGGCATGAAATAGATATGGCGTTTTACTGACATTGGAACAATCAATGTGCGATGATTCTGCCTTCTGTGAGGAGCACGAAACAGAGTTGAGGGAACGAGCCTCCAGTCCGACCGTTTCACGAGTGATTGAAAGGGAGTTCTCGGCTCCTTCCCGACATCAGGACGGGGGCGAGTCCATCCGAGGACATTCCCGCTCGAGCATCAAGATACAGTAGTTCAGTATCTGCACTCAGTTGCTGTATTTCTTTTTTTTAGGGTGGGGGCTTTGGAGACCCCTCAGCGTTCTTGCAGGACCAGCTCAGGCACCCACTGGTCAAGGCGGCGGCTCTCTTGGCAGTACGTCCCCACCTCTTGTAGTCTGCAGTGGTCCGCCTGCGGGTTCTGCATCAACGGCGGGAATAAAAAAAAACAAAACATGATCAGGTTTCAGTTTAGAGTTTGAAATCGCAAGAAATTAGATGCAAAACTGAAAGTTTTCAGTGAGCGCAGCAAACTCGGACAGTGCGTGAGAGTAAACCCACAACAACACTTGCAACCGTTATATAAGAGAGGGCTCTGGTGCTGAGTCAACGCACCGTAACCAGCATGCAGTGCAGGTCCCCACGTTCCTCCTGGTTTCTGTTAGCGTCCACGGCCCCCAGCAGCTGCTGGAGCCGCCGGACCCCAGAAACCCGCAGGATGGTGATGCCGTTGTCACAGCAAAAGGACTGCAGCAGCGTGAAGTGGATCTGCAGACCCACATCGTCCTCGTCATCGGTCGCCAGCACACACAGGACCACGCTGTCCGGATCGCTGTGGAGCAAAGGAAACTTTGTTTTAGACAAAAAAGACCTTGTACTTAAACGCGTATACGACTCACTGTGCGTAATAGAAGCATATGAACGTGGGTTGTGCTCAACATAGGCACTGCAGAGCTGAACTTGATCATTTTAACTCACGCATTGAGAAGCTTGGCTGATTCATAAATGCCAACAGTCAGGCAGTCCTGTTTCTGGGCCGTTACCAGCAACTCCTCCAGAGCCAGGCCCACAGACTGCATCCTGAGGGGCGAAACACAGAACAATCAGCTTTTGTATCCTGGAACAAAACAAAGCTCTGACGACTGGGGGGGAAAAAAACCGACAAAAAAAACTCAGTAGGACACCCCCACCTTAAAAACACAACATCATGGAAGCAGCACTTTCATTTTCTGATTGAATGCTGGTATAAGAGTGGTTAAATCACATCAAGCAAAGCTACTTTCATGTAAAATGAATAATCGAATCCGTGCTGACCATCTCAGCTGGCCTGCTGCACATGGAAGACTGATGACATAAGGGAAGGCTAAAAATATGCATCGTAAATGAGCCTTGCAGCGAGATGTGCAGAATGCATGCCCAGTATCCTGCATGTATGTATACATATGTGTTCTTGTGCAACAAGTTAAAAACAAAAACAACTAAAAACAAGTACATCTGGTACTAAAATGTTCGGTAACGAGACAAAAGTCTCTGCGGAGCAGCCGGGAAAAGTCCGGATTGATTTGATTACATCAAGAATCAGCAGCAAGGGTCAAAGGACGCGGCGCATTCCTGTCCTGCACATGATGTTCACGCACATTTCGGGGACAGACGTGAAACCGGCGCTTAGCCGCGCAACTCGGAGGGAAAAATATCTCCTACCTGTTTTCGATGGATCCGAAGCTTTCCTCGGGAATCATGATTGCAGATAAAAAATGATAAAAGTATTCCGGTGCGTAAAAGCGCGTCTGTAGTCCGTGGGTCTAGAAGTCCTGCAGTGATCCCGCTTACAGTCTCGTCAGCCGTGTTTGTAGCGTTTGTTGTGGGCAGTGTTGCGAAACTGGATTTATACAGAGACTGGGAGGAGGGCGGCACCGAAACTCACCGCGCGTTGTGATTGGCTCACTCAGGAAACCCGACGCGTCCCTCTGTCATGTGGGCGCTGGGGTTTGTTTATTCGATTACACACTTTGAGACCGCTTCACACAACATGTCAATATTTCTGCACGGTCACTCTGACACTGCAGGAAGACTTGCATGGCACATAAATATTTATCATTGCAGGCAAAAAAGGAAGAAAACTCATGGGAATTAGCTCCTGCGATCGCAACAAACCACCAGATTGAATTGTGCAACATGAGGACCTTCATAGCTTCACAACATTTTGTTGCGAAGACTGGACGGCGGTGGTTGTACTATTTTTGCTGACATCTAGCGGCTGACTGATGCAACAATAAAAGTAAATATGTAACCTCCCACTGTTGTAAAACAGAAAAAGATGAGTCAGAAGTCACGCACATAACAATGTTTAATAAAGGCGAGTCAATCCTACTACATCTCAGCTTCATCAGAAAAGAGTGTGTCTGCCACATATTTTGTAAAATCAGGAAAATGAAAAAAGAATACATGTTTTTGTCACGTCTATTTTTCCTCTACAGTAATGTGTTGAAACATGACGATAAAAGTCATTTTATTTTGAAAAAAATAAAGTGGTGTGTAACTTTATTTATGTCATTGTCAACAGCAAATGTTTGTTTCAAGTTAGCAGTTCGGGAAAAAATAACAATAAATGGGATTTAATGACAATCTGACAATGTTTGTTGTGAACACATTGAACGACTTTTTTCCACCATGCTGGAGGATGCAAATTTCAAATAGTTATTTAAAAGGTGGATGTGCTGTTGTTTTGCAATGTACAATTAAAAAGAAAGTAGATGACACGAAATATATGTCAACATGGTGTGAACGGAGCCACTTGAAAAACAGGAAAGTTTTGTGAAGGTGAAAAAACCACCACAAATACTAAGTAATCAGTTAAATTCTTATGAATCACAGATGTAATTCTTATTGCATCTGTAGAGCTCGGACTCGTCTTCTGGAGTCTCGGGAACCTGGTTCTCGAAAAAGCCATCCGCGTAATTGAGCATCTGCTGCACGGCGGCTAACAGCAGCACGTCGATGTCGGGGTCCAGGTCCACCTCCTGGCTGTAGTTCTTCACAGGCAGCACGCAGGACAGCGGGACGCCCAGCAGCTCGCTCACCTCGTTGGCCTTCAAGGAAACCAGAATAAAGCCACACTGAAGGGGATTTTCCGCGGGACGACAAACGAGAAATTCTTGCTTTTACCTTCTTTTGGATGTAAGCACTGTGATAGATGTTCTTCACGTCTTCGGCCGCCAGCGGCCAGGCCTCGTCCACCTTGGTCATCAGCACAAGCTGAGGGATTCCTGTTTAAACCCAGGAAAAGAAAGACACAACAGGACCAAAAAAGACGAGGAAACTGAAGTTAACTACAACACACTTGTGGTAAAACACCAAACCTTTGTAAGAAAGAAAGCTTCCGGACTAACCCAGCTGGTTGGTCTTTTTCCGGATGGCTGCGAACTTGTCCAGCATTTTTTGGGACAACACAGAGACTGTGCACGCATCGACCACATAAACAGCACAGTGAATCTTGTCGCTCAGAGTCGCATTCTTCCTGTAACCGGGCGCGTCTGCAGAAAGAGGTGCGGCTGAGCTAAACTGAAGGCAAAAAAACCCCCCCAAAAATGTTCATCAACAGTCAGGTGGTGAGCGACATACAGCTGCATTGAAATCTAGCAAATGGATGACCTGGTAGCGATCTTTGACGTGACCGTTGTAGATGTTGACCAAGTCGTCAATGTCCAAACCGGCGCCGCCGTTTTCCTCCAGCCCCATCGTGTCGCAGAGGATTAGCGGGAGAGTGGCACCACCTTTCCCAATTTTGATGGTATAGGTACGAAACTGCAAGAGCATGAAACGCAACGAAACCCGATGAGCCTCCAAATTCAGCTCTCATTTTAGTCTACAGACCACGTACAACAGTGTGTTCTGAGGTAGGAGAGGCGGGTGAAATTGAAGCTTGACACGCTGGGAATGCAAACTTTGAAGGAACGTAGTAAACAGAGCAGAGCTTGCGTCAGCACCTGAGTGGTCACACTCGTCCCCGCTTTGCCAGCGACGGCCTGGGCCATCATGTGGCCTCGGAATATGGAGTTGATGGAGTTGAAGAAGCTGGACTTGCCGGTCCCGATGGCCCCCACCAGCAGCACTCGGGCCGCCCCCACCGACCGGATGTCCGGCTGATAGGTCTGGATGGAGTTCATCAACTGCTGTCGCTTCCTACGGGGGGAATCCAGACACAGTCTAAGCAAACCAGCAACTCGTGGACAGAGGGCTGGTTTGACCATCCCAGTTGTTTGCTCGTAGATTTCAATGATTTTGGGTGGACAAAAAATACAAGATGCATAATCTTAATTCAAAGTCAGTAAGGAACAAACAATGTTCACATTATTTGCATGTTCAGCACAAAAAAAATACACATGGCCGCATGTTTCTACGTACTCTTGCGTCCACTGCATGTTCCTCCAGGGTTTAGCCAGGCGATCGCCCAAGTCTGACCAAGAATGGTGCATATATTGAAACATCAAGGCTCAGAAATGTTTCCAAACAAAATAGCCAGTAGTTTGTACTCATAAAACTTCACGGTTTTCTTTGAACATCTCTTACAGTTTAAAGAGGCATTACTCATTCTTTCTCACCTTCAACTCGATACACCTCAAGCTCTGTGAGAGCCAGATCACTCCCGTGCATGTCTGCAGCCTGAAAGTTGAAGCCTGTGCCTGGGTGGGACTCCATCACGGGTTGATCACCAACTAAGAATACCAGAGCTCCAAAATTTGGACCAGTGGCTTTATCGGCGAAGGCGGTCGCTCCGTTGACACCCTCCACCCGCAGCGGTTTTTCTCTCTGAGCACTGATGCTGTAGAGGAAGGCCTTGTCGTCGGGGATGTCTTGATCACTCTGTGTGAAGTCTTTGGAGATGTAACCACCAAAGACAAACCCAGCGGCGTTGTAGGCGGCGACCAGAGTGGGGCCCTGTTTGTCGCAGCGCCCGTGGAAGGCGGCGGCGGTGAAGCCGTGGACGCTGGCTTTGTAGAGCAGGTGGGTTCTGACATGACCGAAGAGAGAGAGCAGCTTCTTGTGCTCACCTTCAGACAGACGAGATGTGACCACTGACATGATGAAGCAGCAACAGTCCAAACTGTCTGGGGAGTTCTCTGACAAGACACCAAAAATGGAAGACCATTATGACATGTTGGAATCACAGTTTTTCTCTTCAGTTATAAGTCTGGGAAAGTCCAAGAACTCTCGAGTGATTGATTTCTGTCTGTAAAAACAAGATTTCTGTTTTTTGAGTAAAATTCTCACAAGGCTGATCTAATCAATGTACAGGGGTTCAAAATATGTTAAAAATACAAATAATGGGTCCTACAAGAGTGAAGACAGGAGTGAAAAAAAACTAAGTGAAAGTAAAACTCAAACTGAAACTGTGTGTCCCAATGTAGGAAAAAACTATAGTGATTTTATCCTAATAACCATAAACAGACCAATTCCCAGGATGAGACTAAACTGATTCAACGTGCAAGGCAGCAAACACAAGAACGCCATTTAAAAAAAACAATTAACCAGAAACAAAACAAAAAAACAACAACTGAGAAGCAAAGATTAGTTCGTCAACCAGACTACTCTACACATTTGACACCGAAGAGAGGCAGACTTGTGTCAACCAAATTTGAAATGAAATAAAGCATAAAAGAAAAGAAAAAAATCTGACGGGGTGTCGGCAGTCTTACCCGGAACAGATGTGTATTCTTCTGCTCCCGAGGACGGCCAAACAAAAGTGAAACTGTTCCAACACTCTTTTTTTATGACCCGGGGAAGCGCCAGCACAGAGATAAGAGGAACCACACGGAAGCACGTGATAGTCTAAGATCGGTGACAAAAGTGCAAATTTGGAAAAACAATACTTTCTTTTATCCGTGTGAATTTGTAATTCTGAGGCCGTCCATTCTGTTTTTAACAAGTTAGTCGAAACAACAACAAAAAAGCGGCCTTGGAGGATGCGGGTACTCTCTCATCTCAAGTCAGGATAAAGTTAGGACAACCAACCAATCATGTCCCAAGCCCTGTATCCGGACTTTGACGTCCCGAGGGCCGTTCATCCAGGCCGAAAGATCAAGATAATGAAAAAAGCGAGAGCAAGGAGAGGAGAGACCACGATGGGGCAATTCTGCCACCCACCGGAGCTGTTGGTGGCGCTGTTGGACCACAAACCAATAAATATTTAGCGATCGCATCCAAAATGAAGTTTGAATGAGGAGGGTTCTGACTGCTGTCAGTAACGGAGAGACGTTTGTGTCTCCCTGGTGTTTTCTTTGGGTTATTGTACTTGCAAGCAGAGACGACAAGTGCGTGTACGTGGTGGATTTCCATTATACATCGTAGTCCCCGCCCAACAGGAAGTGCAAAGTATACGTCAATAAACTGATTACTGTCTGTAATTGACATTAAAGACCAATTTTTGGTGCCGGATTCTAAGCCGGTCCTATATCACAGCCTTCTTTCCGGCCCATGAGGAAAATATCAATCAATTGTTTACTGTTTGATGCAAAACATAACCTGTAGTTTTTTCTTGATGCCTGATACTTATTAGCAATATATTCAATTTTTTTTTGAATAGAGGTTTTTGCATGATTTGAGACAGGCGCAGTTCGAAAACATCTGAAGCATACAAATAACTTTACATACTTGAGGCTGCACAGCTTTTATTGTAGTTTCAATTCGAACACACTGAATGCACTTTACAGGTGGAACCAAGAAGTTGTTCATCCTGGCCAAAAGCTGCTGGTGGCGCTGTTCGACCACAAACCAACAAATGGTCCTGAGGAGGGGGCGAAGCGACGGAAACATAAAAGCAGTTAAGAAAATTTCAAGGTGGGCCCACAGGAGTTGTTCATTCAGGTGGAAAGGTCAATATTATGAAAACAGAGAGAGAAAAGAGAAAAGAATCAGAAAAAGCATTCGATTGCGGAGGCATCATGACGCTGCAGTTCCTCCTCCCGCCGGACGTGTTGGTGGCGCTGTAGGACCACAAATAAACTACCGTTCGGTATCAGGTTCAAAATGAAATTTGATGGACTGAATGAGGAGCACCTCTCCGTATTCCTGCAGTTTTCGTACATTCGTAACCAAAGTGCTGGAGGGGGTTTGTGTTGTATTTGACAATTTGCTACTGGAAGCTGTTAATGCTCACGGTTGGACACAAACCCAAACCAGAACCGAACCAGCGCCTGATGGAGCACAGGTTGGCGGGACCTTGTCCAATACAGGGCGCTATTGGACGAGAAAAAGCTTAGGCTTCAAAGCGTTGTCTATCTTTCCATGTTCTGAACTGATTACGTCAATAAAATAAAAAGGTGAAGAAAATGAGGAACGCTTCACGAATTTGCGTGTCATCCTTGCGCAGGGGCCATGCTAATCTTCTCTGTATCGTTCCAATTTTAGTATATGCACGACCGAAGTCGCACGACTCAGACCTGCAGAAGAGTAATACATCTATGTTTATATCCGGACATGGGTCACAATCACGGTAGGACAGTAACCGAGAGACCAGAAAAAAGGCTGTGGTGTGACGACATGCTCGGAGGAATTCAATGGCGGAAGTCGGGTTCGTTTCTTTGTGGTGCGTTTAGAAGCAATTCGAATCTTTAGAATCTTTTTGGGACTCGTTCGCTAAAATATGCAGAAACAGACGACGCCTGGCCAACCAAAGACAGTCAGAGCCCTGCTCTCTCGACGAATCAGCCGGAAGCTGCCGTACAAGTTTTCCCTGCGCAGGCGTCCCACAACGGCTGTGAATCACGTGTGACTCCAGAGCCTTTGTTTTCATTCATTCAGACACACGCCGCTTCTCACAGCCAGCCGCACAGCGTTGCTGTCTGACTGAACCGGGGAAATCATGATGTGGAAGTCGCTGCCTTGTGTGGTTGTGATAGATTTTAATTTACACCCCATAAACCTGAAATGACTCCTGCAGCTGACTCAGTTCGTGACTGTCTGAGCTCCGATCAGTCCGGCGGAGCGTGAACGCAGCACAGAACTGCAGCGACGCTCCGCAGCAGCGGTGGCCAAAAGGACGACTTTCTAAATCATAACGGTCTTTTATGTCAAGGGCAACAAGCAACAAATCCCTCCACAATATCTGGTGTTTCACACGTATGTATTTAGACGTGGACGAAGCATGACGCGCTGAATCACACGTCGCCGCCATATTGGAGGTGGCAAATTCAATCGGAGAGGAGAGGATGCCGCGTTCACGTGCAGTTTGGAATTGTAACAACGGGGTTTAGGTCCAACGCACATCTGATGGGATCCCCTTTCACAGGAGTGATCAAAAAGTACTTCTCATCATATCTGGCCATGATTACATCAACTCAAGAGCAGCATTGGCTGGGAAGAAACTAAATGTAAAATATCATCAAGTGTCCGGGTGTATATTCATATTGGTTCACTGACCGCCATCCAACGCTTTAAATGCCTCCACTGCTTGCTGGCGTTACTCTGGCGTTGCTCTGGCGTACCTGTCTTGATGACATGGAAGACCCTGTCAAAACAAAGCAAACGGGGAGCTGCACATGCGTTGTAATGTGCCACTAAAATGCCAAAAGGTAAGAATAGTTTCACAGAATAATTACAGAGAAAATGTCCTCTATCCACTCGTGATAAATGGGAAGCATGTGCACCACCTGCGTTATAACATCATATATTTTCACATCGGTTCCAAGAAGGCATAAGAATGGACCGCCTCTGTTTCTGTTCTGCGCCCAAAGTTGGAAGTTCATTATTCAGAGTTTTTGACACTTTGGTGAGTGACTCATAAAGACTCGAGTCTCTCGAAAGGAATCGGATTCCCTTTCACGTCACGATACGACTTTCTGACAATTCGAGTTCCGAAAGGATCCAGGAAGTGGAAGGTGGTCATAAGTAAGCCCATCGGCTCGCGACGTGATTGGGCGACCGGGAAATGAGATGCGCAGCGATTGGCTGGGTGGCCAACCGTAAACTCATTCTGTTAAGCAGGCAAGCACGCAGATTGGTGAATCAAAAAACATGGACTTCCACCTTATTAACGTGTAAAAAGAAATTCAACGTCTACTTTTCACTTTTTGTTTCTTTGCTGCTATAAAAACATTTTGAATGACATCATACATCTATATAGTATTAAGAATCTTAATTTGACAGTCCAAGTAGGAATATGAGTCCTGGAAAATGGCTACAGTTTCAATGGCCTATTACTACAAATCCTACTTTTCTTTACGATCGTCATTTTGATTGTCAACAATGTTTTTGCATAAAAAACATTCTTCCCGTCTGAGGGCAAAGAAACGAACCAGGGAAATGTTTTAATGACTCCACTTCTCTCCAAAGCTTCTTGTTTACTCCAAGAAATATAAAGATTTCCTCTTCATGTGGTTGTGACTCACCTGGTTTCTGCTGCTCCCACCCGAGCGTCCAAAATTCCGCTCTGACTCTCCTGCAGGTGGGAACACTCACAGCAAAGCCCCGATTACAGCTTCAACTTTTGTTTCACACGATAAAATCAGTGTGTGTCAAATTTGACATGCAGACACATCAGCATAACAGGTTTGCAGCATGAGCCGCACACGTGAGAACAAACG
>JASSRZ010000051.1:3911712-3931846 GCA_032164315.1 Malacoctenus gilli | reverse complement strand
CGTGACATCAGCCCAGCCTCCCTGTTGAGCGATTCTGCCGTTAATTACAAGATGCCGGCGAGGGGGTGATGAGGAGATGTCCTACTTCCTCTGGGACGACCAGTGACCGTGTCACCGGTCGTACAGGGTTACTGGTCACCCCCCCTCCACCCGGTGGTCCCATACAACTCAGCTCGACCTCTGCCGGCGGTTGCTGTTGTTAAACACTGTAAACATGAAACCAGATGGCCACATTCTGGTCTGATGATAACCAAACTGTTGCACCTCCAACACGACGCTGGCTTGTGAACCAAAAACCAGCTTGTAATAAATGTATTTATAATTTACTTCATGTGTGAATATTTGGTTGGCGCCCATGAATGTGTACGAGCAGGCAGCCGCACCTTTAAACCGACACCTCCGTCAAAGTCGGCCAGGTTGAACCTCGGAACGACTCGATATGGCCGTGCAACATTATCCCCACGTAGGCACGGCGTCCGCGGGCTTATTTTGGCCGTTGGTTGTGGGCCGGTTATCAACGTCCTGTTTGTGCTCCGGTGACTCCGCGGGCTCGCCACCTGACGGTGGTGTAGTGTGTCCTGGTGGCACATCTCAGACGCTGTGTGGTGGACGCCACGGGCGGGGGCCATTGTTGTTGGAGCTCCCCCGGTGGATGTGACCTCAGGTGACACCACGACGCTAAAGCGGTGAAGGCAAAAAGATTAACTGTTGTTTTTTCGAACTGGAGAGCTGAAACTGATGACTTTTTTCTTCAAACTGCTTCATCAAGTTTCTTAAAAGTTTCACTGTCAACTGCAGCGATGTAAATAAACGAGGTAATAAGCAAGGTATCTTTTTTTACAGTGAGGAAACATTTAATTGCGTGTCAGCATCTCTGACTTGATGTTGGTTTTTTGGCCGTAAAACAGTTTGATGTTGACATCTGTGGAACTTGTTTTCTGTTGAAATGCAATTAAACCGTTTTTTTCGTCCAACTTTTAACAAGTTGTGCTCAATAAAAAAACCCAAAAATGAATGATTTTGAATTATTAGAGCTAATAAAGTCAGGTTGTCTGTTTCCTGTTGAGAAACAGCTCCATCTCGTGGCTGACACACACTGATTCATCAGGAGGGAATCATGGCTAAAAGCAGCCATTCAGGTCTCGTCTATTTCTGGAACCGGCTTTTTAACATGCCGAGTTTACGTCCCAAGACTTAATATCAATGAGTGTTATGTCCCTGTTGTCATGGTAACCACTGGTGCTCATGTTGACAGTCATCCTCCCTCCAGCTACAGGCAGGGGGAGAGGTGGGGGGAGGGGGGGAGTTAAAGTGACACAGCTACATCATGTGAAAGTAAAGCGGAGCAGCTCACCAGGGTGAGTCGAGCCTTTTTATAGACCCGCTGAGTCTCTGCAGGTCTGCACGCTGATTTCAGCTCCGAGTGGACGACCTGCCTTTAACAGCACCCCCCACCCCCCCCCCTCCCCCCTTCCAACGCCGTCATGACTAACACGCTTTGTTTTCTGGCTCCTCTCTCTGGTCATTCGTGAGGTGCAGATGGACGAGCAGCTGATGCAGGAGGCTTTTCCTTGTGCAGCACTCTGAGCGCGAGGACCTGAAGGCATCCTGAAATAGAAATTGAAAAGAGGAGGAGGGAGAGGAGAGGGAGGAGGAGGAGAGACGGAAGGAGGAGGAGGAGGAGGGAGGAGGGTTTCAGCACAAGCCTTGGTATGCCAGGCTCAGTGGCGAGCATGGCGGTGCAGAAGAAGCAGAGCGTCGTCCCTCCATCGCAGGGACCCCTTTCGACACGGACCGTGGAGAGCCAGAGGAGAGGAAAGCGCGCAGGACGCACGGGAGGTGAGTCTCGTCTTCGCTCCGCATCCCAGCAGCATCTCGTCCCAGCCAGCCGCCTCCTGACGCACGCCGCCGACGATGCCAGATCACAGAAACGGGACTCCGGGATGTGATGATGCACGACGAGATTAACGGCGTCAAACGTCGCTGTCGGGAAATCCTCTCCGCAAGCGTCTGCGAGCACCAGGCCTGCGTGAACACACGTTACATAATGAGCCGCTCCTGTCGTCGTCCACTCAAAGAAAACATTGCGTGCGTCTTTCTTCCTCTGGGTCTCGGTTGGTTTTTGACCTTTGTCTCCACTCGTCTCGGTGGGACTCATGTGGACGGGTCAGGTGCTCACATGCTCCTCGCCATTCACAGCCGCCTCATAAAGGCTCTTTCATTGGCTGACCCTCAGGCCCCTGCAGTCCTCAGGAGTCCCTGTTTGGGACGGCCTGTCCGACCCGATCCACTTTAATGCTTGGATCCTCGCCGGACTGAAAAAAGGACAGATTTTGGGTGCTTTTTTTTGTCGGGACAATAGGACTCACTGATGATGCTCGCATTTCTAACTTCTCGCCTCATGCTTCTCTCCAGAGAACGGCTCCTTCATCAGAAACCACTCAGAGACCAATGTGGCACTCCGCTCTGTCAACAAGTCCTTCCAAATGTGCAACACACTCCCTCTGCGAGCCGCTGCAGGTTTGACTGATCACTAGTTTAACCGGAGCTTAACTAGTCCTTCAACCTGGCAGGTGATGCTTCAGGGCTGTCGACTGCTCAGGACACTGGGGGGACGTTCTAGGGGGGAGTCGGTGTAGATATTGTCGATACACTCATATTTGTCCTAATGGCGTTGCCGTACTAAGATGCCAGCTGTGCTACGAATCAGGCAGGTGATCCGAATCAGGTGAGCAAATTTTCATTTTACCGCAGATTCTCCAAAGCTCCAGAAAAAGTCGCCATATCTGTCACGAGTCACTTGGGACCAAAAAAGTCGGCAAGAAGATTCAGAGAGCGGCGAGATTGGCAGCACGGCTGCTGGGAAGTTTCCCGCCAGTGTGAGAAAACGTGTGCGAGTCTCAGCTCAGCGTGATAGTTGACAGCTCTGAAGTTTCATCACAGGATTTTGAAGGATTGGTGTTTGCAGAATTGAACAAATCTCTTCTTCTCGCTTCTTTGGCAGCGAACGGACTGAATGTGGACGAGAGGCTGAAAGCAGCGCGAGAACGAAGAGAGGAGCACCAGAGGATCCTCGGTGAGCTGCCGTTCACGCCTCCCGGCCGCTCCACTGTCCTCGATTCTGGCCTGGCATTAACACACATATGAGTCTATTAATACCGGCCGCTGCGTCCTCAGCCTCTCGGGAGTCCGGCAGATTGGAGCGCGAGCAGCGAGCTCGGCGCTACTACGAACAACAGCTGCAGGAGCGCAAGAAGAAGCTCCTGGAGCAGCGGCTGAAGGAGGAGAGGAGGCGCGCCGCTGTGGAGGAGAAACGCAAGCAGAGGCTGCAGGAGGAGAAAGTGAGCGACACCTAAACTCCTGCCGCTTCATGCTGCTGAGCTCCAGGAGTTCGTCTCTGACCAAACCGTGTTGTTTGTGCCAACGGAGGAGCGACATGAATCTGCAGTTCGCAGGACGCTGGAGAAGAGCCAGAAGGCCCAACTGACCCTGAGTCAGATCACACGAGGGAGGAGGCTCACCAAGACCGGTAAGAGCTGACCAGGTGCCTGCCGTTAACCACAACTAACCAAAGGGAATCTTCACTCACTGGCATAAAAATGAAGCCTCAAACTTACAAGCTGTTTAGTTTGTTTACCAACTAAATTCAAAGACCAAAAGTCTTCGTTTTCATATTTGTCAACAAGTAGCGATTAGCTGAGGATAAAAACCCACCTTTGCTCATTCTGAACCAATCAGAGCCAATTCCCTTGATTGACAGCCACTCAGTCTTAAGCAACTCCCATCATAACATGTGATGCATTCACGAGAATTGTAAATTACAGTTTTAAAGAACAAACTGCATCTAAAAAGCAGCAGAGCCAACAACATTTTAAGCCAGTGATAGTGACTTTTGAATTCATATCAAGGCCTAAGACTAATCAGCATTAAAAAAGCAACTTAGCTAACTAACAGAGTTTCAAAATAAAAACTACAATTATGGCAAAATCATAACATGTTATGTGAAAATATGGTCGTCTCAAGCTGCCTTTCAACTTCATCCTCCTAAACTCACAATAATCTCACTTCCTGCTCGGTGTCTAATCGAAGACAAACTTCTCCGCATGCCTTCTTTCTTCTCTCTCTGTTGCTTCTTTAAAACTGCTGATCGATCGGCGCGTTAGTTTCGCGCCGGTCGCCGCTGACAGCCTGGGAGAAGAACCTGGTGAGTCGCCTGCTGACGCCGACGTGCTCCTTCCTGGCCAGGAGCCGGAGCGCCGGCTGTCAGTCTGGACAAGAAGGTACTGCGACAAACCAGCATCATCACGCCGCTGCGCTGCAGCATGGCGGCACTCACACTAACCTCCTGCACCGGCTCTGCTCCTTCTCCTCCCTCCGCTGGGTCACGTTTCCATCCCTTGCACTGTTTTTTTCCCCCAAAACCATCTGTGCTTATTTCTCTTGTTGTTGTGGTGCGCAAACACTGGCTCAGTTGTCCATGTTTGTCGCCGTGCAGTTTCATTCCACTCCATGAACACAACCACCCCTCACAAAGCGCAGCAGCACCACAGGCTGCCCACCTCCACCTACAACAACAGCCAGCAGAGGAGCATCAGCCCGGCACAGGTAAACCTCATGTCGCCTGCTCCGACACACCTTCTTAAACTATCAACCTACAACAAATCATTGAAAACATCGGAATACCATTTAAATGTATTGCTTGACACACAAAACACACATTACTTTTACTGTCATAATTAAGGCCTTATAAAAATCAATTTTGAAAAATATTTGAAAAACTTTGTTTATTTTTATGACTCATAAGGTAAAATTAACGAAAAATAAAGCAAAAATAGTTCTGAAATATTTTGTGGTTTAACTCAGTTTAATTTTTGATTTGATTTCTCGAATTGCAGTCAGATTTTTGGACAAAATGAGGGGGAAAAAATTAAAAACTCTTGTTTTGTTTTCATGTTGTTTCACAGACTAAAACGCTGAAGAAATGTTCTCCGGGAAGCTCGAAAGCGAGACCAACTTCGGCCAAAACGGTGGCGAAACCGTCGGCGGTTCAACACAGAACTGCGTCTCCATCGCCTGAGCGGTAGGTGGGACATCCGCCGCTTTCAGAATACAGAGACCTGAGGACAGAGCGAGACGTCTTCTCTCCCCTAAAGGACGTCCCAGAGATCCATCAGCAGACACTCGACCCCCCTGCAGCTGGAGCTGCCGTCCGTCCCCGAGGAAGACGCTGCCGTCTACACTCCAGCTCTGTCGCCTGGCAACGCCAGGCCCGTCAGGAAGCCATATGGAGGTCAGCCAGAGGCTCAGAGGGAGGAACATCCTCTAAAGACTTCAAACCTGCCTGGCGCAGAGAGGGAAGTTCCCAGCAGAGCAGCAGGAGACGGAAGTAAGAAACGCTTCGCAAACAACAGTGTGACAACGTCTCTGTCATGACTTTAAGCTGACATTATTTCTCATCAGGTCCAATAAAAACACCGCCAGCAGCACCGGACGGTACCAACAGACCCTCAGCCGGGACGACGGACCCAAATGAGGCCTCGCGTCTGCTGGCTGAGAAGAGGAGAGAGGCACGACTGCAGCGGGAGAAAGAGGAACAGGAACGCCTTCAAAGGGAGGAGGCAGAAAGGTGGAGCACACCTCCTCAGCGTTGCGACACGGCCGTCGCGGTGGCGCGGTGTTTACATCGCAGTCTGTGTGCAGGCGGAGCCGTGAAGACCTGGAGCGCAGGAGGGCGGAGGAGCGAGCGAGGCAGCACGCCGAGGCCCAGCGTCTCATCGAGGAGAAGAGGAGGAGGGAGGAGGAGGAGCAGCGGCGGGCGGAGGAGGAGAGAGCTCAGGCCATGAGGGAGGCTGCGCTCCTACAAAAACAGGTGAGTGGGAGGGGCACAGGACAGGAAGTGAGCCGCTTCCAGGACAAAAGTCCAGTTCATTCGATAAGCATCGTCCAAAACAATGAATGGCTCCTCGAACTCTCATGAACTGTGTTTTTCCTCCATCTGCTTCGGACACAGCGAGAGGAGGAGCTGGCCAACGAGAAAGCCCGAGCGGAGCAGCTGAAACAAGAGCGAGAGATCCTCGCTCAGAAGGAGGAAGCCGACCGGCAAGCGAGAAAAAAGGTGAGAAACGTTTGGTTTCAAAAGTGAAATCTTTCTTGCTACGCTCTGAAAAGTCCCCAAACTTCTTGGAACAACAGTTATTGCAAACTTTAATCTGAGAATCTGCTCATGAGGGCTGCTTGTTCGTTCTCCAGCGACTTGAGGAGATCATGCGGAGAACCAGAAGGACAGATTCCCCAGATACGGTGAGATTTAGTGCCTGTTTCAAAGCACATGGCCTCAGGTCCATCATGACGCACATTCAGCGTTGCCCAACACCTCGTCAGCTGTGCCTCTGAAGCCGCACAGCCTTTTATCCTCTCTGAAAAAGCTCAATTCAAAGACCAAAAACAAACTTTGCAGAAACCTGTTTCGGTGAGGATTTTGCCAAACGACGCCCAACCAAAGGAAAACACAGAGCCTGTGCACAACAACAAGGGAGAAGAAGCCATCAAGCTGTCTGTGGGGACCAAAGCCGCCCAGCTGGGGCTGAGCCACGGCGACGACATGGTGCCCGTGGTGGCCTTCAAAGAACGCAGGTCGCTCCGAACGCTCTCCGGCCTGGACGAGATCCAGACTCACCAGCGAGCAGGTGAGGAACTGCCACGTCCGTTCTCTGGGTCCCAAGTCACTCGTTTGGTGAATTGAAGAGCAAAAACCAGAAATTAAAACATTACTTAGATGCAACGAGTTCTCCAAAGGATGTTGGTCTCAGCGAGTTGCTGTTGTTTAACACAAAGATTATTTTCTTTATTATTTTGGCTATTTTAAGTTAGTTCATGAACAAAATATAGTTTTCAGTTTGTTAAAGTTAATTCAGTTGCCTAAAATGTTTTTATACCTTTCAGCGAACGATGATAACTTTTGTAGAAAATGTGTTTTTCGATAAACAACAATGATGTTTTTTTTTTTTTTATCTGGTTCAGAGGTCATCTGAGCTGCAGCAGAGTCGCACAGACTTTTGTGGAGGAGCTGCGGCCCCCCTGGTGGAGGCAGGAGTTGCTGCACCGCGAACGCCCTAAATATCCTTCGGCACCTTCCAAGAGCATGAAAAAAAACAAACAAAAAAAATGACAGCCTTGCCTCTCCGTGGGAGAAATCAGCATCCGGTCACTCTAATGCTGTGTATAACTAATGGCACAAATAATTACGCAAGACGTGTGATCCCACGTCCACCAGGCTCTTTGTTTTGATTTGCTCCAATAGCGCCTGTCCAAGTAAACCGTAGATGTGGACGTGCTCCTGCTAGCCAGTTTATATTTACAGGGAGTTTTGCCTTTGTGAAACCGTAAGAGCAGCATTTCTAAAGAGTCACGGCATGTGACGTGCTTTTTGCTTAGTCCCGGCATTTCCTGCTGTCCGAGCACTTTCCTCCTTCCTCTGCGGGATTAGAGAAGCCCGGAGTCGCAGCTGGAGCCAAAGACGCGGCGAGCGATGGCGAGCGAGGCGGGGACACTTCCCGCGCTTGTGCCCGGCTCGCGGACTGCTGCCGACGTTTAGCAATCACGTATCTCAAAGCTGCTGCGGAGCGAAGCCTCCAGAGACGCTGCTTCAACCTGTGTGTGTGTGCGTGTGTGTTTTAGATGATCGACGCTCAGCGCCTTTCCTGCACTGAACTCCTGCAATCATTTAGCCTGCGAAGCCTGAGGCCTGAAACTAAGCTGACTTTAATATAAGAAAAGCCGAAAACGCGATGTGTGACATTCAATATTGCATCGCTTGTAACTTACAGCGTGTGGAAAAGTCAATCTGTGCCATATTTCATTAAAGTTGATACCACGCCACATTCCTGCTTCTTGAATTCACTTTTTGAATAACACAACTTTGCTACAGAGAGAAACACACCAGCGAGAGGAGACGAACTGACTTTACAGAGACCATCGACAAACTCCAACGTGACTTAATTGATCTGAAGCCCGAAGCAACAACCAATCAGACACGTGGACAACAGACCAGTGACACCACCGTCCACGTGGGTCCACATGTCCCACAGTCTCTTTCGCCCACAGGGGACAAAAGTTTCCATTCGTGAATCATCAGCAGGGTTGTTTCAGTAGATCAGTTTTTTTAGTGTCACACATCCTGACAGAAAGTTTCCTTCCCATGTTTTCTCCTGAGGATGATGCCGCGATGTTGCTGATACAACGCAGAGAGCGCACGCGCGCTCACATAGACACTCTTACCTCTCACCTCTTCTGTGGCGAGTTAATCTGCATCTCTGCTTTCATCCAACAACGTCGCGCAGTTTAAATTGTCGACTGACGGATTTGAAACCAAAACAAGTTGCGACTCCATCAACATCGTCAGCAGGTGAATGCTCTGATGAACAGCACACCAAAAAGTCGCGATTCTGCTGGAATGTTCCACTTGGAAACGCGACCAGTTCCGCCACCTTGTGGCAACAACGTGTAAGTCCATCGCAAGCCGACTGATGAGAGGGTTTGCTGCTGTTTAATAAATGATGAATAAAAGTTTCGTTTAAAAAACACAATAAAAACTTTATTATTCAACACAGATATCAGACACACTCTTTACAACAATAGTTTAATATGTGCTATTTTTTTGTGGTTCAAAACTCTATTTGATCCACTGGAAGATCCGCTGTGTCTTCAGAGGCCTTGAAGTTTGCTGTGAGGACACCAGAGACACAATTTAGGACATTCAGACATCAAAAGGACATTGATTAGGAGTCAAACACGTGGATCACCTGTCCTCCACAGTCCTGCTGGACGGATAATAGACCTTGAAGGTGAAGCCACTCCTCGGGAAGGAACCCTGGGACGGACGACACAGTTTAGTGAGCAAGTTTAACGGTTGCGTGACGGAGCTTGACGGGGCGTGTCAGAGCGTCGGGTCACACCGGATTCAGACAGACGCAGCCGGTGTTGGTGACGTTGAAGGGGTCGTATTTGTCGGCGAAGACGATGACGTCGGGGACGGGGTAAATGCGAAGGGAGAAGTCGTAGGCCCAGAACACCGGGCTGACGTACAGAGGCAGAGGACTCAGGTGTCCCTGAGACAAGATGGTCTTCACAAACTGGACAAACGAGGAAAGAAGACGGTTCATTCAGGAAAGATTTGGCTAAACAGCCACATGGGGGATGTCTGTCAGTGGGACCCACGTGGTTTGGGATGTCCAGACAGTTGTTGGGCAGGCGGACGCAGTTCCTGCACATCTTGTTGACGAGGTCCTCCCTGATGACAACGATCTCCTGGCTGCAGTACTGGATCCTAGACGGAAAACAAACCCCAACCAGCATCAATCTGTAATTCTGGGATCCGTTTCCAGAACTCGATGGGCCAGAAGGGCCACTGAGCTGGTTTACCTGCACGGGTTGGTGGTGAACACGGAGAACGGCACCTTCTGTCTGAACTCCTCTGTGATGTGGTCGGCAAGGGGCGGTCTGAGGGACGCACAGTCGCCCACCCTGTCACCACTGATTCGCCACCAAGATCTAACCAACAAACCGCCTGTGGCGGGTGGAGTCTCACCTTGGCAGGATGGTTCCTGGGCCGGGGTCCTCGGGACCGGGGACGAACACGAAGCGGCTGCTGCGGATCGAGGAGCATCAGACAAGTCAAACACGGCGGACGGCGGAACGCCACAAACGGCCAGCGTGACAACGTCCACTGAACTTTACCTGCTGTGAATGCTCGGGTGGGAACAAATGGCATCAGCCAGTGTCTTCAGGGACTCTACAGACAAAGAGGAAGTCAGAGGTCAGAGGTTAGCTGCCTCCAATGTGTATGCGTGTGTGTGTGAAGAAATTAGGTCTCACCTTTGAGGGATTTGACGTGTGTTTTCCCGTATGGCGCAGAGGAGAAGTTGCCACACAGGATAAAGCAGGTGGGAGGCATGGCAGCGTATCCTGTCGGCGGAACAAAGTCTTCGTCGTCTCACAGTTTTTCCCCCTATCTTGGTCTGAAACCGTCCAATGTTTACACCCGGATCAAACCTGAGAACATGATTTGGAGCTTTTCCATCACTTCCACGCTGTCCAGCCACACGTCAGAGACGATGACGAACATGGCGTCCTCGTTCTCCTCCTCCAGCTGCTTCAGTTTGGCAGACGCCTTCACCGATGTGGTTGACGGCCCGCCGAAGAAGTTGATGTCCCCGTAGTACGCCCTGGAAGCGACGGGCGAAGACAATCAGACGGCCCATGGGACAATGTCCGCTGGACGCTTCCTAAACCGACAAGTGACGTCGGGTTGCGTCTCGCTTCTTCGGACTTGCTCACCTGGTGGCGGCGGACGGCTCCGTCGGAGGGAACCCGAAACCGTTGACGTGGAACACGGAGTCCTCGTACCAGCCTGGGAGTAAACGGCGAAACACTGAACTCAAACACGAGATCGATGCTCCTCTGACTACGTGTAGCGTCTCTGCTGTACACATGATCACTCAGAGAGTTTGATGGATTTTTGAAGCACATAATGACTTCAGTAGCGCTGGATTCGTATGGCGACCTACAAGCATCCGAAGGAATCAACCGTGACTACCTGTGAGCGAGATGAATGAAAACATTCTTGGCAGAAAGCTTCAAATGAACAGCAGCTGGATGTCATCGTCTGAACATGTGAACTCTCACAACAGGATGATCAAAAAGCCAAAAAATGACATTTCTGTGGTGAGATATAGGAGCATGTGGCCCTTTCAGAGTCCACTTTGCAGGAGGTAGAAGGAGAAAGCCGAATAGGCGTCTTGGTAGAGGTTTGCACTCAGAGTGATGTCGGGGTCTCACCTTCTGCCAGCACGAAGCAGGACTCTGTGTACAGGCCGTTGTGAAACTGGTGAGGATGCTGTCAAGGACAAACGTCCCACTGAGGAACAATCACACTTCTATGTGTACACGGGGAAAGGATATCGCTTTGGACATGTCCAGCTGTACCGTGCCACTTGGGTCCTCCAGATAATATTTACCCTGAAAACAAACAAAAACCAAACAGGATCAAGGAGTTGATGAAGTCGGTGGAATTTAATCTATTTATCAAACTGCCGTCTGAGGGACAGACTCACCTCTTTAAGCTGCGTGATCATTCCCAGGACGATGACCTCGCCCAGTTTGGCCGTGCTGCCGAGCAACGCTTCGATGGTTTTCAGCTAGAAAACAAGCCCGAAACTGAAGCCCAGCGAGTGAATGAATGTAACCGAGTGTGTTCACACGTTCACCGCTTCATTTTCTGCACCTGGAACTTGTTTTGACCTTCTCCCGCTGCCGCTCCGATGGCTGGAGGCGTGAACAGCTCGTGCCGGTGAGTCCGCTGAGGAGACAGAGACACAGAGACAGTGAGGACAGTGGGCGGGGGCGGGGTCCAAAGCGTGACCCTGTGACCCCGAGCCCACCGACCTGCTGCAGCAGCGTGTAGCGCTCCCTGAACACCTCGGCTTTGTCCCTGGCAACGCCGCACAGGCTGGGCGCCGGGTGGCTCGTCATCGCCACGCTGGAACCAAAGTTTTACTGAACTTCACAAAAAAAAACCCAGAAAAGTATTTGTGCCAACACCAGCTGATGTTTACTCACGGTAGGAACTTCTTCCTCTCGTTACTGTAGATGTACCGGGGAACATCGTATGCTCCGATGATGTTAAACACGTTGTCCCTGGAAAGAAAACAACTTTCTGGAAAAACTTTAAAAGCAACAAACCTGGGAGCTCCGTGAACGTCTTTGTTGTTTCAAACACTTTCATTAACAGGACACAACATGTTTGACAGCTGAACTCGTCACTCACGCTGCCTCGTCGCAGGACTGGGAGCAGTTCTGCACGGCGCTCTCCACCACCGCCAGCTCCACCATGGTGGAGGACACTGCAGGGACAGAGACAGGGACAGACAGCGGTCAGGAGGGGGGTCCGCTGCGTGGCCGCGGCGGCTCCGGGACTCGGCGCACTCACGCGGCTGCTTCTCCACCTCGTCCAGCAGCTTGTCGAGGAGCTCGTCCAGCTCGCCGGGACTGACGGCGTCCAGCGCCTCCACCAGGAAGCGGCTCGCCTCCCTGCGGGGACAGACGGAGTGAACACGGACAACAAAGCACCGTGAGCCCCGCTGTGCTCCGAGAGGACATCGCAAACAGAAGAAAACAGTCGCAACATGAATAAAACCAAAATAAAGCCTACGGTCGCAGCATGAGGCCCCTCATTTTAAAGCCCGCCAACACTTTAGTCTTTATTTTCCGGGACGTCTCCATCCTTCGCTTGACGGGATGTTTGGTGAATCAAGCTTTGGCGCGAAATGTCACTTCCGCATACACGCCATCACTACCGCTATAATGTGACTTTCAAAGTAAAACCACGTCAACGGAGTTACGTCGTGCGATAATTTTCATCGTCACTGTTACTGAAAGTCACGCAAACAATAAAATAATATTTTTTAAAGGAGCCTATTTTCACTCTTTCACTTTGATATTCTGCAGCTTTGGGTTGATTCGAGAATTGTTAAGCTTGATAAAAATTGAAACGTACATTTTAAATTACTTAACTAAATCCATATTTCTCTCTAGCAAAAAAAGGCATTACATGATAAATACTTTATATTTTAAACTCACTTTCGTTAGTATCTTGTTTCACGCACATGTTAACAACTTTTATGTTGAAAACTAGGAAGAACCGGAAGTGACTTTTTCTTTTATGCTTGTGTGTACACAGCTGATTGAGAAGAAGCCTTTCGGGTTGTTCAGGCATTCAGCTTACTGAGGCGACAACTTATTCCAGTATGAGTAATTAATACTCGATTCTTCAATCCGCTCTGCAACCTATGAGTACTTTTACCAGCTGGATTACTTTTTCGCTGCATTTACTTATATCGTTTCTGTGTCTCGGATGCTGTCTAGTTGCCGTTTCTCCCGCCTGTTACAGGAGTCTAATTCTGCACGTTTTGCACAAATATTGACCTAAATGCTTGTTGATTAAAACGGACAAACGTTGAATTCACCCAAGCTGCTTTTCTACCACGCTGGTTTTGCGAGCGTCCTTTATTTTGAAATCCCACGCGGCAAATCCTGAGGACAGGTGACATTTTTTTTCCAGACACATTTTCGGACAGAGAGCTTCGTCCGCGCTGTGTGCGCGCAGCGGCCCGGATGGACGCGGCCATGGAGCGGCACTGCTCGGAGCTGGTGGCCCGGGAGAGAAGCGGACACACGGCTGTGATGGAGGCCGGCCTGCTATATGTGTGGGGCGGATACATGGTGAGAGGAGGCTCCCATCCAGCACTGCAGCGGACGGAGGACAAGGACGTTTGTGGTCCTCACATGGGGACACTTATGTGGACACTGTCTCACAACAGAGGCGGTTTATCACCAGCTACATGCATCACAAAATCATCTTATTTGATTCAATTTGCAGGCCTGTGCTTATCATAAATGAATCAACAGAGGAACTGTAACTCTGTTATCAATCAATAATTATATATATTATGAAAGAAAGTCTGATTTGATGATATTTTCAGACTGCTAACTTTCCACCAAGGACGTAACAGTCTCTGTTTTTTCGGCAGTCTATCGCTGACGACGAGATTTTCCTCCCCAGCGATGAAATCTGGGTCTACGACATCGAAGGAGGCACCTGGTAAGAGGAAGCCGGATGTCCACCTTTCCTCCTGAGACCACCTGTATCAGTATAGGAGGGTGAAACGTCCATCTGAAATGTCTTCATGTCCTGTTAAAGGAAAGTGTTTCACATGGGCGGAGAAGCCCCGCCCTCCATGTCCGGGACCTGCGGCTGCTCCCTGGATGGACACATGTACATTTTCGGAGGCTGCGATGACAACGGACAGACCAACCAGGTGGGGACGCTGATCACGTGACTCGGAGCGTGAATTCACCTCACATGTTGGAGGACACATTAGCTGATGACGCGTCTTCTGACAGATCTACAGTGTGGACCTGATGGACGGCACATACATGTGGAGGAAGCTCACGCATGAGTTCGGCTCTGCTCCGTCACCCAGAGACAAGTTGTCCAGCTGGGTGTATGACGGCAGGTGAGAGCTGCAAACAGCACCCGGAACATTCTACAGTTCATACAATGACATCAATATATAAAAAGAATTAATCCCAAAAAATTCTGAAGCTGTTATACAATCATTCAAATTATTGTACAGTTATCATAATAAAATAATATAAATATGTGGAAATAAATTAAAGCAATAAAAACCATCAAATTCTATCAGAAAAATAATTCCAGAATAATTTGAATTATTTAAAATTATTATACAATTAAGACAAAAAAATTACCAAATCTGACATTTGATAAGAGTAAAATTATAAAAGAAAAAACAATAAATCATAAATTAAATTCGAAGGAATATATAATATAAATCAATTTTTCTCATGTCAAAAATGTTTTCTGAACTCTAGTTGGACAATTTTGTTTTATTTTCTTCCTTGTTTCTGGTTTGTTTGGATAAGAGAAAAGAAAAAACATCATTTGGGTGATTTGTGTCCTCCTTTTGCTTCATCCTCTCCAGGCTGATTTATTTTGGCGGTTACGGTCACAAACTCCTGACGGACGTGGACAGCAGGAACCGAAGCTTCATCGTGGACGAGACGTCTTGGGTAACGCTCAGTCCGATGAGGCCGACGTCCTTTTTCGTCCGACTTCCTGTTGATTTTTGATGTTGTTTGTCAGGTGGAAGATGTTTTCTGGGGCTGGAATAATGAGGTTCATATATTTGATCCCTCACGCTCCACGTGGAGCGAACCGCGAGTCCAGGTGAGTCAGTGGCAGTATTCAGAAATACCGACTACGATAGAAAGATGAACTGAGAAATAACCTGCCGTCTGACCTCCAGGGCCGCGCGCCGGCGCCCAGGGCTGCCCACGCCAGCGCCACTCTGGGCTGCAGAGGATACGTTTGTGGCGGCAGAGTCATGGTGGGAGCGTATTTCACTTTTTGACTGCAGGTCGTCGATGTAACAAGCTCGATAACATCAACTTGTGTTCGTCTTTTTTTTGCAGGAAACCAGAACGAGCGACATTCACTGTCTGGACCTCGAATCCTGGACGTGGACAGAAATGTACGTGCAACACCGAAGTCTCCTCCTGTGTTTTTGTCATGTGACCGCAGTTACTGCTTCTCTTTCGTCCAGAGAGATTTTCTTGTGGACGCTCTGCAGACTGACAGCTGGGCAATCACCTTGACATTTCACGTGTGCTTTGGTCCTGTTAGAGGACGACAGTCAGAGGTCTCTTCTGGGTTCTGGTGGCGTCAGTTCTAAGATAAAAACCTTCAGTAAACGTGTTTTCCAGACTCCCAGATACCTCGTCTCCAGTCGGGAGATCCTGGCACACGCTGACCGCCGTGTCGGAAAACACCCTGTTCCTGTTCGGAGGCCTCAGCGTCGACTGCAAACCAATGAGTAGGTGCTTCAACTCCTCTGATCTCCACTGACGGTTCGTCTTTCTGTAAGTCAATCCTCTTTCTCGTCACTCAGGCGACGGCTGGCTGCTCGACGTGGAAGCCAAGAAATGGACTGAATTCCAGCATCCGTTCAAGAACAAGCCGAGGTAAAAGCGTCTGAAGGGCGTCGGTTTGAAGTTCCATTTGTTGCTCCTGCGTTTTCTACGTTTTCCGTTTCATCTCCGTAGGTTGTGGCACACGGCGTGTCCGGGGAAAGACTCAGACGTGATCGTGTTCGGTGGCAGCTGCGACTACATCCTGCTCGTCGACACCGTGAGTATTCACGGAAAGGACGTGCAGCCGCCTACAAATAACAAACCTTTGATATAGTAAATCAAAACAACAAAATATCTCCGAAACACTCGCAAACAAAGATCCAAGCTGATGGGACATTGTTGCTACGCGTTTCATCAGATTCATATCATTCTGTTTTATATTTTGTATTTTACACAGTATTTCTTACATGCTCTCGTGTGTCTTCTGATGTAATATTCATAATCCCTTATTTCAACTTTCTTTCAGGGTCACTGCAATGATGCGCTTGTTTTCCAGACGCAGCCGTATCCTCTGTTCAGGTGAGATAAACGAGCCTCGAATGTCAAAAATCCCATAATTCCCCTCCAAGATTATTCGCCTTGATTCTCGGTGCAGCTCGAGCTGTTTTATTAACGACGCTGAATTCATCTGAAAACATCCACTCGGCGCTCCAGGTCACATGACTTCATGTAACCGTATTTCTCCGACAGGATTTGCGAGGATTTCATCGCAAAGAACGTGAGAAACTCGGAGAAGCTCCGAAAACAGCTTCCTCTGCTGCCTCCCAAACTGCAGAAGACGGTTCAGAGGAGGATTTCCTTCTACAGGCCAACAAAGAAGCAAAACGCCACCTAAACACGCCCAGAAACACAGCAATAACACACACATACTTTACTGTAAAAGTACTTTGTAAGTACTCTATGGCCTTCGTGTGAGCGCCGCCATCACACTTGAATTTTTTTTGTAAAAAGCAAAATATTTTATGAAGTTTTGTTTTATTGTTTAAAATGTACATTTTATTTTGTACAGTTCGGCAGCTGGGGGCTCCGATCATGAAACAGTGAAATGAAAAGTGTGAGATTACTGGTACTCTAAAGGGGTACGGGTACCCTTTAGGGTACTCGAAAACAATACAGGGTGTAAAAGCCCAGATGAAAGAATAAAATACTGTGAAATGGTTTTGATTTTTTTTAGCATTTTTTAAAATTTAAATACTGTTTTACTATCAAAGATTTTGTTCTGAGAAAAATTATGCAGATTAATGAGGTGCTGAGTACTTTATTTTGAAAGTGCCATGTTGCTCTGGGAGTCAAAGGCTTTTGAAATCTTTAATCCAAAAAAACAAGATTCATCCAAAACCATCAGTTTTGAGGGGACACACGTTTACCGCCTTTAACCGCCAGGGTGCAGCAGCTGTCCAAGGTCATCTAAGACTAAGCCGTGAGTGTGGCTTTCTGAGGTGCCACATTCCTGCACATGAGTGGAAAAGTGCAGGAAGTGCGGTCAGGGAGGGAACCTTAAACAAATACTGCTGCTTCGTACCTTCGCAGGGCTGGAACCTCTTCGAACTGCACCGTTCGCTCACAAACGCCAGAATCAAACCGCCACCGGCTGCAGAAACGCTGAGATTCAGCCTGCTGTACAAGTCACATGGTGTCATTTACGGTTAAAAAAAAAAACAAGCCAGGAGATGTAAGTCACGGCTGACAAATAGCAAATGTTCAGGGGGTAGAAATGGGTAACGGCGTGGGTGTCACCCTCTTGTCACCCGTTCACACTGTCTTCGACCTGCAGTTTGCCGGTCAGCTGAACTCCCTCTCGATGGTGTCCATCAGCTCCTCCTCGGACCCATCGTACAGGATGACGGGCGTGGCCAGAGAGGAGGCGTGGCAGCCGCTGGCCGTCCTGAGGAGAGAGTCAGCAGAGTCCTGAGTGACGGCAGGAAGACGACCTGAGGCATCCTGCTGAAACTTCAGGAGGAAATCAAACTGAGCTGATGTGATGCACGGAAGTTACACACAACCACTTGTTGGTTCTTTCTTTGCTTTCTTGTTTGTTCCCAAACATTTCTAACCAAAGGAATCGACAACATACCTGTATGAGTGTGTGTGTGTGTGTGTTTCCAGGTTGGTATTTGATCCTTTAAGGTGAATTTGATCTCTTTTTTGAGCTCCAGCATCTATTATTTACTGCAGGTCCTCTGAGCTACTTACAGCTGGTTTGGTGCAGCAGCTCCTGTCCGGGTTAGAAAGTCCTGCGAGGACCGACAACAAAACACACACACTTCAAATCAATCACACGTGTCTAAGATGATATTTTAGAGATAAATAGTTCAAACTTGAGTGATAAAACGAAGCCTGAGCAACGGGAAAATGCGTCCACTCACGTGATGCGGCGTCGGACAGACAGCTGTGTGGGTTGCAGGCTGTGTGAAGGCGGAGCGGCTGTTTTTGTTTACGTGCGTCCCCGCGCCGTGAGGGACACGTGGCTCCTCCGGAGCGGCGCACGGGTCGTCCTCGTTGTCCTCCCGTCCAAAGTGGCAGAGTCCGTAAGTCCTGGACCTCCTGAGGGTCTTCCTGGGGGGGCATGTCTTCACGGAGACCCTCTCCCGCTCCTCGTAGGCCGCCAGAACCGCGTCCAGCTCCGCGTCCGTGTTGTCCTCCTCCCCGGACGGCTCCGAGTCCGGCCCGTCGCTGTGGCGGTCCGGCGGCGCGCGGTTACGCGCGTTGCGCAAAATGCTCTGAATTTTGAGAGGCTTGAACACGCCGGAGTCCCGTTTGGGCGAAGCGACACCGGCGGCGGTCCGGCTCACCTCGCCGTCAAGCGCAGGTGCGACCCTCTTCCCGCGGCTCGTCCCGGTGCCCATGTCCGCGCGCTGCCACACTCACGCCCCCATGTCCGGATCCCAGATCAGTAAGTCAGTGAAATCCCGGAGCCGAGCATCAGTCTTTGATCCCGGTAGAGTTTAACGTCAGTTTTCAGTCAGCTTTACGATGGAAAAAGACGCTTTTCTGGCTCATTAAAAACACACACAGACACACACAACTTTAGACGTTTTCCCTCAAATCTCACAGACACGTCACCGAGAACATCGCGCGCTGTGCGTCCACGGAGCGGATCTGAGTTAGACTCGCAGCCTGTAAACTTTCGTGTAACTCCAAACTAAGATGAGAAACAGAGTATCCATTACATAAGAGTTTGGCGCAGGACCCCAGGGAGAAAACTCCGCCTACACACCACACACACACACACGCGCGCGCGCATGCACGCAAGCGGGCACGCACAGGACAAAAACAACATCCGCAGCTGCTGCCAAACTTTTCAACAGTTTGAGCAACTTGTTAAAAAAAGATAAAAGCTTTCTCTTCGGCATTTGCTGCATTGAGTATCAGCCTGAGAATCAGGACCGTGAACGCAACACAAGACAGGCTGGATGAAACCCAACAAGGGCATCTTCCTGCTTCTGTGAGTGCCTGATGGACTCTGGAGTGAAGGAGTTCCTGTCAGCCAGTGAGGGACTGATTAGGACCCCAGGAACTGTGTGTGTGTGTGTGTGTGTGTGGGGGGGGGCATTCCTTTCTAACAGCTCGGGCATCCCAGCGATTCCTCAAGAAGCTTTTGTCTGGTCCACTCACACATACAAAAGACACAGCAGGAGCAGCTCAGTGCCAGAGCCGTTCGACAAGAAGCCCCTCAGCCTGCGGGGTGGGGGTTGAGGGTGTGTTTGCAGGCTTGTGCGTGTGCTGTGTGTGTGTGTGTCTCACAGCTGTGTAACCTGTCCTCACTGGAGGACGACCAAGTCAAAGACACCTGTCGCTCTGACTGACATGCAGAGTGTGAAAGTACAAACAGTCCGTGAAGTCTCGTCATCGACATTCCTGCGCTTTTCCGTTCAACATGTGCAGCACAGCAGGAGCTCAAACTGCTTTACAGACACAACTTCAGCCGTGAGGTCTGAGCCTGCTGGGCATCTCTGCGGTTTTTTCATACCAGCACTTCCTGTTTACAGACACACTTTCAGGTCACGACGCACATCACGACAAGTTGGATGGCGCTACTTTAAATGCGGGATAAGAATCCATCTGTTTTCACTTCAGCTCACAGATCTGTTGTTCATGTCGGCTTTGTGGGGAGCAGATGCTCAAACCTGCAACAACTAAAACACACTGATGTCAAAACATGCACCAGAAACGGTCTCTAATGTCATGCTCAGGTGAAAATCTTCAGTAAAAGTACATTTCTTTCCTCCGGCTGCGTGTTTGCCTTATTTTCAGGCCCTGTTTTAGTTCCTGTCCGCCTGCACCACTGTATCGTCAACTAAATCAGCCATCCAAATCTGGAGAAAACCTCAACGCCTTCCAGATGAGGGGGAGGAGCCACTGTGAGGGGGAGGAGCCACCGGGCAAGGTCTTCGCAGAAAAACCTTAGATTCTGCATAGTTTGGCAGCTGAACCGCATCCTCGCCAACTCCCAGTGCGGTCAGCTGCTCTCACAGCAGCAACAATGTTCCTTCCAGCAGCAGGACGGCACATGTGCAAGCTTTGATTTATGACTCAGTCGGCGGGGGAACGAACAAAACATTTTGTTGGGTTGCGAGTCTGAAAAAGT
>JASSRZ010000051.1:3884307-3900400 GCA_032164315.1 Malacoctenus gilli | reverse complement strand
ACACACACACACACACACACACACACACACACACACACACACACACACACACACACACACACACACACACTGTCAGAGGAAATATAATCAGACGTGTTGCATGTATTTGTGGTTTGGACCTTCAAATTTTATCCAGTTTTCCCACTTTGCTTTGCTATCTGTTAATTTCTTTAACAATGGTCAAAGATCATCTGAAGCCCCAAATTTAAGTGCAAAACTTTCACACAGCAGCTGGATGCACCACGAACAACAATTTTTTTTCTTTTTTTATACAATTTAACTTTAAAGACGCGTTTCCGGTTAAAAAAACAACTTATCAGCTGAGAAAACAGTCCTGTTCCTGAGTCGCCGTTCTGATGGAGACCACCGGCACTGTCGTGTCTCCGCGTGGAAAACAAACGCCGCCTCTGCCCGACGCCGTGCGGAACGCGGCAGCCCGGCGGCTGCTGTGAGTCGGTGACGCGGAAGGACGGGCGCTCCGCGAGGAGCAGAGTTAGCCGGTCCTGATGAATTACACCTGGTAAGCAAGTCTGAAACACGTTAGCTCAGTGTTTGTAAGATTTATGAGCGCGTCTGCAGCCACGTCTAATTCTCCGCGATCCGGCAGACACGGCAGAAAGTCCGTGATGGGGGAGAGGACGGGAGAAAAAGGAGATTTCCTCAACAGTTTTTTGTGAAGACGTTTGCATTTCGCTGTCATTCACTGGAGGCTGTAAAAGTTAACAACCTCTGCACATAACAGGGACGCAGTAAACATCCTCTGACATCTGGCAGGTTATGCTGATCAAAGGCACGCAGGAGAAGGTCTGCAAACGTCCGCACCGCTCAACGTTTTGCCGAGCTCAGAGGTTGACGACGGCGACCTTTAAAGGCGGAAATGATCGCGAGAGTTCGGACCTTTCCGTCTCCACCAACCCGGAAAGAAGTCATCCGAGCTGGGAATGAGCAAACCTCATGTTCAGGTGGAGTCGATTTAAGATAAACTGACCAGAGGGAGTTTTCACGTAAGCTGGATCTTAACGAGCTGTTGGTGATTGGCTTAACATGAAACATGCCGACAGATAAGTGTTTTATTGCACCGACAGAAACACAGCGTCACTCCGCATTTCTATCACATCACCTCTGCTGCAGCCAACGTCGAACCCTCCGTGTGCATGTGTGGATGTGTGTGAGATTAGAGCACGAGAAGAGCTGCAGACATCGGCCCAACTGTAGCTCAGCTTTGCTCCGATAACGATAGTTTGAAAACATCCTGACAGAAAAAACAATGATCGACTTTTACTTAGAACGCCGAAAACTCTGGAGAAATGTGCACGAGAAAGTTTAAAGTTTGGCTATAGAAAGATTCTGAGCAGGAAGGTTTTGAAGTAAACGTGACGCGTCTTCTTTTTCCAACTGTACCACCGAGGATCCTCGGACTCGGAGCGTCAGCCGGACGAGCTGAGTCAGCTCAGCTCGGCTCCGCTCAGCTCGGCTCGGCTCGGCTCGTCTCGACTCCACTCTCCTCGCTCAGCTCCTACATGGAGCTGTTGTTGTTATCAGAGCTCAGTGGACTGGGCTGAATAATTCAAGGCTCCCGGCAGCATTCCTCCCTCCTTGCCTCCCTCGCTCCGTCTCTGCGCCGACCTAGTTTACTTCAGGAGTTTACAGGTTGGGCAGGAGACTCGCAGCTTTGTCGCTCTGCCTATCAAATGCCGGTCGGAGTGAAAACGCCTCCAGGTTACAGCGAGCGGCCTCCGACGGGCCCGGACATCTCAGGCAGCGCGCGGCATCGGGTGGAACCGGACGCTAAACGCTCATTTCAGCGCCTTTTTCTCCCTCAAACTCGCTCTCAGACTGACAGTTGCCGTCACGCCAGTCAAACAGGTTGCAGGACTTAACTTTGAGCGCCGTCCGGAGGCGCAGCGTCGGTTCAACCACCTGCCAAGCTGACAGAGGGAGAACGGTCACGCCTGTTAGACAGACCACCGACATCCGAAAGCTCAGCTTAGCGACACGTCTGACGGTGCTCACAGCTCCGCTTTGACCTGCCAAGAGCCCAAACCAGCTTAAAACGCAGCGTGAAACTCTGACTGTCGTCTGCGGGTGGGAGTCTGCTCGCCGCGGGAGCTGGATCCCGGAGTTTGTTTGGAAGCGACAGCGAGGAGATACACGAGGCAGAAGTCGTCATTTGGAACGCAAAGTTCTCATAAAAATGTAAATTTAGCCTTTTTGCATCTTCGGGAGTTCAAGCGCGCTTCGATCTGGATAAAAAAGGGTCGACGGTAACCAAGTTTCTTTTGTTTGTTTCCTCTCAGGCTGGAACAACAGATGCCGAGCGCAGGAATAAAGAGTTAATGAAATTTCCCCTCGAGAGAGAAAGAGAAGAAAGATCCAGCAAGGAAAAATTGAATTGAGCAGCTCCGTGTTGAAAGAAGCCGAGGTTAAAGAAATGCAACAAAGCAGTGTCGCGCTTTCATGGTAAATCAATACGCTGCTTCTCATTAATGCCGCCGTGCGGCACCGGGTCAGGTGGATGAAACCCACAGCGGTCGGAGGGTCAGCGCCAGAGCACCGCACATTTACGTGACGGTCGGCGGTGAGGACGCCGCCAAAAAAGCACAAAGCCGCTGCCGATCTCGTTCACTTTTCAGCTCGTATTTTAACGAGCGAATGCTTGCGTTTTTCATGTTTTCAGGAGCATCTTTGTTCTCATTTCCTGCAGACCGCTTTCTTCTGACCTCTGGCTGACCTACCATTCGCGGTCCGACACGACGTACTGCTGCTTTGATTCAATATCATATCCGTGAGGCGCAGCGGTGCTCCAGCCGACGCTCTGCTGATCCATCCTGGGCTTAAACGACACAGTTTTCTCTCCTCTTTCAGCAGCAACAACAAAAAACAAACTTGGAAAAAAAAACCATGAAGAAGAGAACTCGGCACTGCAGGTGTAAAGTCCGATTCATCTTCTCACCTGCACTGACGTCCAAGTGAAAAATCTAAAGGATTGATCAACAGTTGCAGCCTGTAAAGTGTGCACAGTTGCACTCCAGCCATTCATACAGAAAAGTACTGAATGAGTAATTACAGGATAAGTTGATGGTTCATTGGTTGTCCTCTAACCAGCACAAACCTCGATATGAAAAGGATCGCTCAAGGATTGGAGGTCAGCAAGCGCTCAGACGCGCTCTGGCGTAAGGTCGCACTCGTGTAGCGAGGGGCTGCGCGTTGCCTCCGTAACCGCTCGCAACGATACGTTGCAGCAAATTAAATTAGCAACCCCCAGACGCTGACCTCACAGTGGCGGTTAGGCGGGCGAATGAAGCCAACGAGCTCCAGCCAGGAAAGGCCAGCGCTGCTCGGCTGGCGATGGGAGGCGGGATTAACATATAAATGAGAGGAGGTCTGTGGAATTAAAGCTGGAGACGGTTTCTCCGTATGGACAGAAACTGATGTCCATTCAACTGAGTTTCCTGTACGAGTGCCGCACATTCAAATTTTAATAAACCTGGCTTTATCGCTTAAATTTCCAAGTTTTTGCACTCTTTATTAACAAAAAAGCCTTTAGAGAACTAATAGAGAACGAACGCAAGAAAAAAGCTTTCAACATTTCCACCGCTTAATGTTATCTGATGATTAAAAGCCATGAAAAGGTCAAATTAGTTTCAAAATGGGAAAATTAAAGCTTTAAAAAACAAAAAAGAGAGACATCGTGTTTTCTTTTCCTGAGTTTTGATGGAAAAATCAGCAGTGATGATTACTGAATGAGTGGAAAAACTGGAGGAACCAGAAACGGCACAACTGAGGACGCGTGAACTCCACGGAGTCGTCCGACGTCTTCTTGATGCTTCAAATATCCCTTAAACTTTCACTCGCTTGGGTTTCAACGGATCCTGTTACTTCCTGTTGTAGGTTTGTTCTTGGAAGAATTCAGAATTGAGCTTCACAGTTTTTTACACTTTGCAGCTGCTTCATGGAGCGAAATGAGATTAGTTGGTTTTTCTCTTTGAGAGCAAAGTCATAAAACGTTCATAAAAACACGGGTTTAACATTCACACTGCAGCAAACGAATTCACCGAAGCTCACGTGAGTTCTGCCTGTGGATGCTGTGTTCAGGAGCACCTGATTGTGGCGATGTCCATCCATCTCCGCGATGGTGCTTTTATGCGCCGCCGCCTGGCTCTAATATCCGCTCCGTGTGCTCGCCGACATACGTTTTTTCTGCTGACGCAGCCAGAACGCCTTCACATACGTGAGGAAGACTCACATCGCATCGCCGTCATCAAACGTCTGATCGCTTCCTCTCACACCCTAAAAGCACAATTTCCATCCAGGCCCGTATGATTCGAAGTGCCGGCGCCCTGCGCGACGAGTCTGTGTGCCCGCTGCCCCGACAATGAACCCTCTTTAAAAGCACTTTGCATCCTGATCTATAATCCAGATCTCTGCGCCTGCTCAGCATTTTCTAACAGCCTCTAAACTCGGTTGAACTGTGTCAAACAGCAGCCGCATCCTTTGTGTCGGCTCGTTATGCGATGAAAGAAACGGCGCCCGAGAAATCCCCACAAAGCAGCACGTGACCTCATCTTTAGTGCAAGACGGCAGAAATACACGCTATGAAACTTCAGTTTCAGTCCCATTTAACACAAGTCCAAAAAACTTTGTGTTGAACTTGTTTGTAAAAGTTTTCTGGTGAGAAATGATCCGACTCTGACACCTAATTTCAAGGGTTTTAAGTGCTGAATTCTTGGAGTGCTCCTGCATACGAACTCTGCTAAAAATAACCGCGTTGTTGATCTCAGCTGAAAAACAAAGACGGTTTCCAAACGCGGGTTCACACGCTGCGTTCAGCCCCCTCTCCGGCACACTCGGAATAATTTGGTCTCGTGCTTTCTCTCCTTCACAGGAACGGGAAGCACGTTGGCGGCTTTTAATCCGACTGGAAAAAAACCCCATCTTTTCTGTCGTGAAGTCACCTCACTGAACCTCACTCAGGGATTAAACATTTGGACTAATAGGAACGTTTTTAAACACGGGACTGTGTGACTGCATGAAACCAAAGCAGCTACATCTACAAGTGCCTCCTCCTCCTCCTCCTCCTCCGTATTCACTCGGCAGCGGTAAATCGAAACGAATAACCCCGGTGTCTTCGGGCGACCTTTCAATGCCACGGAGTCACGAATAAAAACCTCCACTAATCACGGCTGTGTTTCAATTACCCCCTCGCTCTGCAACGCCGCCGCCCGAAGGTCACGGCGGCCTTTCGATCCCGCACGCCGTCCCGGACTTTTTTTCGCGGGTGACCTTTAGCTGTCACTGTCACTTTTTGCGAGTTAACACCAGTCACTGTGCAAGAACGTTTGATCGCATGCGAGGCGACGTCGCAGAGGGGCTTGTTTCTGTGCCGCATTGTCGTTCCCGCGGTTCGTCGCGTCGTCCTTCCTGCCCGATGGAAACCAGGAGAGAGCGCCGGACCGAAGGCGGGAAGGATGCAGCGGTTTGCTGAAGGAAGGAGCTGAGACGGAGTCGCTCATTAATCTTTCACGTCTCGCCTGCAGTTATCAGTGCAAAGAGAACCGTCAGATTCTCTGCTTTTATTTTGACAGAGATCCTCACTTTCATCTTCACAAGGGGAGAAGGAGGAGGAGGAGGAGGAGGAGGAGGGGTTGTTGTTGTTGTTTACCAGCATCTCAACCCACCTCTGAGTTTGTTGGTCCGCTGAGAGGCCGAGAGGTCTGCACCGATGAAAAAAGTTACGAGCAAACACACACAAAAAAGCTCTTTAGCTTCTTGTCAGAATGTTTTTGACATTAGACTGACAAATTTGAAGTTAAAGCCAAGCTTTTACTTTCTTAAAAGTTGATGCACAACTTGCCATTTCTTAAGAAGAATATGAAAAGTTTCTCTTCGAGCGAATGCTGTTCTGCAAGAAGTGAGCTTGTTCTCCTGCAGCATCAGTTGTCTGTCTGCTCGTAACAAATGGCTACTCCTGCTTAAGAAACTCGGTCGAAGGTGGAGGATGAACTGTTGGTGTGGGAAGTTCCAGCCCGATTGTGACCAAAAACAAGTGAAGTTTATGAGACTCTCGGCAGGTTTCGATAAAGCGTGCAAACAGAAGACGTTCCTCGCTGCGTGATTCATTCACAGTTTCGGAGCAGAGCCACGCCGGCTTCGGCGCGTGTCATGAATATTCAGCGTGAAAGCCAAATGTCAGCCAACGATCCCGTAACAATAATGGAGCCTGAAGTCTTCAGGCAAGTGGGCACGAACTGAGGCGAGCTAATGAATGGAGCTGCCTTCCCCCCGATTAGCTCGGATGACAAATGCTTCCCATCCGACTTTGATCTACATTTTATTCCTTTATGCGGCGTGACACACATCAGGAAGTTAAATAGTCTCGATGTTTTTAGAGACCAACAAACAGACTGACTGTAACTGAAGCGTTTTCTGCGACAGATGCAACAAAAAAGACCGGAAAAGGAAGATTCAAGGACAAGAATGAAGTTCATAACTCAAAAGGAAGCAGCTGTATCGCTGGATCAAAGTCATGCAGCTCACCAGAAACAAGCAAATAAAACATCTGTTCTGGCGCTGCTGCGGCACGACACCAAGGCCTAAACGATGTCGTTTGGAGGGCTGGCATGTTTGGGGAACATGCTCCGCTGGCTGGCTTCATTGTAAATATGATTTACAGCCGAAAGTCGCCGCTGTTTGGTGGCAGGAAGCCTCAGAGATGGTGGGGGGGGGGGCGACATGGCGCCAGTGTCAGCCTCATTACTGGGAATCGTGGCTGTCAGGGACTCAGAGCAGGACCTGTAGTGTGACACCAGGTCTTTTATAACGAGGACTTAAAGGGACCTTCAGCTTTTTAAGGCAAAACAGTTTATCCAAGAAAATGTCGCCGTATCGTAATTATTCTGACAACGAATAGATCAAATATGATGTCATTTACATGCGGTCACACAGTTTTTTTCGCTGCAAGTTTTATTCTCATTGCTTGAATCTCTCTCTGTTCTCATTTGTGGTAAATACTCAGAAGTACTACTTGTCCTAAAGAAGCATTGTGTAGTTTTCAACCCCACCTGGTCTCCAAACCATAGCTTAGAGCCCCTCAATCACCCCTCCCTCTGTGGGAGTGTTGGATTCATACAGTAGGCGACTTAAGGACCAACTAACAGCATTCGTCAGCAAGAAAACTCAAAATGTTCTCGACGGATTTTTGACAAAATCTGCAGGATGAGTGAATGCTGGTACAAAGAGTGTCTGAGGTTGCAGCGGGAAAGGTTAGCGGACGTCTTGGTGGAGGTTTGCACTCCGCTGAGTGCTTCCAGTTGCTTGTGTGTTAGGGGGGAGAACGAAGTACTACTGGATAGTAAATCCCAGAAACTCTTCATGTTCTGAGAGGAGCGTTTGGCTCTCCCACGATCGCGTGTCTCCGTGAACTCGGACACAGCTGAGCTCCATCATGTTTCCACACTGGAAACCAGATGAGATCTGCAGCAATGCCCTGCTCTCCGCTCGGCCCCGCTGGCCCCGATCTGGGTCATCTGGACGCTTCGCCGGACGGCGGCGGCAGGCCAGAGAAACGAGGAAACGCGGATCCCACTGTTTTGTGACTTGAATGTAAAACAGCTGTTAACCCAGTTTGTGTCGACTCCTCACATGTGACACACTTGTGAAGTTCTCGTTTCAAACGACATTATACAGATATAGTTTGTGAGGATTTGCCCCTTGGAGTCAGAGAGGGGCATTAAATATTAAAGCAGCACAGCCTGCTGGAGGGCAGGAAGCTCTAACGGTGCCCACAACACAACCGCTGCTCCTCATTTTACTGTTGAAAACATGATTTTTTTCTTTGGTCCGAAAACAATCAAGTGGACGCAGTCACACTGTTTTCACACCAGGAGGTCGTGTTTTAGTTAATGTCTGTTTGTAGGTTCGCAAGAAAACTCAGACATCTTTGTGAGTGTGGAAGAGGTTGGCGGGTGTTTTTCTCTCTGATTGATTGTAATATTTATTCCATTTAATGAAGCAGAAACATTGAGAAATTTAACTTTGGCCAAAATAGCGGGAATTCGATTGAATGAGAGGAGATTTTTTGAGCCAATCAGCTTGTGAATGGTGATTTGTTGTGTCTTCTTTCGTGTATTTCCAACTGTGTCGTTGCTTCCTTTCAAACTTTCTTCATTTGGTAAATTTTTGAAACATGCAAAAATGCTTTTTTCTACTTCAAAAGTTCTTTTTACTCCAGAGTCTCGACACCTGCGGCGATAACCGACCGATTACATTTTAGAGAAAGTGATTCATAACATTGCTGAAGGTAATTTGAATGTGACCTAAAATAACCAGATGAGTATCAGTGTTTATGTTTACAAATAAAACAACAGTTCTAATCCATTTCTAGATGAAACGTTTTTAATCAATATTATTCGTTTAACAGCAATAATCGGAGTTTTATCTTAATTTTAGTCTTTTCAGTTTTGAAGAGATTTCAGCGCCGACGTTTCGGCGGCAGGGTCGACGGTTATTCCCTTCAGTGTGGACGTGAAATATCAGCCGGTCTGAGGTGAAGCACGAGCGAACGGATGCAGAAACATTCAATTAAAGCACAGAAATGAAAGTGTAAATAACTACAGGGGCCGAGGCAGAAATTAATTCCTTTTGGGACATAAAATGGAGAGCCGCTCGTCGAGTTGTGCATCAACAAACCAGAAGAGATTCCGACATCAAAGAGGATTTTCACTTTGCACCTAAATGTTTTTTTCCGCCTGCAGGGACAGAAGAAAAAAAAACATGCTAAATTGCAATTTTATTTCTTATTTCTAGTGTTGCATTAATTAGACAGAGTGAATAATGAGCTGAATGTATAAAATATCCCCTCTGTTGCATTGTGACACTGGCCAAAGTTAAAACAAAGCAGTCGGGAGGTGAAAGAATAAAAAGGTTCAGCTGGAGGAGGATCACAGAAAGGTCACACAATGGTCAGACGGTCAGCTGACAGGAAGCACAGTCATTTCACATTAAGACATGGTGACGACCCGCCGCGTTAAAGCTTCCAGACGAAGGTGAAACGGCTCGATGAAGTCAACTTCTGTATGTCTCGATGCAACATCAGACCGCCAAAATAAAACAAGAACTTGTGGATAGCTGAAGCCCAGAGGATGAATCCAGCAGCTTCTGGGAGACTTGAGCTTTTAGGAAAATAGATTTGAGGTTCGACACGTTCTCTGCTTTCTATTTCAAGAGACATTGATCGGTTTTCACCGGAATCATGCGTGGTGCTTTTGCTCGGACAAATGAATGCTACATGCTAATCCTGCATCTGCTAATCCCGTATTTACTGCTTTGCGACTGGCATCATCCGTCCTGTTGTTTTTCGACACCTGCATCATCCTGCGCGGGGCTGCGGGGGCCGGAGCTTACACTGACGGCGGGGGTGGGGGGGCGGATACACAAGGCCGACACAAAGAGACGCACAATTACTCTCACACACAATAATGCCTGTTTTGGATTGTAGGCGGGAGCGAAATTAAACCCATACTGGCGCAGAAGGAGATGAAGCACACGCACACGCACACACACACACACACGACAAGAATAGAATTGAAAGCTGCCTCAGTATGAGTAAAGAGTGCAAGATGATGACATCATTTTGTACTTTTCTGTATGAATGGCTGAAGTGCCCTTTAACACTGTGTCGGCTGTGATTCTTAACTGATGGTTTTGTTAGTTAACCTCAACATCGGCACCAGTCAGAGGGACAACGCCCTTTGGTTTGGTTGAGTTCTGGTTGAAAGCTTTTCATGTAAAGAAACCTAAACTGCAGTTTGCGCGGATTCGGTCACGCTCAGTTGATACAAATAATGGAACTAAATAAGTTGTTAAAAATGACCGTCGGAGGTGACGCTTTGTGAAAAGTGCCGGACGCAGAGAAACCCTGTGAGGTCGTCCCACAAAGACGTCTTGTACTTAGGTCAGCGATCCCTCCAACTGACTCCGCCCCCTAAAAACTGCAGCTGAGCCTTTTTGGGAAGATTAATGACCATCGATCGACGGCGAGCCAACGACCGCCGTCCCCCCCCACTCCGTCCGTGCGTGCTCCAAAATCCTCACAGTTTCGGAGTCTTTATGAAGCACCGCTGCCGAATGACGGCGAGTAGCGTTTGCTTTGTTTGTCGCTGATGCGATAGAGAACAACATCAGCTGAGTGAAAACAGACAACGACCTCTGAGATTCGTGTCCAACAGAAGACAAACTCGCATCTCGTTTGTTGATGAAACGCTGTGACGTGAAGGTCGAGTTTGTCCCTTATCAGCTCTTTTTCTCGGTGACTTTTTGGATCTGATCAGCCTTTGAAAAACACAGGAGGGATCAGAAGGTCACCTCCGGAATGAAACTGAACCAGCAAATTAGCAGGAAGGTGAAATATTCCTTCTCTGAATCCGCTTTGACTTTCCTCCACGCAGTGAAAAATGGCCACCAAACGCTGCGTTTGAGGTGAAGCTGAACCACAGAGCGATTAAAGACTTTAACTCCACACAAACACTTGTTCTGAAGATGAATTAATACTTTTGGTAAGAAATTACATCTTAACAAAGGAATTTCTTATTTAATGGTAAATTAATTAATTTCCATTTATTTAAATGTGGAAAAATTCACAGGCTGCAATGTAGAAAAGTGACCGCGGACATTTTTGACAAAGACTTTTAACCCCAGAACAGCTGTTAGTGGAAAAGCTCTGGCGTTTTCTCTGACACATCGACACTTGCTGGCGCGATGATCGTGTAGTTAAGTCCCTCCCAATAAAACCAGCGCGGAGAGGAAGTCGCCGCCACAGCGGCCCGACTCCAAACAAGGAGATGCTCTGATGGACACTAATCATTCAAGATCAAATGCGCTTTAATTACGCGATAACATCTGCTCGCGCTGCTATTCTGGAGATCCGCCATATGTTTCTCCAGCCGCAGCGTGGCGGCGATGAGAGATTGGCGGCGCCTTCGTCTGTCACCGAAACAGAAGAGAAACATGGAGAAAAACGCCGGAAATTAATAAAGTTTGACATCTTTTAACACGCCAAATGACGCGTCTCTGTGTGCGAAGGTCCCTGAAAGTGACTTTGAAACGTAACGAGCGCATCAGGCTGCCGGGAACACGTGGCGGCTCGTGAAGACGCTCTCGCTCCTCGAAGGACGTCCAGACGGGAGATTTCAGCTCGACTGGATCCAGCAGAAGCACTTGTTGGACGGGTGGTTCGACGCAGAAACACCAAGAAGTCAGAGGAACCCCCTCACGCGGCGCTCATATCGCCGAATCAGATGCTTTCATTTAAATAATTGCGATTGTTCCCGTTTTCGTCCCAAGTCAATTAGCGAACATTTTAGCTGGAAGCTAAACAGAAAAAAGCAGGCTGCTCTTATTAAGTGGGATAAACAGGGTCTGTCAGCACATCTTCACACTTCTTACGTGTGATACGAACAAGCTCGGCAGCTTGTGGGCGCCGCAGCTCTGCGAGCGTTTTTTTCATCCATAGCTGAACAATTTTCTGCTCCTCTGGGATCCGTTGCATCAATTCAATTTATTTCAGTAAATGGACCAATTCATCAGGGAAATTTGGTGTGTCGTTTGTGTTTTTCATCAAGCGATACCTTCCTCCGCTCAAATATGGACGGATTAAATACTCGCGCCTGCGTCTCCAACCGACTGTACAATCTGCATGAGGGCTTATTGTTGCTGACGGCGCCGCCGCGGACATTCTGCGAAACGATTCCTTCGATCCGTTTTCTTTCTTTGGAAAGAGAGACGCTGTTCTGACACAACGCAAGTCGATTTGACTCCAACAACATCTTAATTGATCATTTCAGAGACAAAATTTGATGTGAATCCCCCCGAGGAGCGCTGCGGACCCCTGCTTCCACTGGTAGCCAGCTAAAACCCACATATAAATCACACTTTCAAAACAAAAGCACAGGTGAGTTTCGTCACTCTTCTCTCAATTGTTTACGAAACATCCTATTCTTTGATGTCCAATAAACCAAAGCTTTAGGACTTCCAGGTTCGAGTCCCTGAACCTTTATAGAATAAAAGCGGAAAAACTTAACGAGGACCCTGAAACCTCTGGGTGCAGTCCTCAATGCGGCTTCAGTGAGTAAAGGGTTAAACCGTGTCAACATTTAGTGAAGTTTATTTAAGCTGGTTAAAGAAACAGCCTGAAACAAAACCCAAACAAGGTGACTGGGATGGTCGGCGTTTCGTGTCCTCCCAGATGTGCGAGCGCGACGTCCCGCTGGCCCACGCCGACGCACTCGTGTCGCAACGGTGACATTTCTGGAGCCTTCGCGTCTCGTTAGGACGGTAATTAATCACCACGGAAACAATGAGGAGGAGGAGAAGGAGGAGCAGCGCTGCCGGGGGTCTCTGGCACGTCAGGGTGTGTCAGCGCCAAGCGTTGCCATGGCGAAACCTCTTCGACATGGAGGACCATCATCCTGTGACATCTGTCGACTCCAGTTTGAGAAAAAATTGGCTCTTTCTTCATTCTTTGTTTGTTTAAATTAAACGACAACAAAAACAACACAAAGCAACAAGCGTGAGCAGCCTTCACAACTGACTCATCTTTTTTGGTGTTTTTGTCATTTCTATGAATCAAACTAATTAAAAATTGATCAAAAATTACATGTCACGCTGCTCAAAAAGTATATTTTGAAACTCCTTGTTTACAGGGAGAGAAACTAGACGAGCAATAAAGAAACATGAATAAACACAGGGCAGCAATAAATCACTGCAGTTATCTTGAGGTGAGTAAGGGATTCGTAGTAATATAGACTTTATGAGGCGCAGTATTGCTGCTCTCAGCTTTTAATTGTATACCCATGGTGACATATGAAGTTTTATCGATGTATGTTTCGATACAAGAGTATCAAAAGTATGAGTAAAAAAGGGAAATTAAATATTCGGACGAAAATAATCGGAATACTTGAGCGAATCAACTGAGCGTGTATTGAGGTGAGCGTGTATTTAGGTGAACGTACTCGCTCGCCAACGCTGTTCGCTTGTCAGAACGACGAAAGAGGAGGATCACGAGACGAGTCCTGAGAAGGAAACGCCGCCCGCGGGCAAAACCAAGGCAGAAAGCGAGCCAGATGGGCCCCCGTGACTTTCACAGTGTGTTAGGAACACAAGTACAGATAACCTACTTCAGCCCTGTCACACACATGCACACACACACACACACACACACTGAAATGCCACTGAAGATAAATCAAACAGCTTGGTCGACTGCACATTATCGCCATTTTATAAAGGTAAAGCTGAAATAATTTTGGTGTTTTTTGGACAAAAACTCGGTTTCTTCAGTTTCTTGTTCTCACTAAAGTTCACGACGATCAGCAGCCCGCCATCTCGCCGGCGTGACCTTTCAGCGTGTTGCTCCCATGCGCTCGTGGCGAGCGCGTTGCACCAGCAGGAAATAACAAACTGGAAGTGCCAACTGCTGCCTGCGTTTAATGTTAATTGGCGGTGATTTGTAGGTGGAAAAAAACCCACAAACAAAACAAAACATGGCTTCGGTCCAGAACGACGTGGCATCCGTCGTCACAGCGACCGTTGTAATAAACTCGTCAGTGAGGACCGTCGATTTTGGCTGCGACGTGATGGGAAGTTTTGCCCCTCTTCTCCTCAGCAGCTGCGACTCAACGCGTTGTTTGTCCAAATCCCGCTGCCGTACTTTCCAAGATGGCGGACCGGCTTCGCCTGCGTGACAGGTAACAGATCGATCAGTCTCCAAAACACCGGAAAAGTCGCCTGATTTGTCGCTTTTGCCACAAAAGATCGCCGGGGTGAGCGAGAAACTTGGCAACATTGGAAATGAAGGAGAGACGGATACTCGCTCACAACTCCCCCAAGTCGACTAAACAGGTGAGGTCAGATTATTATCAAAGCTGCTGAACCAGAAAGTTGATACAGTGTGCAGTGTGCGCTCTGGGCGCGGCGGGGGAGGGTGTGTGTGTGTGTGTGTGTGGGGGGGGACACTGACACTTCAAGGCCTTTGAGTCTGCAAGAAAACAGCGAAATGCATCCGCAAGCACTGGAATTATTAACATTTAGGTGTGCTTACAAGACAGTATTAAATCACAGTAAGCAAAAAAAATAGAAAAACGAGGGGAGGAAGGAGAAAAGGGCTGAAGCAGACCGACGCTCACACACACACTTTTATTCACTCATTTACAATTCATGTCAAGTCACTTCCACCGAGAGCTTGACCCCCTCTGAAGAGAGGGAGGGAGGGAGGGAGGGAGAGAGGGGGAGTCAAAGGAAGAGGGAGAAGAAAGGAGAGAGGAGCCCCTGGGCTGATACTCATCTTCTCTCTGACCTTCACAACCAATCTACCATCAAGCCGACGCTTCCCAGCGCAATTCTGACACCGTTTAAAACGAAGGCATCAAAACAAAACCCCAAAAAAAGAGAACGAAAGAAAAACCGTCGGCACTTCTTGATGATAATCGTTCGTAAGCGCATCGCAGCATCACCGCTGCCGTCGCTCCACTGGCGCGTTGTGCTGATCCAGTCCTGAAAATGAACCTCTGACCAGACGTTATTTTTTGCCATGGAAGAGATTTCCGATTAACAGTGTCAGGTTAAACCAGTAAACTTCAGCTTCAGTCGCAGATGCTTCAGGAAACGGAGAAATAAAATGAATATTCAGCGTCATTCAGCGTTCAAATAAACAGACTTGTGATTTAGGTTCGAGTCTCCCATTAAAGGACAGAAGTGACTGAAACGTCCTTATTTTTAACCACCGATGAAGGTGGGAACATAGACTGAAGCTTCTTGTCAGTTTGTGAATCTGTCTGCTTTTCATTGACGCATTTTGTCTCTTTGCGTCTTTGCAGCAGCGTCAAATCTGCTGCTCTCTTTCAGGTTTCCTCCTTCAATCCTCCCCAGCATCCATCTGGCTGCAGCAGCTCGTGGCCGGTTCAATGGCGGCGGCAGTCCGGATGGCCTGTCACTGCAAGCTGCCATCAGCTCCGACGGGTGAGAATTGAAGGGCTGATCGCCGCTTTAAATGAAGAGTGATTTCAACTTGCTCGCTGGTATTGACGCTTGCTGCCGCCCCTCGGCAACACGGGGTGTCGCGGCACAGATGTGCTGATACCTAGGTCTGCTGAACGAGATGACGGGTAACGAAGGGCAATAGCAAGTACGTCAGTGTTCAGTGGCTCTTGGAAGACAAAGACGTTCGGGGTGACAGATCGATGGTCAACACTTCGCCGTGAATCACAGAGAAACTTCCGCCAAGATGCTCATTAACCTCTTTAAACGTGACCACTCCCTCCTTGCTCCGCCCCTTTACGAGTGGCGCTGAGCTGATGAATAAAATCGCATCACAACGATATCAGGACAGAATAACATAACCAGTGAGATTTTAGATGTTAGAACTTCAATCATGTTTGAAAACACCTTATTTTTGAGTCTAACTGAACTTTAAGCGTTAAGTTTTTTAACAAGCATTTTTGAAGCTGCTGGTCTGTTTGTAACACAGAAGCATTCTCCTTTCAGACTCTAAACTTTAATTTGAATTCTTACAAATTTGGAGGAGCCATCGGCTGGACGGACGCCTCGTATAAGGAGCTGCATCTGTCCTTTTGTCTGATGTCCACATAAAAGACGTTAGCGAGAGCTGTTTCCGTTTCCTGAGATATGCAAACGGCGTGTATAATCATGAAATAGCGCCCGAAACGTGAGTTTGGATGCGCGCACATTCAGCAGCAGGAGCGGCTGCCAGATTAACAGGAGGAGCCTCTGCTTATTGCATTAAAGCTGCCTGAACAGCCCATTTTAATAATGCAGACTCACTCATGCATATTCTCGGAGCTCCGTCAAGCACAGTGGAATTAAACGAGTCTATCATCGAAAAAAACGACGCGTCATCAGACCGGTTTTTAAATCTGAGCGAGCCGCTGCCGAACCAACGACTAACGGGGGTCCGACTTTTCACCCGGCACGAAAAGTCGTAGTGAGACTTATCAGAGAGGGAAGCGACACACACACACACACACACACACACACACACACACACACACACACACACACACAGACACAGACACACACACACACA
>JASSRZ010000051.1:3865331-3883036 GCA_032164315.1 Malacoctenus gilli | reverse complement strand
CCCCCCCCCCCCCCCCCCCCCCCCCCCCCCCCCCCCCCCCCCCCCCCCCCCCCCCCCCCCCCCCCCCCCCCCGGTGAGGGGCAAGCGGGGCTCGCCCTCAGAGCAGACGAGGAAATCCGCAAAAACATCCCACTGAGACTCTGAAACACCTCCAACGTAAAACCTGCAAACTCTGCATAAAGTCTTCAGTCAAACGTTGGTTTATTTGCGTCCCTGAATTCTGCTTCATCTGAACTGAGTCAAAAGAGGGAAAAAGTGACTTTTCGTGGGTCAGCGCATGGGAAGAAGAGCGTGGGGGTGCAGGGTGGTCCGGCCTGATCCTCCTGTGTGATCAGTACTACCGTTAAAGCCCCTTAAATCACCTGCAGTGAGGGGAGCAGAGGGGAGCGGCTCGATGCAAACCGGCAAGATTTCTTATCTGGCGTTTAATACCTTCAGATCGGATCGGCGCAGGATTGTGTTGCCGTAATCCCCCGGCTCGATATCCCCCGTCTTCAATATGTTAATGTCCCCCGGCGAGCGCGTCATTCGTCAGACACACTTGGCAGATGTGCTCGCGAGCGTTTTGGAGAAGACAGATGTATCAACACGCCCTTTATAAAATCTCCCCGCGCTTTTACGCCGCCCGGCTCGTCGTCGATACAATAATAAACGCACGTATTTGTGTGTTCTCCCGACGCCGCGAAGACAGCGCGCAGCGACGGATGAACGTCACGTTGTCACATCCCAGAAGACGCAACAGAAAAGAGGGCTTTTGTCTGTTTGAATTGGCAGATTCATTTCTCCACACGTTAGTTTTCAGCCAGATAATGATCTATTTCGCAGCTCCGCCGCGTCCTACTTAGCCCAGTTATCCAAGACGGGGAGGAAAATAATCACTTGCTGTGGAAGATGCTTCTTAGCCTTGCTAATGCCGCCGTGTCCTTGATTATCATCCTTATTATTTAATAGCTTAAGGATGTTTTGTTCTTAAAGAAGAATTTTATAGCTTTTCTATACGTGGGAGCGCCAAGACGAAACCAGGGCAGAAATCCACCTGAAGATCAGATTTTTTCAGGCATTGATCCACACGAAGAAACAAAGACCGTTTCTCTGCTTTTGCGTCTTCGGCCTCCTCATCCTGATATTGAAACAAGCCATGAGCTATTTTGATGCTTTTCTATTAAACTCATGATTTATTGCTGCTCCTTCTGTTGCACCACCGGATTCCCCCGAAGACCGTAGAAACTCCTCGGCATCGTTAAGCAACCGAAGACGCAGATTCTTTTGTTTGCTTGTTGACTAACGATCGGCGGCCGGTTCCTTCACAGGCTCGTTTTGCCGCTGCGACGCTCCTTCAGTCACTCGCTTTTACGCCGCAGCACCGAAGGTGGAAGAAGCTGTCTGCGATAATTTGTACTCCTGTGTCAGCAGAATGCTCGCCGCCGTACTTAATGCATGAACGGCATTAAAATTTACCGCCAAGCCAGATGTTGTTGTCGTCGTGAGGAGGCGTGATACGCCCGGTGACGAACAAAGACGTCCCCTCCGTAACCGGTTTGAGCGCAGACAATAATATTCAACGAGCCAAACATCAAAGCTGATTGTCTTTTTCTTTGACTGCCCGCTTTACGAGACCCCGTTTGAGCTGCAGAAGTTCAGACGTTGCCGTAAACACCTCGATACATTAGAATGCATTTCCATGAAAAGATAAACAATCTGTGTATATGCCGACCCGCCGCTGCCGCCGCGCTGCCACGCCCGCGCCCGCTCCTCCCTCGGATGTTTTCTGAGGATGAACGCGAAAGCGGCGTCGGAAAAGCGGCGCGGTCAGACGACGAGCGGCAGCTCTCGGAGAAAACAGGCTTTGATGTGCCGGCGCTGACGGGCTTTGATGTGAGTAGTTAAGTCTGAGTTTGGACTCGGAGGATTTCGCGCCGGCCTTTAGAGGAAGAAGAGGAAGAAGAGACACAGAGGAAAACAAAGGTGTTTCTGAGTGTTTGAGGGAGCGATGATGTTCTGCAGCTTCTGGAGAATCTCTGAAACACATTCGATCGCTTTTAGGTTGTTTTTTTCATTACGGAGATCAAGAAGAGATAATAAAAGAAAGCCTCGCTGAAGTAGAAAATTCCCACGAAACGACTGATGACTTAACTTCTGTTTCATCAGTAAACGTGCAGGAGAAAGTCGCTCCTTCATGACTCTGTTTTTCTGTTTTCTTCATATAAAATCACCCAATATTTAACCAGCATGTTTCTCCTGGTTCGAAGTCGACGGCTTTGATTTTGGTTGATTTCTGGATGCGTCATCATTCCTGACGTCTTTTTCTTTAACATCTCACTCCTTTCTCGGACCAACCAGACAAAAAACCCGAGTTGTTTTCTTGACATTTTCTCAGTAATAAGTTCAGCAGACATCTTGTTTTTAGACTCGTCTGTGTTTGAGGTTCCTCCTCGTGTTTACGTGCCCTTAAAGACGGGTGTGGACGAAGAGTGTTTAGCATTTCCCCGGACTCGTTTGGGAGCACGGCTCTCCTTAATAATCCATCCAGTGGCCGTGCTATGCTGCGTTCACAGAAGGACGAATTATGGAGCCGCGTGAACACAAACACAGAAGGAAAGACGAAGAGAGGAGCATTAATTGCCGATTATTTAAACATTAATTTGGGCCGCAAAGCCTTCGGATTTCACTCGCTTCACCCTTGAATCTCCAACAACGTTCCTATTCCAACCTCTTTGTGGCTGAGACGTTTTCTCGCACCAATTTGCGGCGAGGCCTTTCGTGTCCCGCGAAACGTAAGCTGGAGAGTTTCACCCTGTGAAATTAATTAGGCGTGGGCTCGAGGCTTCCTCAGCGTGGGAAATCTGATGCCTTCGCAGCTCGAGACGCCGCTGCAAAATCCTCAAAGTCTGCTCGCGTTTTTTTTTTTTTTTTTAAACTCAAACATAAAATATCACTTTGATCTTTGCATGCTGTCATGTGACGAGATTTGGACCAATTTAAGGAAGTAAAGACAAACAAGGCTTTATTATGCAAACTTTGTTTTTTGCTCTGCAGGAACATTTAAAAAGCACAAGTATTTGTCATACAAGCCAGTATTTGAATACCTGTTTCCGTCTGATGATTACGTTTTTACTCTGTTTCGGTTCTTTTTAAATCAAATATGTTCAGATTAACTTGAACAAAGCTTCTGATTTGATGTTGAGACCGTTATCTTGTTTTTTTTGGATGCCGTCTAACAGAGCTGCTGTCGGGATAAGTTACGCAGCCGATCTGTCGGGATGACTGACATCACTTACACCGCATGCAAACTCTTGATCACTGCAGCTTCATCAACGACTTGTTCCGCTGACTGCAGGTTGCGGTGGCGCCAAGCGAGCAATCGGAGCAAAAAAGAAACGATGGTTTGGGAGCGTGCGAGTAGACCCGCATCAGCTCGTTGGTACGGAAATTGATGTGACAGCACGGCGGAGCGATCTTTATGCAGCGGGACAACAGCGTGATTAGCTCACGACTTGACAAGTACAAATACGATGGGCTCTCTGATTAATTGTTATAAATGCCCGTGCAGGCGGCGGCGGTGGTCCGGGTTAGTTAATCTTGAAACCGTCCCGTAAAATTATGCACGCCAGCCGGTTTCACTTGGGAGCGAACATTTCCTTTACATTTCCATATTTATTGGCGTCCATTCCAGGTCATCTCACACACAGAGCAACGTCCCGTCGGCGCTAACCTGTCAGCCGCCGTTTCACACTGCAAACGTTTCCATGAGTAGCCAAACGCGGCCGGGTTATGAGGCAACGCTTGCGGGGGAGGTGACTTGGCAGGAAGCTTTGTTTCGTTTAAAACAGTTGTGGTTCGGCAAGCGCTCGTGCCGGATCATGACGCGCCGGAGAAATTCAGCCCAGCATCTGGTTTCCATGACAACTGTGCTTTTACACGCGGGATGGTTAGCACGCCGCGCCAAAGCGAGGGCATGTTTGTGTTGGTGAGCATCTTCGTGATGCGTTTACGCTGCCTTTCACCTGATTGCTGTTCATGACCTGGCAACTTTCTCGCCTAATCTGGCGACTTTCACAACTATCTCCGTGAATTTTTTCTGGTTAAAAGCGACAAATCAAATGAAGACTATGGTAGAACGGTCAATAACATCTTTCCTTACTTTGCACCCAATATTTTTGTTTAGCACAATACTGCATCATTTCAAAGGTGGAAGGATGCTCACATCAATACTTCAGTCTGTCCCTTCAAGTAAAAGAAGTCCAGTAATATATCTTTCTTCGAGTCTTTAAAACACATAAAAGCAGCAAGAGAGCAGCTTCATGAGTTCTTGTGATGAAAAAATAAACATACATCACGATGCAAAATCAGTTTTCTGTACTTTCTGGCAAAATTATGCAGAGAAACTCTTTTTCTCTCCACGAGCAGAGGAGGGAAAGTCCCCAGCGAGTCGCTGCTCATAAAACATGGAGGGACGAGTCTTTCTGCTCGCAGATTAAACAGTGAAGGACCGTGTCCTTCCCTCCGGCTGAGGTGAAGTGAGAGAACGCCGGTGGAAGCTGAGACACGAGGGCGGAGCCGGCGAGGGCTCGCCGCCCGGTTGTTGGAACGCAGCAGGAAAGTCCCGAAGCTTCTGCACATTTGATCTAACGATCACCGCGGGAACAAGTTCTTTTCTATGGACGTTCTATTACACACAAGCACGCCAAACGCACACACACCTGAGCGCACGTGACTTTTAAACACAGGTGCCTCTTTGGGACACCCTCACACAACTACACACACATCCAAACTGACTTCATCGGGACTCTGTGCATCTTCTATTAATCTTTTATAGGCGCCGTATTAACACACACGCATCAGCTCGACGCAGAACACAAAAAAGTAGAAAGACAACATAAAAAAATCGTCAGTAGCAGAAAAAGGTGAAGATTTAGATCATTATAATGCTGCAGTTTTAACTTGTGTCATATCTCGTAAAACCACACAGCTGAAAAACAATCAATCAGAAAAATAACATATCGTTGAAGGATTCATTTGGATTCAGCATGAAAAAAAGGGTCATAAATTCAGTTATTGCATCTTTTCACTCCAGCTACAGTCACGTTTCTGTGATGGAGATGATAGTAAAATAAAATGTATTTTTATACTTTTGTGTCGCACAACCTGCTGCAAATCTCTGCTGTCAGTTGCTTGAGGAGTTCACATGAAACTCCCAGCCTGTAACAACGTTCAGAATCATAAATATCACGAGTGAACCAGGAAAAGAAGCGAAGCACCAGCAGGATCAGAGACTCCAAGGCTCAGTTATACTTGAAGGAAGCGACAGTTGGTTGTGATGAGTAACTGTGGCTCAAATTACTGCCAAAGTTGCTCCTGGTTGTAAGAGAAGCTATGAGGCAGCTGTGGACTGGCTAAGATGTAAAAGCTATGGAAAGCACTCAAAGAGTGCAAACCTCCACTGCGACTTCCGTTAACCAGGATTGTTTTTCATCTTGATGGAGGCATTGTTCAGCGGCTTGATGCATCTTGTCACGTAGAAGAAGAAAACAACATTGGAGGTTTCGACTTCAATCTGACTAAGAATCTGCGGGATACACCTCACGGACGACACCGCAAGATCTCGTTGCCAGACAACACGGCAAAACCTCCAGAGGTCCAGCGGAGCAAGCGGCTCGCTGGGTCGGAGTGGCGGGTGGTCATAATGTTACGGCTGATCGGTGTACAAACGAGACGCAAAAGCCGAACCCGACGGAGACCCGAACCCTCCATCCCGGTCTCTGTCACAAGCGCTTCTTGTCATCAGGCTGTGTGTGTGTGTGTGTGTGTGTGTGTGTCTCCCCGGAGTCGGTTGCCAGGCAACCGCGCCTGCATTAATATGTGCAGTAGAAGGGGAGCAGGGGAAACCTCCTGCCTGTGGAGCGAAAGCAAACCACCACAGCGTCAGTGTGAAGCGACTGGTTCCCTCGCAGCGCCCCTCCACCCCTCACTCCACCCCTCCCTCCTCCTTATATCCATCCAGTCTTCAGGCGTTTCGGCTAGTTAGGGGGAAACAGACTCAGCCAGTGGAGCGCATGAAAAGGTGTATTACACATCATGTAGAGCAGCCAGGGGCTTCCACCACCTCAGCAGGGGCCGATTCCCACCTTCGCTCTTTATTAATGTATGAAACCCCGACCCTGAAACGTGCTTCTCGTTGCTCAGCAAAGTTGGGGAGAAGAGACCTTCGTCCTCGGTAGGAGTTGATAGTTGATCCTTTATGGGAAGAAAAGACTCGAAATGTTTCCCAGAGCTTTTCCGGAATAAAGACAACGAATGGCAAGACTCACATGAAAAGGCTTTGTTACCCTCCCACCCCCGTTTGCCCATCAACTGACTCCATTCTTCAACTTGACATCATCCCTCCTCGCAGACAAGAAGAAGAGGAGGAGGAGGAGGAGGAGGAGGAGAGGTAGGGAGGCGAGGCGGAGAGGAGAGGAGGTGGGCAGCGCGGCACACTTTCAGCTCTCACACGGCTGGAGGAGGAGAAAGTGACAGCAGCTGCTGCAACTTGGCCGCGAGTGAGATGAAATTCGGCGAGGAGACGCCGGAGCGCCGCGGGAGACGACATCCGACCAGAGCCCGAAAATCGGACCGCCGCCCGGAAGACGAGCCAGCCGCCACCGGATCGCGTGCCCCTTCACGGCCGGAGGATGAGACGGGTGGACTTTCGCCTTAGTTGCCGGGGATGTCTGCGCGCCACGGAGAGACGTCCCCCTCCAGCATGTCCAATGTTCTGTTACTCCTGATGCTTCGCAAGGTGCGTCTCTCTCTTCAGCACACAGTTATCATCAACTCTCTTAATATCAAGACATCGTGTCGCTCCGAATTTTTACATTTTCTTCATGATTATCGGACACTTCCAGGCTCACTTTTCTTTAAATAAAACATAAATTAAGGGAGCAAAAAAACCTGAATCTGGCATTTCCTGGCATCTCTTTTGAGTGCAACTGAACATGTTTTTGTTGTGTTTGATGCATATTGTTTGAATGCTTCCTCACACAGCGGAAAGAGGAGATAATTCTCTACTGTAGCTCTTGGATAGGTGACCAGGTTGAGATGATTGCAGGAAGGGAAAGAGAGTAGTTATGGATCCTCAGGAGGCGACGGTACCTCCACGCGTCCTTCACTTTATCTTCTAACTTTGGTTTCTGAACTTTCCTCTCGGCTGTGGGGACTCGGCTGCATCTCTCTTTTTTTTTGTTCACTAATGAAAAGGAATTTCTCGCTTCTTGTCAATTCGAAAATAGATCCGTGACTTTCTTTCAGGAAAAATGGGTCAAACTCGCTCTTCATCTGCCTTTCTCTCCCCCCCCCGACGAGTTCGGGTGATACCGTTCGCCGCACACCTTTCTGTAGTTTTGTGCGTCTCTCTGAGAGGTTGTCGACTCTCCTTTTCTGTACGCCTGTGTGAGAGTGTGTGTGACTGCGATCGTACTGGAGCTGTTTGCTTTAATCCCATTTTAAAACAACGCCAAAAGCGACTCCGCCTGTCAGACTCGGTTAGCATCTGGAGTCGTTTGACGTGCTCGCGATTATTCAAGTGGCAAAAGGTTTCACTCTCCACTGATCTGATCTGATGATGTTCGCTGCTGTTCGCTGAAACACACTGTTGTTTCAGAGCCAGGTATGCTTCGCGTCGGTCTGCTCTTTAATTATATATTTGACAAAAAAGATTTTAAAAATGCTTCTGGATGTTCCCGTCTGAACAAATCACCAGGTGTGTCTGCTCTTGCAGCAGGGGCGTCAAACAGGCGGGCCAAGTCGGGCCCCTCGGGGGGTCTCATTCGGCCAATCGTGTGAGTTTCTCCTGCTAATTTGCACATTTGAGATCAGAGTGGGATCAAATCACTGTAGAGATGATGTAAGTTGAACAGCAGGTGGCAGGAACATCATTGAACAAATGTTTTGTTTAGCTAACTAACACATTACTGGTGATTAATATGAGAGTTAGATATGATCAGTTTGACACTCCTGCTCTTTAGGATTTGCGTTCAGATTGGAATTGTTGTGCTTTCTGATCAAACAAAACATCACTGAGATGATATCAGCAAGAGGATTTAGATACAGGTAATAATCTCCATATTGGATGTTACAAACAGCATGTACGACTTCTCTCTGACCACTACCGATGGCTGAGGTGGTCATGGTGAAAGGGAAATGACCGAGGCGTCACAGGATGTCGGCTCCTCCTTGAACGCAGCTGGTGACTCCTCAGGTTGGAGTTGCTGGATGAGGAGCCGCTGGAAGCCGTTCGGTGGGTTTTTGCAACAAGATGCGCAACCGTGCACTCGCCGTTTGCCAGTTCTGGCAGAGCCGGCCCCCCCGCTAACTAAACACTTCCACAACCACCTCCTCCTACTTTCCCACTTCATGTCTGAAGGGGGGTATCTAACCCCCTACACATCCCCTCACAGTTTTCTTCTTTTTTTCACCTTTTTTTTGCTTGTTTATATCAGCAGCAAGCGACTTCATGCATGAGGTCACATCCAGCGCGGCGCACAAAAGACCGCCGTTCCGGTCGAGGGAAGCCCCGTTTATAGTGCTCCCCAGGAGAGGCAATCAAAGCCCATTGTTACAGATCGCAGGAGGAGGATGCACTTTAACACGGAGACGGAGCTCCACGGGCTTTTATGTGCGTCCACGGCACAATGCCAGTCGATGATTGGACGCTGCAATCGTTCAGAGTCACAATGTGGGATGTTTGCCTTCAGAGGGGACGATTATTTAGCTGCTTTTGGTCTTTTAAACAGGCACCAACCGAAGCTGTTTGACTTTAACAGTATGAAAGGTCCCCGAGTTCATCAATAAGCACACAAGCTCCTCCTCGGGGTGGATGTTCGGAAATGATCTCTTCCCGACTCGCCTTATTCCACTGGAATATTTCTGCAGCAGCCCTGACCTCACATTGAACTCATTAGAGCGGCTGACTTTATCAGACTCAGCCACTCTTATCTCCCTCATATTCTGCCTTTTTGTAATATAGCTACATGATTCCCAAACTTTACACCACAGGCTGATTATTTCCAGCAAGACTTTGAGCCTCTGCCAAACACATGGGAAAAAAGAAGGGGGACAGTGCAGCTCAAGAGAAACTAAAACCTCGTTGCACCAGCCAACATTTAACTACCAGCATTACTTGTTAGACAGACACATCTAACGCCGCAAGTTATTCATACTTTTCCCCATATCGAATCACACCCACACATGTCACCTGTGGGTTGCCATGACATCATCAAAAGTTTAAGTATTACTTGAAAGCCCTGATGACTTCATCAAACACATGACTTAAAAGACATAATGACATCATCAAATGATACCGTGACCACCACATAGTCAAAATGCACCTGCCTGGCAAATGAAGCGATGAGAACAAGCAGTGAATGACTTTATAATAGCGAGCGTTAAACGTTATCAGTTACATGCACGACATTTATGTGCACACAAGCAAACGACACCTTGACCGAAATCAGTCCAAGCTGAGAGAAAAAGGTGATTCCGACTTTATTTTGAAAGTCCGTAACTCTTCTTGCGAACACCAGCAGTCAGTAAAAGATGCTGCGTTTCCCTGCAATGCTCCATTTTTTTGTAAACTCCCGCAGGAAGTCAATCGTGTGTAGTTTGTCTTGCGTCGAGGAGGAACATCTCCCCCGTTTATTTTTAGTCTGCATTAGCTTACATGCTTTTCTGCTGCTCGTTGCTGTATAAAACCCACTGACCCGCAAAAGGAGCACTCTCCTCCCGAGAGGTGTTTGGAAGCCAACTTGCACAAGCTGGCTGCGCCTGCGGGCTAAAAAACACACAGCTGGTTTTTAATACTCCACTGGAGGCTACACAAATCAATACAAACACACACACACCTGAAGAACCCCACACCACCACACGAGCGCTGCAACACTCACAACTCGGATCAGAGCCGTCCCACGGTCTGAGGAAAGCACGCTCGGTTAAAAGCACAACGCAGGAGTTTCTGCTGCCTGTTCGCTCACAGGGCTTCAGAGAGCCGGCGGGGCCGAGCATCCGGCGCCCAGCGAGTCAGCCGGGAGCGGAGCCAGCGTCTGTTTCACTGTGTTACCCTTTGAAATGAAGCTTCGACGCAACAGAAATCCTCAAAACAGCCACGTTCACATGAGTGTGAAAGTGTAAAAGGTGTGTTTACTTTGTGTTCATGTTCCACCACGAGCTGTAATGTAAACCGCCCGCAGCTATTGATATTAATATATTCTATTAACATGCATAAATACTTGATGAAAACTCTACAAAAGCGTCATTCACAGAGGATGCACAGATTCCCTCAGAGAGAGGGGGAGGATCTGGGAGTAGAGCCGCTGCTCTTCCACATGAAAAGGAGCCAGCAGAGCTTCACTGGCATCCGAGTCTAATTAATTCAAATAATCCTTTGTTAATTATAAGAAGCCGCGACGCATTGGATTGAAATCAATCACACCATGAATGTGCCTCTATTGGTGAAACGCTTCTTAAACTGATTAGACACAAAATGTTGCATCTAGTTAACATCACGCCGTCAGTTAAATATGTCAAACATCTAAATCTTGAATGTTGTTCAGTATATTTTATTGAGGGAATGGAGGTTATTTATTTTTGATGGAAAACCTTTCCAGTATCCTTGAATTAAACATCGCTCGACAGACGCGTTCAGGCAACATGCAGGAACGGCGCTACAGGAAATCGAATGTTTGTGGGAGGTCACAGCACTTTTTGCTTTGTGCAACATTTCACACTGACGTAAAACAAGGATGTTTGCTGAAATACTGGACTAAAAAGTGCCACAGGAGGCTTTCCTATACACAAAAACGGAGTAAAAGATTCGTGTGTTTTATATACAACATACTTCAACACACACACATGTTCATATTATTTAGGCTGAACCTGACAAATAATGACAATAACGCATAAACACACTATTTTTAGCAGTGGCAGTAGCAGTAACTCGACTTTTGTACAAGGGGGCCAAGGGGGTGACTGGTGCTTTATTGGCCGGAGATAAAGTTTAATGTTTGTTTTCAACACATGGTGAGAACTGCATGAATGCTAACACTAGTTTTTCCTGTAGATAGAGCTGTTGTTTAATTTTGGCATGTACACTTCAGAGTACAACATCCATTCTCACCCAAGCAGTGTGACAACTACTGGAAAAATTGAGAATTGAGAATACTGTCTAAAGATTTGTCTGTAATTTTGGACCTTCCATGTGATCTCTCAGACACCTAACAAATATTTCTTTAACTTAGAAGCAAATCTGAACGTTTAATTACCCTTATTTTATTGCATTTAGGGCATTTTGTTTTTCAACCATTTAACAATGATTCAATACAGCCACATGCTCTCGTGATCGTTCCTCTTTATCATATCTCACTTTACTGCCTGAACTGTCACACAAATCTTGATTCTACTTCCTCATGTGCTCCCTCCAGGTCGGTCCGAGACGGAAACTGACGATTTTTCCCGGGAAAATGGTAACGACTGTCTACAGTGATGAAGAAAAGGGAATCCAAGACAAGGAAAGTAAGGAGGAGAGCATCTTGGCCATGTTGGGCATCATTGGGACCATCCTTAACTTGGTGGTCATCATCTTTGTCTACATCTACACCACCTTGTAGGCTCTGAAACTCGCTCTTTTTATTTGCTCATGGAGGAGCACCTCCTCCTCCTCCTCCTCCACCACCACCACCACATGTCTGCTGTTTTGGAGATAAAAATGGGAGGAGCACGACAGAGGCTGAACCTCCCCAGTGGCGAACTGGATCTAAGACGGCATGGTTGCCATATGGCGTCCGTGCTGCATGGCGTCGTGATCATGAGACTGTTGGAAACTGGCGCCTTGCTCTTCTTTTTACACGTAGAATATCATCTCTTTTTGGACTTCCTGTACATAAATGCGTAATGAGGGACGCTTGCCGCCGCCGCCTTTACCGAGACTCGGTCTGAGACTGCGGAGAGAGCGCCGACACTTTTGGGAAATATTTTTCAGACCTTCTTCTTATTAAAATGTGTTTTTTTCCCTCTGAATTGCTTCAGCTGCAAAGAAAGTAAACACAGATTGCTGATTAATATTTTTTCACTCGGTTAAACGCGACAAACTTCCATTTATATACGATTCAAACCGGAGTTATTCAGCTCGATTCAAGGTTTCTACAGCGTTTCTCAGTAGGTTTTTCAAATAATTGTCATTGGGTGACTTTAATACATGGAAATGAGTTACAATCTCACATTTTTAGGTAGTTGGGTGTACATTTACTTAAAGACCTTGTGTCGTTTAGTGGCATGAGATCAGCCTGAAGTGCTGGACTGCATTCATAATGGGAGCACTTGACATTGTGCTTGACATAAAAAAGATGAGAAGATCAGGGAGAGTTAGAGAAGTTAGCCGAAAGTAGCGTGATTAGCATTTATTATTCACGTTGTTAATGCATCACTTTAGCCTTTAAAGGTCATAAATATTGAAATAAGATGCATCCATTTATGAGAGAACGATTTGAATGATTTTTCAAAGCCGCCGCTCTTCAGAACGACTTCTCAGGAAAACTGGGAGGAAAGAAAGTGTTTTAAGATGTAGCAGCTTTAACGCGGCCGTACGTTTCAGTCTGCGCGAGTACATGAACATGCAGAGGGACGACGCATCGTCGATCACGCGAGAAACAGCTCACTCATAAATGTACATAGAAACCACTGATTGGTTCTTTTTTCAGCCATGACTCTCAGTTTGTGCAAGGCTAAGTCAAAACTCTTTCATGATTGTTTGCCTTAACATGAGGAAACGGCGATTTCCACGATGTATAAACTGATCAGGTTACTTTGTAAAGAGTTTAACTTACTGTACATACACATCATTCGAATATTCCTACATGGTCTTGCTGGGAAAGGTCGATTGGTGAGTCGTTTGAAGAAAGATCTTCAGACTTTGTCTTAAAACAACAAATAACTCAACTTTTTTCAGTATTAAAGTTAAAATTTTGATTTTCCAGGACTGATTCAAAACATTTTTATGTGTTTATTTGTTCAACCAACAATGACAATACTGTGAATGATAATTAGGATTACAAGAACCTTTAGAGTAACTTTGGTGTTCATTTAACATATTTTTAGCTACCCAACTCACATTCATTGTAAAAATGGTCGATTGAGAACCAAAATTTCAACTGCAAATTTGCTGCATTTCTACTGAACACAAAATTGCCAGTATTTTTACAATAAACAACGTTTCTGATCGACTGCAGTTTTCAGTCCTTCTTTAGTCAGGTAAGGTGATCCTTTCTACTGAAATGAAGTGATCATTTATTCATGCACAAGAGGAAAAGTGAGTTACTCCCTCGACTTTAAACGGTTCTTTTGAGGGTGATTTGAACCATCAGTTGGATGAATCTTTAGGTCTTTTCTTTCCTGAGCTAAACTAACTAGTAGGCCACCGCTGCTTCTTGTTTTGGTCACTTATTTTGGTTTGGAGAGTGTCACTCTCCAAAATAAAAGCTCCCAGCATCCAACATTTTGCACTATTCCTGAAAAGCAGTGGCTCCCAACACCCCCCTCCCCCAAACTGCAGTAAAGACATACATAGGCTGAAAAAAAGACACTCTTACCATTATACGAAAGGCAGGACCCTTCAAAATAAAAGCACCAAGCAGTTTTCAAGGTTTGTGCTGGATTCTAAAAAGTCTTGTTAAGTTTTTATTTGAAATGTGCAAACTAACTCAAAGCAGACAAAGCCTCGGGGCCCCTCTGTGACCTCTGGAGTCCCCTCTGAGGGTCCCTGGACTGCAGGTTGGGAACCACTGCTGTAAACACTGATGTACAGTATGTAGCGAATGTAAGGCCACAGACTGTAGGCTCTGTAACATTATTAAGTTTGTGTTTGTTAGTAAACAACCTTGTGAATCCAGAAAGTGCCTGAGACGAAAGCGTCTCGACGTCACTTGAGGGGAAGTGAAGGAAAAGTTACCACAATAAGAGCATGTATATCAGACCAGCTGTCCTGCAGTGAGATGGCTGATGTCTCCTGGCTCACCTTCATCATGGGACTATTTCTACCAGCCATGTTTGGTTCATTTCAGTTTCTATTGGGGGTGAAGAGCTTCTACTGGGAGGAGCCTCATTAAGCACATGGACAAAGGTGTCGAATGTATTCATATCCGATGTAAAAGCTCCTCATTGTTTACTTATCTTTCCTACAGCGATGTAATCTGAAATATTAGTTCTGTTTTATTTACGTGTATGCAGAATCTATTTAAACTCTTTGTATATTCTATTGTGGGTGAAACATGCAAAGGTTTCATGGTTTGTTTTTCAGCCTGCTTTCAGTTTTGTTTGAAACATTAAATAAATACATCTTGAAAGTGACTTTAACAGACATGTAGTTTTAGTTTGAAAGGACAAAGATGAGTGGTAATAAATTCAGCGTGATGCAGCACAGAAGTCGAGTTTAAGAAAGACTTTGTGTGATTCATTAACAGTTTCTTCTGACAGTCTCCTCTTTGTCCAAATGGTGTTGCCAAACTCAGTTTTAAAATGTGGCCGACCGGCCGTGCATGTGGGCTACGAATCAGGTAGTGGCAGCGCGCCACACGATATGAGCTTTCACGTCAGAGTTTGAAAAAAGGTCACTAAATTTCGTGCAAAATGTCGCCAAAAGGATTCGGAAAGTGGCAGAGTTGCAACTCTGCTGCTATGAAAGTTATTGAAATCAAAACGAGTGAGTGATGATCAGTTAAAGGGGGCACAAGGAGGGACTGTCGGTTCAACACGGACCCATCACAGGGCGGGATTTGCTGCAACGTCGCAATTTTAAAAAAACAGTCGTGGTTCTCACACAGTGTTAATCCATTTTTTATCTGTATTATTTTTTTACAGCGTGAGAAAAAGGTACATTTGCGTGACTCTCGTGTGAGTTTTCAGTGAGCCTGCAGGAGGAAGACGGATGAAGAAAAAGCGAAGCTCTAAAGAGGCCAAAGATCCCACAAGACTTTTTTTTTTAACCGCTTCATCGCAAATTGAGCCGGAAGAAAGACAGAGGGCGCACAAAGAAACTGCATTTCCTGCCCAAACAGTCACATTTTCACTGCTTCCCCTGGTGGATCATACGAACAAAGTCGCGTCAGAAAGATTCGCCACTCCATTAGGAGCGCCGTGTGACAACGAACATGCTGGAATAATCCTGTTGGAGGAAGAAAAAGAGCAGCTCGACTCTGTGTTTCCTTTAAATCTGATGGATTAGGCAACCAAGCAAAACAAAGTGTTGTTTGAGGAACCACAGCTGCTTAAACTCACACACGCCGTCAGCTCGCTCCCAGCGATTGTTTCACCTGGATGACGCGAAAGCCGCTCGTCAAAAAACTAAAAAAGAAGCGTCGCCTCTTTTGAAGCTGAAAGACGCTCGGTGAACAATGTGCCGGAGACCGCGGCGCCTCCCAGATGGATGATTCAGGCCGGCAGATTGTCCCCGCACACGCTCCATCTCCATCTCGCCGAGCTGACATCGTTTTGATGGTTTTTCCACGGAGAGGCTGCGCGGGCGATTAATCCGTCCAAGCCGCGCCGAACCGACGAGACGCAGCCGGCAGCGGCGGGCAGCGTTTCTTCTGTTATCAGAAGTAATGTAAGGTATAACGATTGCAGCTTCTGGACTCGTTTTTTGGTAAACATGTCTACAAAATATATTTCTTTTAACTAAAACGAAACATTGCAGAATCAAATAAACTGACCTGGCTGGAAAAAGACACGGAAGTGGGATTTTAACGTGATTCATTCAGATTCGGTTGCGTCAGTTTCTGTTTAACATGACGTCAGATACTTTTAGGCGCTGGTTGACCACCTCTGAATGTCTTCAGATTGCGGTTGAACTTGCAAACTGCTGGACTTTGATGCAAACTCAGCACGGGTTCGAACCTCGGACTTTTTCACCGTGAGAGGAGAGCATGAACCGCCGTGCTGCTGTGCGGCTTTTCAAAATGTCAAACACTAAATTTGCAGAGGAAAAGAACCACGTTACGCCATGAGGGGGATTGAGGGAGATCTTCAACTGCAGCTGGATCACGTGAAGACAGAGGAAACAGGTTCATATCCCTGAAAGCACAGAGATGTCGAGGTGGAGAAAGTGACGACTGAGGGAATCTGAAACACCCGACCACTCCCAGTGTCAGCCGTCAACTTCGAACATACGAACGAACTCCAGCTTGTTTTCTACCTTGACGGGTCAAAGTTCAGTCGACTTGGTGACTCAGCTCAATCCGCCTTGGCTCCGACTAGGCTGTGTCCCGTATAGATTCCCCGTCACAAAGGGCGCACACATCCAGACGCCTTTTCTTCACATTTATTCAAGCAGAGAGATAAATCCTGTGATCAAAATCGGGGAGCGGGCCTGAAAGCCGTGACAAATCCTGATATAAATGTAAAACTGGAGAGCGGGAAGTGTCAAAACGTCGGCTTGGGCTCGACTGTTGGGAGATTACAAATCTTTTTTTCCTTCTTCTCTCTCTCTCTCTCTTTTTTGTTTGCATGAGAAATATGTTCTGTCGTGTCATTATGGAGATCACATTGTGCGTGAGAATCGTGCCACACCGGCAGGGCGCAGAGGATTAGTGAGGTGCAGGAGGGGACAGGAAGTTACTTTTTAGAGGATCTGAACCTGCGTGGCAGCGGGACGTCGTCTTCACTCGCCGAGAGAAAACGAGACCAAACGAGGAGGAACTGGGGTCTCGCTCTGCAACGAGGCCATTAGGTGCATTTCCAAAGATTCGATTAGCAACACGGTGGGCACTCCCGCATAACGACCGGTGCAAAACGAGCAGTGGCACATGCCATGAGACGATCAAGCAATCAGGATTACTCAACACCCATAGAGACAAACGGTTCCAATCATGCATCCGTGTTTTAGTCCAGGATCACATGGTCACACCATTGGACAAATGTATGTCTCTGGTCGTTTGAAAGACAAGGAGAAATCCACACATTCTCAGTAAGAACCAATAACTCTACAAAGATCATCAAGCCTCGATTAAAACTGGGTATGTGTTTTTTTGGTTCTCATTTTGCTCTTTTATTTTGAAATTCAGTTAGTTTGACTTAGCTTTCAAAGCAGATTTTCTACCTTTAGAAATGTTAAATAATCTTTATTATTCCCATGAATGCATCATATGGAATTCGGTGACATACTAAAGCCTGAGAGGCTGTTAATCAAGGTCTTACTATGGTAACTCTTGGAGATGGCGGAGAGTGGTCTCTGATTGGTTGGGAAAAATAAAGGCGGGAGAAATGCTTCGATATCATACGAAGTTAAAAAGACAGAAAAAATGAAATTAGATGATCTTGAAAAAGGAGGAACTGCAGGTGGCTCCCACCCGAGTAAAAACCCGGGAGGCGGGAACGCCCACTGCCACGCCACCGCGCGGCCGACGGAAGTTTTGCCACGCTCGAAATTCAAATTTGGCTGCATTAAAAATTATTTTGGCACTAAAACCTGACCAGCCGAGAGTAACGACAAAAGAAGTCATTAGTTTCCCGCTCACGTTGTGAGAGTGAAACAGTTCTGCTATCATTACGCTTGTATTAAAGCCATAAAATACATTCAAACTGCACACCCACACTAATCCATCCCCCGCACGCACGCGCGCACACACACACACACACACACACACACACACACACACACACACACACACACACACACACACACA
>JASSRZ010000051.1:3829847-3844877 GCA_032164315.1 Malacoctenus gilli | reverse complement strand
TTGTAGAGATCAAAATTCAGCATTTCCGCTCATTGAAATGTGACAAATTAGCCACCAAACTCTCTTTTAAAAGTCAGATTTGACATTTAGGAAGTGAAAGTTGCCACTGATGTGTTGCCAGTCAGGTCGCTGCAGCTGTGAGGTGTCAAAACGAGCTTCTGATTTATTAGAACGACTAAAAATGTGTGTTTTTGGTTTGACCTCTCAAGCTGTGGGATTTATATTGGGACAAAACTCTCGTCTTACAAAACCCATCCATCTTTTTTTGTTACAGTTTGGCTGCTCGGGGTTGCCGGAGCCGATCTTGGGATACACCCAGTCCGTCGCAGGTGGAAGACAGAGAGAAAAAAATGTGCGGCAATTTAGAGACACCAATTAATGTGTGTTTTTCGACACTGGTAGAAAACCAAAAGACTCAAAGAAAAATAGACATGCAAACTCTCGTCTCAGAAAGGCCCTGCCTGCACGCCTGCGACCTCCTCACTGTGCAGCGACGGCGTTATCCACGACACCATCTTCACCTCTGCCGAGGTTTGTTTGTCTCTGAGCAAAACTCAAAAAGTTCTCAACGGATTTGCATTAAATTTGCAGCAGGGGTGAAAAGTGGTACAAGGAACAGGTGATTACATTTTAGCAGCGATCCGGTGATCCAAAAGGATGAAAAGTGACATTTCTGTACCGCAGTGGAAGCGTCTTTAAGAGAGTTTGTGAAGGAAAGGTCCACAGTAAGCATGGTGAATGCTTTAGTTTAAAATAGATCATGAATGTATGAGTTGTCTAAAGATTTAGACTACAGTTTAATGAGGAAAAATGTGTTGTTAGAACCTCCAAATATCTATTTGTTTTCCCTCGTGCGGAAAAATCTTTAGCGGGTTTGATAAATTTAGCAGAGAGCTCTCGGCTTACTCGGGCGATAAACAGCAGCAGTCGTCTGTGAGGGTCCTGAGAGAGCGTTCTAATAAAAAGAAACAAACTCCTTTGGAAGTCTGTCATCAGGTAGGTTGGCGGCACCACGGAACGCTCGGGACCAGGTGAGCGAAGTCACGGCGCAGACGGAGCCTCATTGAGACGCGTTGCTTTGCTTTGAGCTAATGATAATTTGTTCCTCCTGACTCAGACGATTCGGCTGCCGCTTGAGTCAATAACGGGCTTCAGAGCTCTGCTTCCTGCGCGCGGCGCCGCCGCTACCGCCTCGCTCACACAGAAACGGAGATTGCTTGTTCCCATCAGGGCCAGCAGCTGGCCTCCATTCAACGGCGTACACGCCGTATCTGATAGATTTAAAAAGGCACCATCATGGCAGAAGTATCGGAGCGTGACGCGGAAGATGCTGCGCTTGCATCGCCTGTAATTGGCTCCGACACCGGGATGATGTATGTTTTTGATAATAACTGCTCGAGCGCACCACTGAGATGAAGTTATGTCCTCTGGCCCGCCGACGCAGTCGGTGACTGGCAGCTGTCACCACCGACAGACTTCACGGACATCCGACCAGCCAAGTGCTGTGCGGCACCGCCCGACGCCACTGGAACGTGGGAGTGAAGTTTGGGCAAAGGGCCGCTTCCTCCTCTGTTACTTCTTTTGGAGATTACTTTGTGTTGTTCCCAAGCACCAACACGCCCGCTAACACTCTAATGACGGCGTTCATTAACGGTGCTTTAATGCGGCTAATATCCTCTGATGGGGAGCACACGGCGCCGCACCTTCAGCTCATCATCGTCTTTAATCGACATGATTAAACCCCTGTAAGCACAATCGCTCCTGATGAGATCGAATTAACAAAAAACTGACACGCGGTCGTGAACTGACGAATCGGAAACAGCGGGAAAACATTGACACAGCATCAATAACCTGTTGGCAGACGCAGTTTGGACACAAACACGATTGGGGTTCAAATTTTCAGGCTGCTTTTCTTCACAGTCCAGAAATGGGCCCATTGAGCTTCTTCACAAACTAATAAATCCGATCTTTATTTCTGAAATGATGGCGATGATGTACGAGAAGTTATAAGCTGTAATTGAACATGTTCCCGCTGATCGAGTTAGCATCTACGCTACTTGTGATGAAACAGCCTGAGAATAATCCCTCCTTGAATGAAAAGTGATCGGAGTGTGATGGAGAACAGAGTCTTAATGCAATACAGGGGCCTCCAACTGCCCCCCCCCCACCCCCCACCACACCCCACTCGGTAGTGTGGTGGCGGCGGCGGCAACCACGGTGCAAATGCTTCATTACTGTTACTTCCTGATGGGAGCTCAGCATCAGCCGCCAGGATTCCTGTTCTTTTGATTTAGTATCGCTGCCGAGTGGACGCTGGGCCACTCACACCACTCACACACACGCACACGCACACACGCACGTACGCACGCACATCCAAGAGACGGAAGGACGGACGAGATATACGTCTCCGCCTGTCACCTCGCACAGAAGACGTCCAGGGATGGAGGAGAGGAGGATTGATGAGGACGCTGCCCTTTGAGCCAGACGGATGCAGACGTGCGCACCTGTGCCCCGGCCTGAATGTCTCGCACACGTCTTCAGCTTATTACTGCCGAGACGGGTCGTTCTTGGATTATGACAAAGAACTCGAGGTGCGTTTCTGCTATCTGGCAGAAAGAGACGAGGTTGCCAGAAGAACCTGCAGCAGGTTCGTTTGGTCCTCCTCTGTTTCTTTATTTTCTGCAGGATCGCTGGTGAAGCCATGTGGCCGTGCCACTTCTCCAGTCTTTTCTGAGTCAGTTCTGAGTGTTTGAGGTCTACAGCCCTCCTGAGAGGCAGTCGGAGAGTCTTGTCAGAGGAAGCTCTTCTCTTCCCTCGGATCAGACCACACGACCTCCTCGATCAGTCCGTCCACCTGTTGTCCCTCAATGAGGTGACCTCTGATCAACACCAAGACGAGCAACAGAACCTCCAGTCAGTCCTCAGGCCCAATTCAACCTTTGTCAGCGTCACTCAAATCGAGATGTACCAGCATTTCCCCCCCACCAACACGTCCATTGAGGGACAGGGAAGCTGTCGGCTGATCCCGTCGCCTGACGGCTGCCATTTTATTCAGATTACCAGCGTTTGTCCTGATGTATTTTGTCTAAAAGAAGTGACAATGTTTCCATGTCGCTGCTGAAAGATCACAAATCTAAGTTTCAGAACACTGAAGTTGGCGGCCATGACGCCGCCATGACACTGCCATGATGCTGCCACGGCGCTGTCCTGGCTCCAGGCAGCCTGTTGCCAGGGAGACTGACATGTTTGGCTTTGGCTGCCTGACTGGCAGACACAGTTGATCCTCACTTATGTGGTTTCTGGCCAAAGCAAAAGTGGAAACAACTCCTGAAGGGCGGCGAGCGAGATGAGACAGGCGGACGGACAGACGGACAGGCAGAGTGAGAAACGACAGGATGATTGAGATCAGCAGAAAACGCCAAAAAGGAGGAGGATGAGGAGGGGGAGGAAGGGGGGAGGGGTTGGCGAGCCTCCGTCCGTTTCTCCGAGAGGTGATGGATGTCTGACAGGTGTTCTCTGAGAGCTGGGCGGAGAGTGATTGATGCTGAGCTCTGTCATCTCAGGATCTTGCCGAAACATTGACACGTTTGCCAGGAGACGGTTTGCTGTTTGCAGCTGCACCGAAGCGAGCGACATCGCTGACGAACACATGGAAATTAAGTCGGCTGGAAGGAACACTTGGGCCCCCGGGTCAAAGTGGACTTTCACTGTGTTCAAAAAAGGTGTTGTTATTTTATCATGCTTTTATTTTGAAATCAATATAGGTTCTCAGAACAGATTTTTATTTTCTGTCGGCTGCTTCAAAAAAAATTACCAGTTGAACTCTCAACTGTATAATGTTGCCCATATGTACATTTGTGCGTTACGGCCTGTTTGATTGGTGGAGGACTTTCATGCAGGTTCAAATTCAGCTTTTTATGATATTTTTAGTGTTTCACTCGACCTTTTTCCCATTTGATTGACATTTAACTTCTTTTTTAGAGCAACGAAAATGCAACAAAACACTTTTTTTGGTGTGATTTTCCCAAATGTCACAGCTTTCAAATGGACTTAAATCATCAATTAATAAACTTCTTTTGAGTTTTCCCTTTTTAAAGATTCTTTTCAAGCTTTCACTTTCACACTCTTTCAAATAAGATTTGAGATGTTTGATTTTTCTAAATTTCTGTTTATTTTTCTCAACTTCAATTCTGAAAAGAGGGTCAAAGAAACTGCAGTTTTGGTTTCATCCTCGGTTAAATGCTGAGGGTTTAAAGAAATGCATACATGTTCCAGTAGAGCTCTCTCTCTCTCTCTCTCTCCCTCTCTCTCTCTCTCTCTCTCTCTCTCTCTCTCCCTCTCTCTCTCTCTCTCTCTCTCTCTCTCTGACATGGTGAATACACACATATACACATACTGTATGTATGGACTTACTGCAGAATCAGCAGTATTCCAGGCAGTGATGAATATGCGTTTGCTCTAAATGTACTTACACAACACAACGTCACTGTAAACTGAAAGATGCATGAACATGCTGAGAACACATGAAGTCAAAGAGAGCATCTATTTTTATCTGCTATACATCATCAATCAAAATAATAATCAACATTTCCAAGACTCTTGACAACATGTTGACAACAATTATCTCCCAAAGGAGCTCAATGTAAAAGCATGAAACAAACAAATCTGCTGTTGTTGACATAAGGTTTTCGCGTCTGCGAACATGACTGGAAATTGGATTTCATGGTCATTTTTCATACTTAAGAGCGTGAACTGACCCACAACTGTTGTTTATTGTTGATCAGCTCAGTTGTGGGAAAGCTGCTCCAGCAGAACATCGCACAGTTGAGTTACAGCGCCCTCTTGTGGTGGGTCCAGGTAGTATTTTAGACACAATCATTGACTGAGGATGACTGAGAAATTCAACAACACTACCAAGCGTCGCTGTGACTTCATCCTCGACGTGACCTCAAAGTTCATTTGGACCCAAATGTTTAGTCCTGTTGTTTACCCTGGAGGGTCGTTAGTCCCGCCACATACTTTACTGCTTACTTGTTGCTTTTTCCCCTCTGAACTGTAAATACTCACAGACGAGAGGTCCAAACTTTCAGTTTCCAGAAACATGTTTACTTTTTGTGGCAATGCTCTCAAATTACTCAGAAGTCATCCAGACAAAACGTTTGCATTGTGTTTGTTGGAGCCGCTTACCCAAAGCGTTACTCAACATCTTCGATGACTTCGAGTAATACAGAAGAACTGCAGCAGAACTTTTTGCTCCCTTGAGTTTCCAGAGACGGATCTTCTTGACACACAGTTGCATTTTGTGGTCACGGTCTTCTTTGCCAGGAACATGTGACTGTCTGCAGCACTGCTCTCTGTGTTCACCGTCTCGCTGAATTAGTGGTTTCACACTCGCTCCACGAAGCAGCATTAGCAGCCGCCTGCGTTCACTGGGGCGAGGGGCCGCTCCCTGAGCCGAGCCCTAATTTCTGTCTGCTCTGAACTTTCTCTCATTTTCATTTCAAAGCTCCCAAAAACTGGAGACAGCACAGAGAACAACATTCACCCTATAAACGAGGGAGCAGCGTCCCTCCACCAAACTGTGGCTATAAAGGTCTAATAAAGAGAGGTGGGGACAGACAGAGTGATGGATTGGAATGACTGGAAAAAACCTCACAAGACATTCAGAAACAGACAGGAAGTCCCGCCGCCCCCTCGTCCAGACATTTGTTTGATACCTCATTGGACTCAGCTGACACATGAGTAACAACAGATGACAGAGTTTTAATGATTCCACAGAAGTCTTTCAGAGTGCAGGTCTGACACATCGGTAAATATGTGAAGCTTTCACAGACATATGAAGGATTGGATGGAGCCTGAACACAGGGTGAAACGTTCCGCCTGTCGGCCAGAACCGTCTCACGAAAGTGTCCGATTTGTCCTCGCAAAGTATGAGAAGACAGAAGGACATTTGGAGTCAGGGGTTTTGCTGCTGTTTTCAATCTGGCTGCTGGCTTCGCTTCATATCGTTCTTTTCTAAGGTCCAGACTGCTGTTTCCAGCACCATCTGGTGTTCAAATGATAGATTACAACACACAAAGGAACCACCCTCGCTGGGAGCGTTGTGTTAGTACAGCGACCTTCAAGCGTCAAGCTACACAAGTATGTGAGGTTTAGTTGGGTTAAGTGCTCCGAGAGAACCTGTCCTGTTCATAGGTAACGTCAATGACACATACGAGAAGCAGCTAACAGGGAGCAGCTTAGGACAGGTGTTGCTTTCTGATCCCCATCTCAATCTGTTCTAGGCCCTGAGGTCTAGAAACACTGATCCAATTAGTTCAGGGTGCTCTTGTTCTTCCTGCTATACTGGTTCATCCCTTAGTTTGGTTGGAGTGTTTTACTCCAGAACACGACACAAAGCACCCGCACGGCACTAAAATGGCTTGAACCTACAGTCCTAAACTTAGGCCCATCGACCATCAATCCCACGCAGGCGTAGCTGAATTCACCTCGTGGGAAAACAGTCAAATCACAAAAACAACACACATCGGTTGACATAAAACAAACCTATATTTGTCCTGGACTGGGGTGAAAACGTGCTGCAGTTAGCTGAAGCGGAGTGGATGTAATCAAACCAACAATGTTCCGACACTCAGTTCATCCAACATTATTTTTAAAGCTGCACAGTTTCTGGAGAAGGTCTTTCACAAGTACTGTCGTCTAGTTGTTTGGCTTCCAGGTTTCCCTTCCGACTTCCTCCGAAAGATGTAGGTGGAAAGTTAATACAATACACTTCTAACACTCTGGAGCACCGGGAAACATCCATCACTGAAGCGAACAAAAACAAGCATCAAGCGTGACATCTGCCTTCCATTCTGATCACCACAAAGAATCGGAGAAAAAGAGGAAACAATAAATCACTCACATGTTGTTATCAGATTGTACAATATAAATTCCTCTGGCCAATCAGGGGAGCTAAACCTGGATCAAACTGTGGCGCCAACGTTGAGCCGTAAACACGGAGCACGACGTTAGGGTCTCGACGGAGGTCAGGTTCAGTTCAGTGCCCACCAATCACACTCCAGACTTTCCAATAACACATTTGTACTTCCAGTGTGTTTCACGCAAAATACAGAGTTTATTTATGACTCACTTGCGGAGAAATGGGGAAATATTTCATTGCAAATTACTTTTGAGGAAGCAAAAGTGTTTTGCTTGTCACTCGGTGACTCACGGTCACATATTTCTGTGCTTTTATCACTTGACGGTGAATCTTGGTCCCTCTGATAAAGCCTGAAAATACCCTTTGGTTTGCACTTCTTGCTTTTCTTGCTCCCTGGCAGCACTGTGAAATCCTAACGTCGCAGATCGCCTTGTTGTGCGCCCATTCGCTGTCTCGGAGATAAATGAAAATCGCCGACCTCTCATCAGGGCTCAGATCGAGGCTCGGCAATGGAGCTGTCAGTTATTTGTCACGGATTGTGAAGGGAAAAGTGTGCACTCAGACACTAATGTTATTTGCGGGCGCAGTACCGAAGAATCAGATTAGCCGCGAGCATTAGGTTGAGAGAATGGCGGGTTCGTACTGACGTCGTTGACATCGGCGATGATGGAGGTCAACGAGTGTGTGTGTTGCGGAGTAGCTTTGATGAAGAGCTCCGCCTTGACCACAGAACAATAACCTGCATATTCAATGACCAGCAGGCGGTTAAAGTGGCCTCAGAAGTCGGATCGTTCCGAAGCAGATCACCACTAAAAAACTGCCTTTCCATTTGAGAGAGCTGACAATGAATCTGTTTATTCTTATTAGATATTTACTTGGCCGTACCTGTGCCTGGTTATTAGTTTACTTCAATTTTTTATATTAAAATAATTTGATTAAATTTTAGTTGAATGACTTTTTTTGGGGGGGGGGTTATTCTTAATTTAATCATTTTGTTAGTTTCTCCAAACACACAACAATAAAGGGGGAAAATAAACCAAAAAAAGTCACAACTGAGGTTTAAAGCTAAATTAAAATGTTAAAAATTGAAAAACAGATCTGAAATTTAAAAGTTTTATTTTCCTTAAACGATCAATTGCTGCACTGCTGCAATCTATTCAGAGGTTTGGAAAGGTCCCAAATTTTATGTTCAAATAACTTCATGAAAAATCTCTTCAAAATAGAAGGTATATCAGAGCTTTATTGGCTGAATCCTGGTGAATCTGTTACGATTTACAATAACCAGAATAACAAAATGACTTTATTATCCAGAACAATAACAGAAACTGAGGAAATACTGCAACTTTCTCCCTCGTCACAAGGTGACCACAATAAACGACCAAATCAATGCTCATTTATAAACGTCAGTCATGGTGATAATTCTTACGATAACATGGAGGACATACATTTAAGGACATACAGCAGAGTCACATGAAGCAGCATGAATATGCGTCTGCAACCAGTCACAACACATCAACTTCACTTTTTACCACATTGGATTAAAACCACAGACAGGCCCAGGGGAGGGGGGGGCGAGAGAGAGAGAGAGAGAGCGAGAGAGAGAGAAGGGTGACTAAAATGACTTGTCTTGCCACACAAAACACAAGCCTCGCCTTTTTGGCTGACATCACTTTAATTGCAGTTTACTTTTTGGGGCGAGTCAGAACCGGGCAGAAGCTCAGAGTGTTTCCCAGTACCAGTGTTGGAGGAAGACTGCAGAAATGACTCTCCAGCCTACAAGGTAAGCATGAAGCTCCTTTTATACATGCAACTTCAAGAAATTCATCAAGTGTGTGTTACGCTCTGAAAGAGACAGAAACATGGATCACGTTGAGTTTTTTCGTCAGAAGGAGAAGCAGTTAAAAAAAGAAAAATGAGGGATGTTTACGAGTTGACTCACTGAAATGTTGAGATGGAGGATTGAGGTTTGATTACAAATAACTCTAACCTCAGTTTAACCTCAGTTTTTCAAAGTAAGTGCTGGAAAAAAAAGAGTCAATTTATTGGTGAACGTGATTCAAACAAATGCACAGTAATTGTGTGTTAAGCTTTGTGAGTTAAGATTACCTTTGTAGGAGGGGGATCGGTCATTTTAAGTAGACGGAGCTTGCTGAGAATCATGTCGAAATTTGCTGTGTTTGGGTCCGTTATTCGGCTTTCGTCTTAAAAAACACAGATGAGAAATGTGACATTTAAGTCACATCACTTCTCCAGCTGATCGGCAACACGTTTAAAATGTCTGGAGACGCAAAAAGAAACAATTTTAACTGCAGAGGAAACGGAAGGCCGAGTCGGGGTGAAATTGTGCCGAGCGCTTTTTCCTTGTCGGGGGGAGGAGCGGCTGCTGTAGTTGGGTGTTGTTGACGTGCTATGGTTCCCCCTCACAGCGTCCCAGACCTCAGCGCTGCAGTGTCCCACGGCCACCAGAACCGTAGCAACGGCTCGGACTGTCCGGACCCGGAGGCCTGGCTGTGGCTGACGGCCGGGCAGCCCGTCTACATCATGCTGATCGCCGTGCTGGGCATCGTGCTGAACCTGTTCGTGCTGATGGTGTTCTGCCTGCACAAGAAGGCCTGCACCGTGGCCGAGATCTACCTGAGCAACCTGGCCGCCGCCGACCTCGTCCTCGTCTCCTGCCTGCCCTTCTGGGCCGTCAACATCGCCAACGACTTCAACTGGCCCTTCGGCAGTTTTATGTGCAAAGTGGTCAACGTGGGCATCAAGATCAACGTGTACTGCAGCATCTACCTGCTGGTTCTGGTCAGCATGGACCGCTACGTGGCGCTGGTCCACACCATGTCCCATGGGAGGATGCGCAGGCCGAAGTACGCCAAGCTCGGCTGTCTGCTGACGTGGAGCTTCGGCCTGCTCATGAGTATCCCCACCTTCGTCTTCAGGGGAGTGAAATACCTGCCCGAGTACGACATCAGCGCCTGCATCCTGCTCTACCCCAGCGACTCCGTCGCCGTGTTCTTCGAAGTGATTCTGACCATCTTCAGCTTCGTCATTCCCATCTCCATCATCTCCTTCTGCACCATCAAGATCATCCGAGCACTGAAGAACCAGGCGATAGAGCGCTGCAACGCGGAGAGAACGGAGCAGAGGGCCACCACGCTGGTGCTGGTGGTCCTGCTGGCCTTTCTGGTCTGCTGGGTGCCCTTCCACCTGGTGGTTATCCTGGACTGGCTGCTGCGAGCCAACGTCCTGAGCGGCTGCCACGCCGAGAACGCCATCGAGATCTGCAACCAGATCTTCAGCTACCTGGCCTTCTTCAACAGCGTCTTCAACCCCATCCTCTACGTCATCGTCGGGAAGAACTTCCGGAAAAAAGTCTGGGAACTCTTCAAGCAGTGGAGCTCGGCGAGCAGCACGTCTGACTCGGTGCGCTCGAACCTTTCGACCCTGAAGACTTCTGGATGAAACGACTCAAGTCACCTAAGAAGTGGACAAATAACTGGACGGCAGAGTCCTCGAGTCATCAAGCAATCAAGTGTTCGAGAATTTACCAAATGTAGTTGTGTTGTCTTTACTGGAAAAACTTCAAGGATACTTCAACTAGCTCTGAAAATAGGGGAGGGCACTAAAGCTTGATTGCTGAACCCCCCAAAAATGATGTGGTAATAATACACTTATATCCTCATCTTTTCTCAGTCATTTAAAACTACTACATATAATCGAGCTAAAAATGGAAGGACTTTTCGTCAATGTCAGTATCTAAAGGCACGTTGAGGGTCCTGAAAAGCACTATACAAATGAAATGTACTATCTTTATCATTATTATTTTCAGCATATGAGTATACCCTGTTGTTTTAGCCCTTTGACATCCTGCTCGTCCATTTGATGCAGCAAAGAGTCACTATCAAGTTTTTTGGAGGTTTTTTTTGAAGATCTTTCTTTCAGCTTAGTTTTTTAATCCATACAATTTCAGTGCTTCAATCTTTTTAAAGCCAAACTGAAATCAACAATATTTGTGATCCACCCTCCCTGAAAAACTCACTAAAATTAAAATAGTTTTTTTTTTTAAGTGTAAAAACAACTTGTTTTGATAACTTGCTTTATCAAATGAAAGAGCAGCGTTCTAGGGTTGATAACACTCATGTAGATATAATTTCAGTGTTGTGTCTGATGTTGCTGTTAATGCTGAACCTGTAACTTCGGTCTGGACGCTTTTGGGGATGTTGAAGAAACTGGAGTCCAGAAGCGTCCGGACTTGTTTTCTGCTGGTGTTTCTGACTCATTGTCTGCAGAGTAAAAACAGAAACGCAGTGAAGGATTTTCCAGTGGGGGCGCAGACACCACTGGTTTTAGCCCCTCCTCCTGCACGCCTCCGTCTGGTGGCTGGACGTTGACTCAGCGTGGGCTGCGGGCACCGGGGTGCACCCTGAGGGATCTTCACAAAAAGGGCCTTCTCTGCCAAACAGGAAATCAGCTTCACCACATCTGCCGAGCCTGATAAACTGTAGTGGAACCAAAAACATGCAGGCGGGGACGAGTTGGCTCGAATGGGGAAATCTCTGCCCAGAACACACAGCTCCACCTCGCTTACTCTGTTTTTTCTCTGTCTTTTCTTTCAAACAGTCCTTTTTTTTCTTGAACATGACTTTATTTTTTTGGTTTCTGAAGATTTCTTTCAGGGAACCAAAATACATTTGCTGACTGTTACATGTTTTTTAGATCCAACGCCGGCTCGACTGCCCTCTGCTGTTCACGGTACTGTGTGTCTACAGCCCATGACACACCGAAGACTTCTCATGGGACCTTGAAACAACTGCTCTGATTTTAATCCCAATCAACTGCATCCAAGTTTGGTCCTTCCAAAGACTTTCAGACGTATCTCTGCACCAACACACCTGTGTTGGAGCAAGGCCGACATCTAAAACCTTTAGAAAGCTTGAGGAATGATTCAGCAATCCACTCTGCAAACTATTTTTGTGTTACAAAAAGTACAACATAAGTAGAGGTATGAATGTGTGCTTATTTTCATTCTCTAACTGTATTTAAATGACAGCTTCTATTTAAAAGAACTGGAAATGTTTCCAACCTGCTGTGGAGAACGTTGTTGTAGTTTTGGGAGCAGAGTTTGGAGCCTTTGCTGTTCCAGTTTCACTTTATCAATGTGGAAGATGTGCAGCAGTAACAAGGGGGGCCTGTGGTGTTTCTGCTGCAGGTTTCAGTCATCTCATGTATGAACCTGGACTGAAGTTTGACTCTTGGATAAACACTCTGATCTATGATACTCCTTGGACATGGGTGTGGAAGAATGCAACTTTGTATACAAACGCTCACAGCACAGCCCTCCTCGACTTTACTGTGTACTTTTACCAGCAGTTCGGTGTACACAGCGAAGTCCCTCTTTCAGATGTGTTTTATGTCATCGGTGCGTCGACCACAGGAGGATCTGCTTCCATTAAACCTGCGGTAGGATTATTTATGAATCAATTTCCATATTTATTCTGCCACTGTGTTTGAAAATGATATCTGAAGAAAAAACTGTGTGAATGCTGGAGCATGAATGAAGGAGTGCGGACCAAAAATGTTTTTTCCCTGGACATTTAGAAACAAAGAAGAAACAAAGCAGAAATAAAAAGCCAAGGGAGAAAACGTTGATACTGAAAAGAGAAGAGAGAGCGAGGCAAAACGTAACAGCTGTTGTATTTGGCGAGAGAGGTGAGAAACAAAAGTTCCGAAAGAAAAAGCAGCGTGAGAGCTGGAGCTGGAGCTCCATGTTGAAGGGAGGAATGTGAACTCGGACCTGAAGCAAGCCAAAGTGATTTCAGAAAAAAAAATAGAAAAGTGAATGAAAGAACTGAAAAGGGCAGAGTTAGCATGAAAATCAGAGGAGCTCATGTTAGCAGGAGAGAAAAAGGACAAAAGAGTGAACAATACAATAAAAGTGTTACCATAAGAGCTCCTTTCATTGTGAATGCTGTAGCTGTTAACAAGGGAAAAAAGAGCCATTTAAATGAGTTGAATGAAGCTGATCTTCGCATTGAGCTAACACCAACATTACTGTTTAACGTAACAGTAATTCAATTGGTATTTTGTTATCTTTTAACATGACGGTGAAAGTGATCAAAGCTGTGGGGAAGAACACACACACACGTCACATTTTCATTGTTCTTGTCCTGTGAGAACGACTAAGTGTCGGAAAACATCAATTATGATTCACTCGTTTGTTTTTCAGCTAATGGAGCAAACGATGCAGATAACTGTGATCACGCTGCGGTTAGAAAACAGCAGCACGTTGCCGCCTGCAGCTCCATCAGCGTCTCCAGACTCTGCTGAGTGGGAGCTCATCTCCTCCATCATCCCTCCGTACATCTTCACCGTGTCCCTCTTAGGCCTCCTCTTTAATGGCTTCGTCCTGGGCGTGTTTCTGGCCCACAAAGACCGTCTGACCGTGGCCGAGGTCTATCTGGCCAACCTGGCGCTGGCCGACTTCCTCCTGCTGTGCGGCCTCCCGTTCTGGGCAATGAACATCCTCAACGAGTTCAACTGGCCCTACGGTGACGCCTTGTGCAAGTTGGTCAACTCTCTCATCATCGTCAACTTCTACACCAGCGTCTACACGCTGGTCATGATCAGCGTGGACCGCTACCTGGCGCTAGTGAAGACCATGAAGGCCCGGTGGCTGAGACGGACGCTCTACGCCAAGGTGTCGTGCTTGGTCCTGTGGACGCTGGGCGTGTTTCTGAGCATGCCCACCATGGTCCACAGGAAGGTGGTGTTCCTAGAGGAGTACAATCTGACCTGCTGCGTCCTGGATTACGCTCACAGCAGCTCCTGGAAGCTGGCCCATCAGATCCTGATCAACGTGGTGGGCTTCGCGGTGCCTGTTCTGGTCATTGTTTTCAGCAGCTGGAACATAATCAAAGCGTTGGCTCGGAGGAAAGAGACCCTGAGTCTCCGAGACGTGAGCGACACAAAGGCCACGGTGCTGGTGTACGCCGTCACGCTGCTGTTCCTCCTGTGCTGGAGTCCTTTCCAGGTGATCACGTTCCTTGACACGCTCTGCGACGTCCACGTGATAGACGAGGGGCGGTGGTCTCACGCGCTGGACGTCGGAGGGCAGGTCTCGGCCTACTTGGCGTTCCTCAACAGCGCGGTGAACCCTCTGCTCTACGTCTTCTCTGGACAGTACTTCAGGAGGAAGGTCAGTGCCCTTTACAGGAAGACCAGGTACCAGCGCCGGGGATCGGACATGACGGCGTACCAGCGCTCCGTTGTGTCCACTTACGTCAACAGGACGGAGCAAATTAAGCCCGTGGTCATTTTTAATGTCCACAATTGAATGTGACTCCTTCCGATTGCTTCCTGTCAGCCGCTCCGTTTGCCACTTCTGGAAAAAATGAGAAAATATTCAAAACATGACTCTGATGTTTCTCCCCGAGACCTAACACAATCCTCATCCATTAAATAGCACTTTGAGTGGACACTTAGGATGACTTGTGGCAATGCAAAAAACGGAAGACGAGGAAATGGATGTAATCTGCGAGAACACGAGAGCAATCTTTTATGGTTATTGTCTCTCTAATCACGCTTAATGTCTCCCAAAGACCACATGTTGTGCACTCGACTCACTTTGGACTGCTTTTTTCTTTTTTTGGGGGGGGGCGATGCTTGTTTGTCTCAAATATCTTGTTTATTCGTCCCTCCTTCATAAATTAGTTTAACAGAGCAGCATAAATGTGTGTGGCCATTTAAGAAGAGGTTCATGGAGGTTTGCGCTCTTCAGGTGCTTTTCATTCAATATATTTTCTAAAAAGATACAGTTTTTTTCTTACTGAAATAAATGACATCAGTGTATTTGTTTATATGGTTTTACTGCAGAAGTTAGTGGGGTAAAGCTTGTTGGTTGTTGTTTTTTTTTTCTTGATCGTAAACCGGGAGTGTTGGACTCATTTTTGAATCCAAAAAACCAAAAGTAGAGTCATGAAATGTCCACGTTTATTGGATTCTTAGTGACCATTTCGCTTCTCTGGCTTCAGTCTCTCGACCCTTCCGGATGCTGATGTAATTTGTTGCAGCTGCAGTTTACAGATTCATACACAAACAACCATCAAACAACC
>JASSRZ010000051.1:3790081-3812353 GCA_032164315.1 Malacoctenus gilli | reverse complement strand
TGGAGAGGAAGTGACTTCCAGAAGGTTCTCAGGAGAGCGACTTCAAACGTACCGATGGTTGTGATGACAGTGCCAGCGAAGAAGAAGGAGCTGCCCAGGTCCCAGTAACTGGAGTTGTAGGAGGTGTCGCCGATCGGTCGCACTCCCACGCTAACGGCATCGATGGCATGCTGGAACGAGAAACTTTCATGAGTTGTCGAGACAGAAAGCAGCTTTTATCAGACCCAGTCAGAAGGACAGCCTGGCAGGAGTGACTCAAAGCGCTTGGCTCCCATTTCACCATCAATTTCTTCACCAAGTCGTTTTTCTGGATGGATGACGTGACTCCACCGGGCGCAATGCCGCCCGACCCGACCTGAACCAAAACGCAACCAAAATCAAAGATGTCACCTGTAACCTGTCCCAAAATGTTTGGCCAATAACAAAAGAATCAGTTAAGAATTGCAGGTGTGATCCAGCCATTTACATAGAAAAATACCTCAATCAATTGCAAGATTCATTAACAGAACTCAACCACAATTGATGGCTGTTGTGGTCGAAGGAATACCAGTGTGTGTGGGTAAGTTTTATTTGAGCTTTAAACGGCATATTTGAGCTCTGAACAAGGTGTGGAACTAAAAATAACTCAGTCTGAGGATCACTCTCATATACAATAGTAGGTGAAAACCAGTGTCGGCGACTCTTGAGCTGTTGCTGTGGATATAACCTTGTCGGCACAATGGTGCAACACATGCGCCTGCACCCCTCCGAAGCTGCACATCGTCACAGAGTACACTGTTTGTCTGGCAGCTCGCAGACCTTTTATCTCCCTGTTTTCTTCAGCGTCAGCCTTTTTTTTCCCGCGGTCCCTCGGCTCTCCTTCAATCGCAGCTCGTCTCGCATCGGGAGGAACATTTACTGCATCATTATCCCCACCGATCGCCTCCGTCACCCCGCCGCTAATCCGCCATCTCCTGCTCCGTGTGATTCTCCTGTTTTGGGGGCATTTCGTTTGGAATAAATCAAGCTTTTTTTTTTTTTCTTGTCTCAACGCTGAGATTTGTGAAAATGCGGCATCCGAGTCCAAACAAAACAGCGTCTTTGAGGACACGAGGCCGAGCGTTATCGGCGCGTCCTCATTCAAAACAACTCCTCCAATCTGTGCGCTAAAATATTTATTTCCTTTGGTGACACACATTTCAGAGTGCACGTCTGAACACATCGCTGCACATGCCTACTCACAAGCTTACATTTGATTACCTCAGCTCCACCCCCCCTTTTCCCTGATGAGACTTTTAGATCTAAAATTAGCTAATGGCAATAATGTTGTTTCGTTTCTTTCAGCAGACGCAGCTAATTCATAGGGGTGATAACGACTTGGTAATTATATAATAAACCCCCAAATAGCCTGATTGTGGAGAGGAGGCAGCGCTATAAATAGCTGCACAATGTATCTGAATTCTTTATGAGGGGATCTATTTTCGGCTCGTGCCTCTTTTCACAGCCAAGTTCATGCTGCATTAGAGATGTGAAGAATCCTGCTGTCGCACGTGCTCACTTCAGACGCCAGCCCGGCGACTTTGCAGCACGTTGATGAGCTGGCGAGACAAACGCCGTTTTTTTTTTTTGGTTTCGTTTCACATGTTGTGTTTGATTCCGCTCTCCCTGAGCCCGGTAACCCGTGTGGTTCTTGAGCTTTGAACAGACGCTTTTTTTCATCCCGGCAGGTCACGGCATTGATCCGGCCAGCACTCACTCTCCTCCAACCCAACCTCGCCGTGGTACAGTGCCAACAGCTTTCAGCTTTCAGATCCAAACCCTGGCCCAAATCACCTTCAGATGCCCCAGTCCGCCAGATGAGGCGGCTGAGGTGCATCAACAGTTAACGAAAAAAAGAGTGTCCACATTGAAGCGTTCAGTTAAGTGAAAAACGCTGATTTTAAACAAAAGAGAAAAGAGAAGTAGGATGAGTTTAGGATGTTTAGGAGCAGCGTCTCTTTCACTGCCTGACATGTCTGAGGTGAGTCCTGTCTTTGGACCAACTTCAGCTGGGTTCAGTTCAAGCTGTCCGTGACTCGAACTCAAATGAAGCAGGCACAGTTTGGGAGGTGCAGGAGCTGCTCACCCTGGGAGCAAAAATCAACTCTTATTTTTTGTGTCTCGATGAAGCCATCCGACAGCTTCACTTGTTGCTCTCTGATGTGTTGCCTCTTCTCTACTGGTTCATAGCCTGGGAACCATAAAACGGCGTCACCTCAGCCGGAGGTGAGGAGTCACTGTTGTAGTTGCCTGAACACGACAAGATACTCCTTGTGTACGTTTACTGCAGGTAGCTCAGCAACTACATTACAACTACATCTTTTTACATAAGTGAGACGTAAGTAATTTGGCGTGATGGGTGTTGCCGTGTGAGTCAATGCAGAGACTCCGGGAAAAAGCCAATTAGGTCTGCTGCTGGCATCTGCGTGGGCGTGCAGAGGACACGGACGAGAGAGGGACGCAAGGAGGTCAGGAGACCTGCTGGGACATCGATTCTCACATACGGAGTGGACACACGCTGTGGAGTGGGACTTAACGAGAGCCCCCCATACAAGCTGTCCTTCTGTCTCACACACACACACATGCACGCACGCACACACACACGCCCTCCTGAGGTTGTCATTTTTCCTGCCAACTCCTCCACCAAACAGTTTGACAACAGTGAGTCACCGCTGCTGCATCCTCACAGACGAGCGTGGACTGAGCAGCGGGTCACTGCAGCACCGCCGCCATGATGAAACCTGTTAAAAGCCCAGACGGACTTTTTGATGGAGTCCCTGCGAAGCAACGCCTCCCGCAGGCCCTTTATCTGCCGTGACAGGCGGGGAGAGATCGTGTTATTTGTCACTGAGGGTTTCACACCCGACAGAGTGTCTGTTGTTGCTGAAGAGCCTCAGCGCAATGATAGATAGACGCCATCTTTTTCGGGGCGGGGGGGGGGGGGCATCAATCAACTTGCCCCCTCAAAGGGGCTTAGCTCAGAAAAAACATGGCGCCTCATTTCAGGGGATTGATTAAGATTCTGCTCCGACATCGAACTTTGAGTAATATCTGAGAAGTATTCAAGTATTGGCTCATTTAACACTGAAAATCATCTTTCAGCTGGTTTAACTCATCCTGAAATTACTTAGTGATGAATTAAAATAGTTTTTATGCACTTCAGAAAAGCCTTAAAGTGCAACTTTATAAGGAATTCACCCTTTAAAACACTGTCTAACCATTTTTTATGACTTTTTGCAAACTTTATTTTATTTCAATTTCTTTTATTTGCATTTTTAGGATAATTTTTTTCGCATTTCATAATAGATATTTTCCATGTATCTTTTGTTTCTTTTTGTTATTTTAAAAAAACAAACAATTGAAACAAAATTAGATTACTTGATAAAATTCATCAAATTTTCTCTTTTTTCATGTTGTTATTCTGGTGTTTTCCGTTGCTCTTTGTGCCCAGAGTCGTGACTGATGACTTACTTTCTGAGGTTTTGAAGACAATCATGATTTGGGGTTTTTGGGGAGCTTTCGGGTGTAAACTGCCTGCGAGACGCTTCGTCTCTGATTTCGCTGTTTCCGCTGGCGTTTGTGCCCGGAGCTGCAGGAGGTGTGTGGCTGCTGCCCTGTATCATGAATAATTGGTTCCCTCTGGACCCCACCTACGCACGCACGCACGCACGCACGCACGCACGCACGCACGCACGCACGCACACCCGCCAACGGCTTCAATTTACACACTTAGAAAAAAAACCCGGCCTTGATCGATTTCTTTTTTTTTCTTTCTTTTTTTTTTACAAACCAGTGACAGGATCTGCGTGACTTCAAGGTTGAGCACAGTTCAGTAAAAACGACAGGATGTCTGAGAGAGCAACGACAGAAACACATGAAGAAGAAAGAGGAGAAGCAGAGAAGCTGCTCAGCTTTTACTGGGAAACTGCAAATGACCCAAATCTGCTGGAAAATATCCTGCACAGAGATGCTGTTTTTTTGGGTTTTATATTCGGTTTGAGAGAATCTGAGTTTTGTTCTTCTTGTAAGAAGGAACATTGAAGAAAAGGTTTCTTTCCTGCGTATCTGGAGGTCGTCTGTATTCACGTTGCTCCTTAGTTTCCACGTTCATACAAACACACTCGGATTGATCTCGCTCCTGCGTTTTTTTTCTCCGTCCCACAAATCAAACGTCCTCCTCAGCCAGCCGCGAAAAAAACCACCACCTCTCTGATCACAATCCGACGCCGCTCTGGCCTCGTGCACGTCGCACTGATGTGGTGACCCTGACGCCGCGCCGCATCACCGCACGCCATGAAAAACAGGTTGTAAAAACCGCAGTCGGGTTCATTCGGTCGATCTGCTGATAGTCTGAGATTAAAGTTCAGCTCGATGAATCACAGATTCGTTGGTCATAGGTTGTTTCTAACCAGCAGTTCTTCTCAGATTCACAACTTGGTGTCAGAATTTGCGACAAACTATATTTAAACTGTTTGAATTCTCGATTTCTGTCTAAAATCCTTTTTTTCCCCTTTTTCTTTTGGCTCAATTTTTGTTAAAAAGTTTCCCTGCCAATATTTCCGACAGTATCTGCTATCGCCACGAGCTACTTTCCTTATTTAGGACGTGTGGGAGTTTTTTCAGAAGCACGAATCGGAGTTCACAGGGTTTCACTGGCATGTTGCATTGGAGGAAAGTCCAGAGTGCCTGTGTAGAACATGCAAATTGCATAAAGGGAGGAAGGCCACGCCCAGGTGTGTGAAACCGGTCTTTCAGTTCAAACCAGAAAAAGTGAAAATTCACTCTTCAAATGACAGAAAAGGAGCTCGACAGGAAAGGAGCTCGACAGAAAGCAGCGGTGAAGAGAAGCGAATGTAAAGCAACAGGAAGGACTGATGATGACGGTGATGAAGGCTAAAAACTGTCAGGAGCCGCTTTCCTCCTGATTTCCTTCCGATTTGCTGCTAAATGCTGCATTTACACCCAGAAGTGAGTTCCAAATGGAATTAGGCCACATCTGTTGTACATCTCTATTGATCGTTTGAAATGACTCTGCAGTTTTCACCAGGTTTAACGTCCCCTTCAGCATCTCAATGGTTGATAGCTGTCGTCATCATCACGCGCTCACCTTGATGATGCCGTCCAGCTCAGCAGGTGTGACGCACGGGTGCCTCTCCAGGAAGGACGCCTTCTCCAGGGTGATGCTGGTCTTCTGGTTGCTCTCGAACGGCTGCTCCAGCGCCCGGAAGGCCAGCGCACCGCACACCAGGTACACGACCACCACCACGAACACCGCCACCACCGTCTTCCACTTCATCACCGAGTGCAGCGCCGCCGTTGAGCCGTCGCAGCTGGCGTCCATGCTGGCCACCACGCTGGCCGATCGAGAGGAGATGGAGAGGCGCGGCAGCGGGCAGTGGCCGTTGGTCTTGGGGTCGCAGCCCATCGGGTTCTGCATGGTGGCCACGCTCGCCTGCACCAGGCTGGACTTCGCCATGCCGGGCTGGACTTTTTTGGGGGGGACCAGGTTGGTCTGAACCGCCACTATGAGACAAGAAGAAGAAGAAGAAGAAGAAGAAAGTTGTGTCACCAAACAGCCTCATATAGGTAAACTGTGGGATCGAAGTGGAGCAAGTGGCAAAAGCACGAATCACTAACCAACTTGTCACATTGGTTCCTGCACTCACATGACCTCCAAAACGCCTGCGCACGATTAAATGCTACTTGATGTCCAATGTCGTGCACAATGGCACTCAACTTAAAGACGTTAAACTTCACACGTTTTTTCTTAATCAAGCTGTGACGTACGAATACGGAATTTTGGGTTAAGTTTCTTTCTCCAGTTTGGCCTTGAAAATTGAATGTTCGTGTGATGTACATCTCAACAAGACGAGAACTAATTTAGTTTTACGTTGAAAACAAAACTGCGCTGAAGGAAGGAAGGAACTGATTTACTCTCTGCAGAGGCGTCAGATCGTGAGGCGTACGAGCGTTAACGTGTGTAGTAGGGGGTCAGAAATCGAGCTAACCGTGGCGAGGAGGTGGCCAAATTTAGATTCTTCTAATGTATATGAAGCTCTGTGAGGCTCCCTCTCATGGGGGAGTGCGGCGTGCCTCCGAGCTGTGGGCGGAGCCTACGTGAGAACCATGCGACCCTGCAACCCAGGTGGGAATGAGAAGACATGGGCAGGACTGAGAAGCGCAAGCCAACACACACACACACACACACACACACACACACACACACACACACACACACGCACGTACACGCGTGCACATGTGCTCCGCCTAGATGAGTCAAGGGCGTTGCAGGAACTGTTTCATGCTCTTATCTGGATGCCGTGAATCTTGTTAGCTAATCTCTGTATCACCAGCGAATCAATAACAGCAAAGTGATACATGAAGGTGCAAAACAGACACTTTCAATCACACCCATCGGGGCACCTATTTTTAGACGAGGAGATGAATTATAACACAAGGAAGTGAGCGGCGCGGCAGGGAAAAAGCTCCGAGAAGCTGCTGCTGTCGCTCTGACTCTCAATTAGGGGACCACAAGTACCACTGCAAAAAATCAATAGCTTATTCGATCAGTTTTTCTTAGTTCCTGTTTAAAATATCAATCACACTTCAGGTAAGGCATCACCTGAGACATGAGCATTTTGCTGCTTACTTCCAAGGTCTATTTGTCCTATTTCAGGAGTGTTTTTTACTTGTTTTAGTGGCAGATTTTTGGCTGATTCAAACCAAAAATATCTAGAAGGAACTGATTTGTAAACGAAAGAAGCACAAAAAGCTGCCAAAGAAACAAGTGATTTTGCACACTTGAAATATGACAAATTGGTGTTGAAATGAAAAGTAAAATGCTCATGTTTTAGGTGATTATGTCCTCTTCTAAGTTGACTTGAGATACTTGGTCAGATTGTGTTTTTGACAGATATCTGATTGATTTTCAGGACATCTTGTGACAGAGTGAAATAAACCACTGAGCTGTAAAGTAGCAGGAAGCTGTCACTCACATATTTACACACTTTAATTCACTGCAAAGTAATTTGAAACAGGTGCAAAAAGGAGATTCTGCTTCTTCTGGAGGTCAAAGACCGAAGTGCAACAGTCGCTCTCTGGTTTCCATTTCACATTTCTGAGGCTGTGTGCCATTAATATGAAATCCTCTTTGGCCCACTGTTTCAAATTGATCTCTGTAAATTAAATAAGGCCTGAGTGAAAAGCGATGCTTTTATTCTGATGGTATCGGCCGCACTCAGCCTGCCTCGCTGCCTCCATTAGCCAGGACCGAAGCCGTGCGGATGTTTGTGGGACCTCAGAGAGTCTTTCCTCCTTTCCATACCACTAAAGGCCATGAAGGTGATGTTTCCATGGCTGCAGGGAGGAACCACAGCTGTGGGACGAACTGGTTTCACTCCAGTTCCCAGCGTTTCACAGTGACAAACACTGGGACCCATGAACTGGTTCCAGTGGAGGCATGAAAGCGGGTTCTCAGACTGACTTGGGTCGGTTTTTTCCCCCGCAGCACTGGACAGGTTTCGGGCTTTTAAATTACCAGCGGAGCCTCGATATTGAAGGTCAAGTCTGACTGAATGTGGACAAATGTCAGCGGTTTGAATACAAATTTCAAAATAAAACCGCACCCCTAAAAAAAGAAATCTCTGACAGTCATGACGTTAACAGCTGGAGTCAACAATATTACCGACATTGATACCAGTTATAAGCATTATTTAAAGGTTGTTGATTTCTATTAGAAACACTGTATTTAGCTATTACTTTAGACCTGACTACTTTTCAACACGACACGTTTGATTTCATAAGAATGCAGCATGTTTCCAATGCGATGATCAATATTGATGTCTCATTACAGCTGCTATCTGTGTGCTAAATGCCAACATATTGAACAAATCATGGTAAAAGTTATTTTCCAGAGTGTAAATTAACCAGCTGTGCAGATATCAGACTGAGCATCAACAGAAGGTGGAAACATCCACAATTTAGATACTTCCCTTCATTTACAACCCCCAAAATAACCCCTTTTTTTTTATCAAAAAGCTGGTTTGAAATTTAGGCTTTCAGCAGGAGAAACTCTTTTTCCTCTGCGTGCTTTTATTTTGACAGCGCTTCGCTCGAGCGCTGGTGACTCCTGCCAGCCTGACGCAGTGAAAACGCCGCTTCCAGCAGCTGCTTCCTACACAACTGATCTCACAAGGATGGAGAAGAGAAAAACCCAAATCTCTTTGTCTTATTTGCTGCGTCTTTTCATATCAGAAGAATAACCGAAAGGAAAAGCGTGTGATGAGGAAACGTTGTTCACCTGAAGTCAATGAATAGCGGTGAAACGCTGCCGATGCGATTGAGTCTCCGGTTTCAGGAGCAATTACTCAGAGCAGGAGTATTATGCACTGATTGTACTCTCTGTAATACTGTCAAAATATGTGAAGTCAACAGGCAATAAAAAGCACAAAGCACCAACCTTGTTCAGGGTCCCAGTTAACTTGTTTTCTCGGGTTTTCTATTGGAAATTTCATCGCTGGTTTTTGTTCTCAGTCAAACCGACGCGGAATAAAATCACGATTTTAAAAAAGAAGGAAATACTAGAAAACAAAGAAATCCCGTCAGACTACTCCTCGTATTCGTCTCGTGCGCGTCATTTTTTTGCCGGTTGTAGATTGTGGAGAGGGATGGACGCATCGTGAAGCCGCATTGTCTGCCCTCCTCCCCCTCCCTCCTCTCCTTTTTCTCCTCCCTCCACCTCACTCAGACGCGCGGCGCTCGTCTGTCGTACTGAGACACTTGCGGCACCTTTGGCGGTGAGCCGTCGCACCGCTCAATGGTCCGAACCTCATCCCGCCGCGCACTCCGCCACACGCGCGGACGGTCCGGTCCAGAAAGGCGGCCGGGGAGCCAACTTTACGCACGCGTGTCCGCCAGCAGCTCGAACAACGGGGAGCGACGCTCTCCTCCCTAAAAGCCCCCCCTCACCGCTCTACTTCACCTGCTTTTACCCCAGATATCCATCGATTCGAATAAACACGTTACCACCGATCCGTGCAAGACGTGTTTTTCAATACTCACTCCTGTATTTCTTCCTAAAAACAGGATTATTCCTTCATCGTTCGGGAGCCGGCGAATGGGCACATGGCGCAGGCTGGGCAAGTCAAAGATGCTCACCGAATCATTGGCAGACTTAAAGCATTACATCATTCACGTTTGTGGGAAACAGTGCATTATTTATGGGCTCCAGGAGTTAAAAGACAGGTCTCCCCCTCCATCCGGCCAGTTCCGCCAAAGTGGGGCGTCATCCTGATCGGACTGACCAGTGGGGCGCAATTCATAACCACACGGAGCGGTAACTGGAAACAGCTTTACTCAGCAATATTTCTATTAATAACTTTTTTTTTTTTTTTTTAAAAGATTTATTATTTATTTACTTTTTTGGTTGAAATTTATAAAACCTAAATGCATCCCTTTTATTTCTTATTACAGTCGACATTTAAGAATGATATGAATATATTAATAGAAATAAAAACTAGAAGCACTCAGAGTGTAAAACTCTGCTGGACTGTTTGACCTTCGTTTTGGCAAGAACAAAGTGGACAAAAGGTCTTTTTTGCAGTCCCCAAGTTTGTACAGACAAAGACACAAACAAACAAAATCTAAAGAGCAAAGTCATATTGGATAGATAAACAGGCTGCAAATTCGTGTGTGAATTCTCTCAATATCTTAAATTTGCATCATTATTGTTTCTCTTGTGTCATGCAGCCTTTAAGCTCCTTGACGGTCAAACAGTTTGAAACATTCAGGCTATTTATTGCCACTTTGTTCTGAGGCTAGATGGTAAAATCAATGAGAAGTGAAAACTAAATGATGCAATAAGCTGATTAAAGCAAACAGCAGTCAGCAGTAATTGATGCAAGGGGTTAAAGGGTCCCTGGAACAATCCAAGGAACAAGGCAGAGTTAACAATGCTACGCTGACAGAATGTTCTCATACTCAACACGCACGCTGCCAGATCATAAAATTCTATTTCCTGCAGCTCTGTTTTCCTAAATTAGCCCCTTTCTATTCCCTCTCTGCCACATTATTGTCAATGAGTCTGCGGAGGGGTTGTGGTTCTCATGATAACAGCACACCCTGGTCAAATCCTGCGGCCATCGTGATGAAGATAAGCCACCATCAACATCATCAACACGATGGTTATTCATGGCCTTGGTACATCTGATGGGGGAGTCTGGCCCCTGGGGAGACAGGATGGAGAGGAAGTTGAATTAATAACCATGTTTTTCCTTCGAACGGCACATTTACAGCTGCAGAGTGACGGGTTTTTATGAGGAAACAACAGATTAAACTTTCACGTAACATCTTCCTTCATCTCCAAGTGTTTGTCTATCAGTCCCTCAATCTCAAGATTAAATCCAGTCATAGTTTAACGTATTTTACTCTGTGACAAGGACTTTTGACTCAGATTGTCCCCATCAAGCATATCTGGCAAATGGACCTACATTTTTAATGACAATGTTGTCTGATCTCATCAGGAAGACGTTTGGAGAACTGGCTATGCAATTTCTAAGCACACTAATATAATTTTCCATCTTCCTTCTTTTTATGGGAAGAGAGAAAAAAGGTTTGAATGAATTTGATTCTTTATTCCTTTGAGATTTTTACTCTTTTACTTGACTTTTTTTTACTAATACAAGAAACTGAAGCACTATAAACAATAAGTCCACACCCAGAAATATCAGACTGGAACACAAATATGCTCTCGCATCTGTCCTTTGTGTCAATTTGGCTCTATTTGAAATGTTTTGAGAACCTTTTGTGCGATAAATAAGTTCAGTACTCAGCATTATTATCTATTCTGACTGAATTTGGTCCAAATGTGGCTTTTTCCACCAAGTATTAATGAGTTGCTCTGCGGTTTGAGAGGCGTGTACGAGAATGTGGCGTGTTCTCCTTGACGCACCAGCGTGATGACGTAGATGCTCATAGCAACCGGCATGGCGACGGAGAAGCTTTGCGTCGCTCCTCATCTGCTTAAGCTAGCGTAGGCTAACACTGCTGGTTTCCTCGGTTGTTTCACAGCTTTAACATGTCTGCAGTTAAATGTGGGACCGTTTCCGGAGTTTTCCCGCTTTTTCCGTCCTCGCCACTTCAGAACTCTCATGAAAATGGGATACGCTAAGTGTGACGTTATCATGGAGTCCAGAATAGGTATGGAGATGCTGTTAGCGTTGGCTAGCTGTCGAAGCTAATCGTCAGGAAGGAGAGCTGTTAGCGTCAAGGCTGCTTTCTGGAGATAAGCTCCATATGACTGTCCACACTGATGCATGTTGCTTCGTATTTACCTGGATAGTAGTTACTTTACTTTACATTATTCATCGATTGAGATGAAATTGTAATCTGAAGCCAAGTCTGAAATGTCAACATGTAACACGACGCTTCAAGGGACACCACTTAACCTTTGGTTAAATTATTTATGTTAAATGAATTTAGCTTTTTATGAATTTTCAGTCCCATTTGAAACGTCTAAACCTGTAAACCAGCTCCATACAATCAGAAAAATATAATTTCAAAATGTTTGTTTTTACTTACTCTGATTTTTCTTTACAATTCTGATTGATACACCAGTAAAAGACTCAACTACAGTTTAATGTGTGTTGATGTGTTTGTGATTGCCTGTGTAACGCTCTTTAAAATTCAGTTTGATTTTAGTTAACAAATGGATCATGTACTTGTTTTATTTTGTCGCCCTTGATCTGAAGGGAGCGTATCATCCGGGATGGGGAGCAGCTCTGATGTGAGAGGACCAACTCTAAAGAGCAGCCGTGAGTATTCACACACCCCGAGTCTCAATTGCCTGCAAATTAAAAGGTAAACTTCATTCTGGTCTGTGATTCGTCCCGTGTTGTCCAGCTTTCTGTCCACGCTCCTCAAGCAAAACGGCACAATCCATCATTAAAGACCACATGGTGTCTCATTACAAAAAGGTTTACTCAGCTAAAGGTGAGCAACACGGCCTCCTTGCCTTTAGATATGACAATGTTATTGATAATGTTTATAATATTGCAATATTAACCCTCTCCACAGCTGCCATTGACGCCTCAGTGCCCAAAAGTTTACTGTACAGTGTGAAATGTGAGTATCGCAGTTTCAGTTAGGTAGAAATTCAGATTGAAACACTTTTGCTGCTTTTAAATGGAAGTCTTATTTTTGTATTTTCACATAATACAATAAAGCTATTTAAACATCTTGTGTTAGGAGGCGCTACAACTTTGTGTTTCTGAGGTTAACTGGCACCTCGTGAACAGAAGACAGTCTTCATTAAACAGGCCGAGGCCTGTCGCTTCATCAACTTTCGGCCCGTTGAGCAATAACGCAAGCTGGTGACGAACAGGTCGTTTATCTTCGTCTCTCAGGGTTACAGTCAGACTATGCTATCAACCTGCAATCATGACTGTTCCTCTCACTGACAGGTCCCACGATGAAGTTTAACCAGCCTTTTGGCTTTTTTTCTTCTTGAAGCTCTTTTAGGTGCTGCTGCAGGATGATGCACGTGACCATCGAGTTGTCTGATCTCTCTGTTATCTCGCTTCTTGCAGACAATGACCAGATCCGGCAGGAACGGCTGAGGAAAGGGGCTCGTCCTCAGTCTGCTCACTCCCTCTCAAAGAGGAACAGCAGAGCATCCTGCTCCTCAACACAGGTGAGTAAAAAAAGGCAGCTCTTTGATGTATTCTGCCCCCACCGACACCCACCTGTCAAATCTCCTCGTTTTGCTTTTAATCTGACTCCAAATGTTCATTTTTTTTTAGAGTAGATCATCGGTTCAGTATGATGACAGTCCATACCTCTGCTCAAGGAGCTCCATGACGTCCAGCCCAAGGTTCAGCACCTCCTTCAATGCCAAGGATGTCGCCTATCCATCGTGTAAAGTCAGTTCTCATCCTGGCCGCCCAGCGTCGGAGATCATGTTCCGCAGCCCCGGGGCCGCGCTGCAGAGGAAGCAGTCGGCGTGTTCGCTCGGGGCCCTGGGGGATCCGAGCCCCTACAAGACCTTCCAGGACCCCGTCCAGAAGACGTACAGCGGGGACCTGCTCCACAAACACTCCCAGCTCTTCACCCAGGACAAACCGTTCACCCCCAAAACCCTCAAGTCAGATAAGAGCTCGTACCTGTCCAAGTATCGCTACTACAGAGCGCCGCAGAGGAAAACCACGCAGGACTGCGACAGCACCAGGCTGAGCAGGCAGGAGACTCACCGGGGAAGCTCAGTACGACACAAGGAGCCTCAAACTGATCATTCAACTTCTGTTTTCTTCCATTTTGTAGCACAAAAAACAAAGACGCTGCGCAAAAACATGATGAACCATCTCAGGTAATTGTTGTGATATCATTGGATAATGAAGGGATGTTGACTCAAAAAATTAAAGTCCTGACTTTGTTGCTTTTCCACGTTGTTGTAATCCAGGAATTCAGCACCGAGCACGAGTGGTCTGAGGACGACTTCAACAACACATATTTATCGTCATACAGGCAACCGAGTCGAGCAGTCAGGACCAGAGACCGTTTTGCTTTTGAGTCTCCACCCAGGTTTGAGTTTACAACAAAAACACACGGATACAGTTAATTTTTTGTTATTCATTTAGAAGATAAAAAAAATCCCTAGCAAAATTTGACATTTCTTCTTGTAGATTCTCACCGTTGGGCAGGAAGTGGCTCGGGGTGAGGGACGAGTCTGCAGAGTGAGTGCTTCCTCACCCAGATTTTAAATGGCTCAAACGTGAAAATTAGACAGTGAATATGAGGAAAAAGACATTTTTTCTGAGATAAATGAACGATTTTCATCTGTTTCTCAACAGGGAAGAAGAGCTGAGGTACCTCGAGTTCATCTCTGCTGTGACGGAGGACATCCTGGCTCGAGGACACATCTCTGACAGGTTCACTGGCTTTACTCTCTCTTCTTCAGACTTTCTGTCACACATTTTTAGGTATCTGCAATTTAAAGCTGATTTTTGTCAGTTTTCTGTTGTACCGTCTCCTTGGTCGTCTAATACTGTGGAAAAAATACCGCCTCTGATGTGTAACTGGTGGATTTTCTTGTCCTGTGCAAGGGTCATAGACCGGGTCCTCCAGCGGCACATCGACATGAACCTCCATAAGCTTGACGAGGTGCATTCTTACTCTGACATATTAAGATAAAAGTGGTCCTGTTGAAGTTCTCTGATCCAGTGCTTATTTTAGGGTAAAATGCGCCACCTGCTGGCCGTTCTGCGGAAAGATTTCGAGGAGCCAGCTGACTCGGCCACCTCCAACCAGCAGCTGGAGATGAAGCAACGTGATGACCTGGAGTCTCTCCTGACGACCAAAGAGGACAGCGACCTGTTCCCGTACACGTCGCTCATCAAACGCTCCACCTTGTCTGACTATGACGACCCCCTGATGGCTTCTACACCCATTTTTTACCCCGGAAGAACTTCTCCACCTGAGGAAATGGACAGAAGGGACAAGGAAGAAGGGACCGGCTCTCCTTTGCTCAGTCAGAACCTTCATAACGATGCAGCAACCAGCGAAGAAGATGCCAACAACACAGACGCTGCAGTGGTGAATGGACTCACCACCGAGAGGCCCGAGGGTGCTGATGCTCCCGCCGAAGCTGAGATCCAGACAGAGGGCCAGTCGGAGGAGGTGGAGGATCTGGGGCGGAGCTTGTCAGAGTCGCTGCATGTGTCCAATCACACAAACTGTGAAGAGGAGGAGGCAGCTGCCGAACAGACCAACACCGTTACCACCACCGGCAGTGACGATGACTTCTAACTTCAGGTGTTCTCAGGGAATTTGCTCCGATGAGTTTTCGTACCAAGCAGGTGTTTCTCCAGTGAGATTTGTATTGTTTAATAGCTTGTATGAAGGTTTAGTTTTGGTTAAAAGAGACAGAGATTTATATTTCACACTGGAGAAGTTTTCCATCCTTTATAACCCCTCTGAAAAGGTGTTGTGGGCTTGGATTGCCTTTTTATAGACCTTGTTACAAGAGCACAATGAAAAATTACTACACACAAAACAGAAACTTGAAGTTCTTATTTGTCATCTTGTAAAATAAAAGGCATTAGATTTACAGTAGCTGAACCACTGGTGACTTCCAACATTTAGCAGTTTTAATCCATGAGGATTACAGTGTGCAGTTTGTTTTCATTATGATGTAGCTGCAGTCATCTTCAGGTCTGTGTGTTTAAAGGGAGTTGACTTTCACCAGAGTGTCTTTTTTGCACTTGCAATAAAATTTTCTACCCCGATTTCTGCGTTTCATCACTTCTTACAAAACATGCAGCCTCCAGTCAGTAGCTTTTAATTATTATTCTAAAAAATATTAAAAATTCAACTTTGGTTCGAAATTAAATGACTTGATTCTGAGCGTTGTTTGAAAAACTGGTCAGTCAGGAAGATCCTGAACTCTGACATCCAACCTGCAATAAAACCTGATTATTTATTGGCACAACGCAGCGGCCCGCCGGCTCACGGTTCCTTCGAGATCACTGGAGGCCGGCACGGTGTTTTTCAGACCGACACTGACACGACCGCGTTTCAGCGGTAAACAGGGAGCCGCGCGCCCCTGACAGCTGTCCCGTTTCTGGCATTTTCAACGCGCGGCATTCCAGCTGTCTGATGTCATGACTCCCAAAACACAGACGTATCCCTCCGCCGGAGAGGACCTACAACTGCCTTTCTCCTCCTCGTTTTCATGGAAAACACGATCAAATATATCATCAAAGTAACTTTACAGGTGAGTTCAGGAAGATGGAGAAACGTAGTGGCGTGTTGTGGTTGAAAAGTCGATAGTAAAGCGACAAGTTCGCGGATGAAGACGGGAAACACTTGTTGCTCTTCCAATCCCAGGAAGCGGAACGCGCCGGGAACTCGAGCGAGCCGTCTGAGCGGGCAGGCATGGCGAGCAGCGCTGCTCCGGACCCGAAAACTAACCGCACGCAAATGAGCTGCCTGTGACTTTAGCGGACACCCCACTCCTCGTCTTTCTCCTCCACCTATCCTCCACCTCCTCTTCGAAACCCCATCAGGAAAAAAAACATCCTAATGGCGGAACCTTTAAGCAGCGAGTGACTTTCGGAGCACTAAAAAGACGACACCGGTTGATTAACGGTAACGTTCCATTTTTCAGTCCCAAAATATTGACCGGCGACGTCAGTTCGTCGGAGGGCGCCGTCTACGTGCTGGAAAACAAGTTAGCACGCTAGCGTTCGAGCTAATTCAACGTTATTTGAGCTCGTTCAGTTGCAAGTTTGTCGAGGAATAAAAGCCGACATGTGCAGCCGGTTAAATGTGGATCTTACCCTCGTGCTGAGCTACCTGAAGTTATTATGTTTTAAGAAGTTTGTCGGAGATGACTTTCAGCAGGGATTTTTTGAAGTTTTACTTCATATTGAAGTTGCACTGGTTAAGACTACTCTCTGGAAAACTTCTAATCTTATTTAGAGCTTGTAAAAAATGACGAGTTGAACTATTTGAGGTGAGTTTGTATGACTTGCGGTCGTTCACAACACCTCGTTCGTGCACGGCTTTGCTTTAGTTGTTTTTCAAAGTGTGAAAGAGTTTGTAAATGTGAAGTTATTGAAATGTTGGGAGCAAAATACAGGATTTAAGAGGATTACACGAGCCTTGTGTTTGTCTAATGTGACATGTGTTTCTAGGAAAGTTAAAATTGTCTTTAGAAACTGTTTGAAGCTCACAAACTCTATTTTGTATTTTTTCTGTGTATTTTGAAGATGTATTTTTGTGTTTTCCTTTCAGAGCCGTGGTGATGATGAACCCCTCCGCCCGTCACATTTCAGGACTTTCAGTGTGGACTGCGGGGAGGACCCATTCTGTGGACTGAGACCCAGGACCCCCACCCTCCCACCCACCCTTCCTTTCCAGTGTGAAACATGCCCCTGCCATTTGGCTTAAAACTCAAAAGGACCCGTCGGTATACTGTTTCAAGCAAGAGCTGTCTCGTCACCCGGATTCAGCTTCTCAATGGGGAGTTTGTTGAGTTTACGCTGTCGGTGGAGAGCACTGGACAGGAATGTTTGGAGGCAGTTGCACAGCGGCTGGAGTTGAGGGAGGTATGTATGCCTGTCTGTTTGCCTCATGCAGCACAAGTGCTGATTGTTCCCTCTTATATGGACTGTTTTGAAGACTCACTGTCTCAGCAGGAAAGTATTTTTGTTGGGACACTTTCACCTGGGTCACAGACCAGCAGAATAAACACCCCAAGATAACCAGTTTCAACGTCGTTTACTCACTTCTGATGGCGAGACGGAAATGTGTCAGTTTTACACTTGAGTTTTATGGGCTCAAGCAAGTTATTACAGGGATTAGGAAACATATACAGGGTGTTTTTTCGGAGTTTCCGGTTGAAATGGTCAAGAAAAGTGTCTCTGAGTCACGAGTGAAGTTCGCATCGACATTCAGACGTTATTAGCTCACAAAGTGACACCGTCTCTGAGTCACGGACTGAAAGGGACCTAAGTTTTAGCAGTGTCACACCCAATACCGCCTCGGTTTAGCAGCGGAGGCAGCTGTGCATGTACGTGCGATCTGGAATTGGAGCTTGCACGATGTGGAAGTGAGTTATTTTACCGCACAGTGAAACAAGGCTTCATCTGTCACCCTAATTGGCCGGCAGCACCGGCAACATGGCCCCGCCCTAGTCTGCTTTTGCTACCAGGCTGTTTGTGGGAAAGGAGGCAGTGTAATCATGTGGTTCTACATGAAGTTAGTCAATCATTTAGAATAAAAGTGGATCCTCTCGCCACAATCGATTGAGAAATAAAACGTTTTTAGAGCACCACAAATTTTTATTGTCATTGACCAGAAACCAAAAACAACATTTTCATGTTTGCCCGCCTGCTGATTGTGTTGTTTTGCTTCTTTGATTGTTAGGTAGTTCAAAGTTTACTTTAACGTTCTTTGCTAAATATAAAATAAGAACCACAGTTTTTCTCATGTCGAACTGAACACATATAAAGCTTCTTCTTTAAGAGGCTCAAGCAGCAAGAGTGCACGTCTTGTTTCAGAGCTGTAGATGAAGCGTTTGCATGTAAATCTGTGACTGTGGTCTGAAAATCACCACGATTCACTCTTGTTTTAATCAAGCTGACTCATATTTGTGATGCTGCGGCTGTTCTAATGTGTTCCCTTCTTTTCTTGTCTCCTGTCCAGATCACCTACTTCAGTTTGTGGTACTTCAACAAGCAGAACCAGCAGCGATGGATCGACCTGGAAAAGCCGCTGAAGAAGCAGCTGGACAAGTACGGCTCGGAGCCCACCGTTTACTTTGGGGTGGTGTTTTACATCCCCAGCGTGGCACAGCTGCAACAGGAGATCACAAGGTGCCTCCTTACTTCCGAACTCAATTGCAAACTTGACAGTTTGTCGTGAAGAGGTGAACTCGAACTGATGCGTCCCGTTTCCACAGGTATCAGTATTACCTGCAGCTGAAGAAGGATGTTCTGGAGGGGAAGATCTCGTGCTCCATAGAGCAGGCCATACGTTTGGCGAGCCTGGCCGTGCAAGGTAGGAGGAGTTTGATGCCAACTGTGCCAGTGTCTCCTGCAAAGCTGCACACGAGGTCATTTCTGTTTGTGGATCGGGTGGTTGTGCCACTTCATTCGCTGCACGTTTGTTGGGGGTGAATGCTCATCGAATGCATGAGCTCCAACATGTCCTCCAACATTCGCCCCGCCGGAAGAATCTCAAACGCTGCTGGCAAAGTTAAATCAGGCGCTGCAGCTTATTGGCTCGGATGTTAACATAGCGGAGTCACTGAGATCACTTACTGCCGCAGCTGCGTTCAAATAACCTGACAAACATTCAACGTGCACTGCAAAGAAAAAGTCCTCTTTTCAACATGAAGTCGCCGTTTCGTTCCTCATGGACATAACTGGAAGCTTTGCGGTGATTAAATTCGGGTCAGTGTGGGCTGAAGGACGGTTGTAGCCTTTAAGCGCTGCTGATGCCTGGGATAGCCGGCATAACTGTGCCTGTGGCCAGAAGGCAGCCTGGAGCTGTAACAGTTTAGGATCACCATGTTGTCAGAAGCTGGAGCCATAACAAACTGGCCTCTCTGACCTAAAATTAGGCCATCAAGTCATCATATACTACAGGTTTCTTTTTAGGGTGTTACACCATTCTGCGATCCTTGGGTGTTTGGTGCTAAATGCAGACATACACGTGTGACTGGATGTATTCAGACTGCAATATTATGAAAACTGTCTCAATTTCTCTTTTTTTAATCCACAGCCGACTTTGGAGACTTCAACCGCTACGATTCTCAGGAGTTTCTTCAGAAGTTCGCTCTGTTTCCCATTGTGAGTTGTGCTGTTAATGAATCGTAACATCTCACACTTTCCGTTAATCTGCAGGACTCTCACATTCTCGCTTTTTCTCTGCAGGACTGGATACAGGATGAGCGCGTGCTGGAAGAGGCCACACAGAAAGTGGCGCTGCTCTATCAGTCTTTCAGGTGAGACACTTTGGACGTGAAACGCCGTCCTCCCTCGTTTCTCACCCGCAACTTTCTGACTCGATTTTGTCGCTTCCAGAGGATTATCTGCGCCGGAGGCGGAGATGTTGTACATGCAGGAGGTGGAGAAGATGGACGGCTACGGCCAGGAGAGCTACCAGGCCAAGGTCGGTCTGCAGACTGCAGCAGCTTGGAGGTCTCGTTTCCAGCATCACTTTGGTGAAATGACTTCGTTTTTCTGCACCGACAGGACTCCACGGGCACCGACGTGGCCCTGGGCTCCTGTCTCGATGGCATCTTCGTCAAGCACAAAAACTCCCGGCCACTTCTCTTATTCAGGTAAAGTCGGAGCGTAAAACTCCCTGAAATAGGACTCGACTGAGCGGTGATTAAATTAAGGCTGTCGGGTCAAATTGGGCCACTGCTCGCTGCTATTTTTAGCTCAGAGGGTCTCCTGAATATTTCCGGACTTGAAAGTTGCCGAGAAGGAAATGTGTCATTTCGCAGCAATTTTGCTGATTGTAGAAACGTCCTGAAAGCAGTGATTGTTGCAGCTGTGCCACAATCGGTGAGGCTTTCATTTCCTGACCGCAATGACGCCATGTTCAGCTTCTCCCTTGTCTGTCTGTGGCGTGCAGGTGGCACGAGATTAACAGCATGAGTCACAACAGGTCCTTCTTCGCCCTGGAGCTCGCCAACAGAGAGGAGAGCGTTCAGTTCCAGACCGTAAGTCGCCACTGGCATCGCGCTGCCTCTGCGCCCCCCTGGGGACATCGCTCGCCGTCTCCATCCCTCTCTTATTGGATTTAGCAAATTTAGGGATGTCCTTGAGTGTGCAGATTAGCATCAGCAGGCCTTAACAATGTACCCGTATGTGTGTATGTGTGTGACAGCTGTTATTTGCATTCAAAGCCACATGCCATCAGCTGAAACAGCACACAAGTATTTGAGGACACACACAGGAATGCTGCTCCCGGCATCACGTCCACATTAACTGTCTCACCAACCAGTGTGTGTTTTATTCCCCCTCATGTGTAGGAAGACATGGAGACGTCCAAATATGTGTGCCGGATGTGTCTGGCCAGACTCAAGTTTTATAAGATCAACAAGAGCACCTTGTAAGTCTCTGCGTGTGTGTTCTCTTCAACCATGTCCAGCCTACTTCCTGTCCCCTTAGTCCCTTTTTGTGTCCTGCATGCGTCTCCTCTGTGTCGTAGCCTCACGTCTGTCCCCCTCTGCTCGTCTCTCTCTCTTCAGAGAGGAGTGCGACGCCCTGCCTTCTGAGGGCTCCCAGAAGTCCATTCTCACTCTGTCCTTTCCCCGTTTCCCAATGCTCTCTCGTCCCTCTCTGCCTTCTAACAAGGGGTGAGCAACACGGTCGGCGAGTGCCGGTAGTGGCTGCTTTGCGATCGATCAGCCCCAGAACGCCACCACGAATTCGCCTGGCGAATGTGAAAAGAATGAATCCGAACTTTGTTTCTGTTTGCGTGTTTGACAGCTTGTTACACTTCATCTCTCACCTGCTTGAAAGTATTTATTTTCTTCTAGGATTATTTAAAACAAACACTTAATTAGATGGGTTTTTTTAGTCTTTTGATGAAAGCTTTAATCAAGAGTTGAGGGGAGGCGGGGTCTCTGACTTATTGCAAAATAAAAAATCAAGTAACATTTATGTCTTCTTCTGTCCCACCAGTCAAACTCAGCCCACGGTCGTGAACCCGGTCAGACGGCGGTCGTCCACTCGCATATCTCTGGTAGAGTACAACGCACGACACGTGTTCAGCTCCATGTCTGAAGTTTTGCACCAGATCATGTGATCGAATCATCGCTCTCGTTGCCCGCAGCCAAAGCCGCAGGCCTACATGATGCCTCCTCCGCAGATGCACTACAATGGCCATTTCAGCGAGCCGTACACATCGTCACAGGGTGAGTCTGAACGCAAACAGCCTCACGACGCCGACGTGAGAACATGGCGGAAGAAGTTGTTGCATAACGCCGCCACATGTTCGCAGTATAACGCTCTCTTTGTTTCCAACTAAAAACAGACGCATTGGCGCTGTGGTGACTATTCTGGGATGTTCTCTCCGTCTCTTAGATAACCTTTACATGAACAGTCAGAACGGCTACTACTATCACTCTCAGACCAGCCTGGACTGCTCCCCCCTGGAGTACGGCAGCGGGGGGCGTTTACGAAACGGCAGCGTGTACAGCGCCCACAGCACCAGCTCGCTGACCAACCCCCAGCACTACCTGCAGCCCTCGCCCATGTCCTCCAATCCCTCCATCACCAGTGACATCACCAGGCCGGACTACGTCCCCTCCCACCGCCACAGTGCCCTCATCCCACCCTCCTACCGCGCCACTCCGGACTACGAGGCGGTGATGCGTCAAAAGAGCCGGGGGGCGGGCGGCGGTGGGCTGCTGCTGTCGCAGGAGCACCGTCAGAGCCACAGCATGAGAAACCTCAACATCGGGAACTCGTACGCCTACAGCCGGCCCGACCCTCTGGTTTACAGCCAGCCGGAGATCCGCGGCGAGCACGGCGGCGCGGCCCAACGCCACCACTATCCGTTTCACCTGGGCTCCAGCTTCCACAGTCCCTCCCCGTACCCGTATCCCGCTGAGAGGCGGTCCGTGGTGGGGGCGGTCAGTGTCCCAGAACTCACAAACGTCCAGTTGCAGCAGGCGCAGGAGTACCCGGCCCCCAACATCATGAGGACGCAGGTGTACCGCCCGCCGCCGCCTTACCC
>JASSRZ010000051.1:3778031-3789981 GCA_032164315.1 Malacoctenus gilli | reverse complement strand
CAGTTGCAGCAGGCGCAGGAGTACCCGGCCCCCAACATCATGAGGACGCAGGTGTACCGCCCGCCGCCGCCTTACCCATACGCTCATCCGCGGCCCGCCAACAGCACGCCAGACCTCTCGCGGCACCTGTATGTCAGCAGCAGCAACCCGGACCTGATCATCACGCGGCGTGTGCACCACTCGGTGCAGACATTCCAGGAGGACAGCCTCCCCGTCGCTCACTCACTGCAGGAGGTCTCCGAGCCGCTTTTCAGTGGCCCCCCGCACAGACACCCGTATCTTGCCCACAAGCGCAACTCCATCGAGGTGGCGGGTTTGGCGCACAGCCTGGAGGGGATGAGAGTCAAGGAGCGCACTGTGTCCACCTCCGCCGCGGAAACGGCAACGCCCCCTCCCGTGCTGCGCGGCGTCCGCTCTCAGGGCTCGCAGCTCAATGTGTTTCTGGAGCGCGCCAAGACAGAAGACCGGGAGGACGTGCACTACGGGCACAAGAAGTCGCTCTCGGACGCCACCATGCTCGTCCACAGCAGCGGCGAGGAGGAGGAGTTCGAGGACGACAGTGGGCATCACACCCCGCTCTCTCAGGACGCCGTCACGGCCGCCGTGCCCGAACAGCAGCCGCTACCACCACATCACAGTCTGACGTCCCTCACCTCGCTGGCAGCACAGCAGCAGACTCCCCTCGAGCCACCTCCCGCCTACCCCATCGGCTCCGCCCTCGAACCCTCGCTGACCGGCGCGTTGGCCTACAAGATGAACCCATACATCCAGGAGGGCGAGCCACTCTACCTCCTCTCCGACTTACGGCAGCCCAGGATCATGCCCTCCGTCTCAGAGGGAGATCTGAGTGGACAGTCCAAGCAGAAGACCAAGAAGGACTTCAAGAAGAGACCTGTGTCCGACGTGCCGCCGGGCAAGAAGGCGGTGGAAGGTTTGCCGCCTCCGGTGAGTCCTGTCGGCGAACGCCTGAAAACCTTCCTATTAATGTGTCTCCATCACAAACTACCTCAAATATGTGACGCTCACATAAAGAGCTCATCCTCACATGTTTTGGTTGTTTTTAAATAGCCACATAAACGTCTCTGTCTGCGTCTATGCGTCACCTCCAACGTTGGATAACGTTCTGCTGTTTGTGCAATAGGACAGCAGTCAATAAGCACAGATATTGACTGTAAACATGTTGGCGCGTGAAGTTCATGCGTCTGTTAAGACGCCAGTTTGACCCGAGGATTCGGGAGCAGTGGGAGGAGCCAAGGCTCCAGCGTTCAGCCGTGATGCCAGAGCTGCAAACGGAGGTGCAGGTGTGTAGGTTGCTCCAGTCACCTGCATCAGATGACGGCAACGATCACACATGACAGGAATGCCGCCGCTCCGGCTGCGGGCGGACCGGCCGGCCGGGCGACATGCCTGCAGAAAACGCCCAGCGAGGCAGCGAGGTCCCTCCCCCTGAACCCTCCCCTCTCCCGTTGACTCTCTGAGGCTCCGGCGCCTCGTCCCTCACTGTTATCTCCGTGTCCTCTCTGTCGTCACACCAGGGCATGAAGAAAGGAGCCAGGTCAGAGGTGAAGAAGATGGGCCCCCTAAAGGTGGCCCACCTCAACGGCCTGTCGGCGTCCCGGCAGCCATTGCACAGCGAGACAAAGGACGAGCCCGAACAAGCTTCCAACGACGAGAAGGTGCGACACTTATCTATTAACTGATCTGCTGCCTGTGAAACCTCAATTTATCCTGCAGCTCTGTGTGCCACGTTTAAATGGGCCAAACTTTGGCACACACAGAAAATCAGGTTCTTTACAGCAACTCGTTGGTGATAAAGTTCATGTTCTTTTTGTCGGCTTAACTCACTGACAGCCTTGTTAAATTTGCTGGTGAGACGGTCGAAAGTCCCACAAATACTTTCTCTGCAATTCGTCAGGTCACGCGTACAATTACCATAAATCACAGTCACCTTCCTTTACAATAGAGTCGTGGAGTGTAGATGTGTTAACAGCTTCTGCTTGTTGTTGGTCATGTGTCAAAAATGTGGCGCTACAGTTCAACTTCTCGTCTTCCTGGAAGCACAAGAATTAACTGGAAAGTCGACCGCAGATGCATGTGAAGACTTTTAGTTTCCATTTCTGTTTGTGATGCTCTAAATCATCTCTTACCAAAACACAGACAAATATCAGCTTCAGCTGCAAAAGTTAAGATGCTTTATTGATCTTGTCTGTGAGGCAGTATCTACATTTCATTGATGCTGTTGAGGATTAACCTTAATAATACACACAGCTGCAGCACGACGCCTGTGGAGCAGTAAGCGGTTTGGGTGCCCTGCTCGAAGGCCTCACGGCACTGATCTGCTTCCTGTTTCTTTCGGGGTGTCAGTGCAAAGTGTTGGAGCAGCACATGGAGCGGGGGGAGCTGCTGAAGGAGTACGAGAGCATCCCCAAGCGCCGGCCCGGCGGCGAGTGCACCGTCGCCCAGCTGCAGGAGAGCGGCGACAAGAACCGCTTCCAGGACGTCCTGCCGTACGACGACACCCGGGTGGAGCTGGTCCCCACCAAGGAGAACAACACGGGCTACATCAACGCCTCGCACATCCGGGTGAGTTAGAACCGGACCGCGTTCTGTGGTGCGTTATGACAGCGTGTGGCCCTTTAAGAGAGTCTGGCCTTCACGTGGTCGAAGCAAGCAGGCAGCTCGGTGGAGGTGTGCGCTCTCCGAGTGCTTGGACTCCTGAGGGTCTTATCAAATGCTTTTCTTCGCTGACCAGTTTCACCTGATCTCGTTTCTTTATCTTCACCTCCATGTCTCCTCAGATCACGGTGAGCGGACAGGAGTGGAGTTACATCGCGTCGCAAGGTCCACTCTCCAACACTTGCCAGGATTTCTGGCAGATGGTCTGGGAACAGGGCGTCTCCATCATCGCCATGGTAACGGCTGAAGAGGTGCGTTGGTTGTGAAGTGTGTTTGTTTCCCTCTCCTCGTGTTTCTGCTTTGTTGACGGCTTTTGTTGGTTTTGTTTTGGCGTCGGCGTCCTCCAGGAGAACGGACGGGAGAAGAGCTACCGCTACTGGCCCCGGCTGGGCTCGCGGCACAACACCGTGACGTACGGCCGCTTCAAGATCACCACGCGGTTCCGCACGGAGTCGGGCTGCTACGCCACCACGGGGCTGAAGATCAAACACCTGCTGACGGGGCAGGAGCGCACCGTCTGGCACCTGCAGTACACCGACTGGCCCGACCACGGCTGCCCCGAGGACTTCAAAGGCTTCCTCAGTGAGTCGCTGTGACGGTGGCAAGCAGCAGAGTACTCGGAGTATTTGTACTTGTACTTGCTGAATGCGTTTTCAGTCCACCCATTTAAAACTGGGGGTCAGGTCTCTTTGATATTGCACCTCAGTATGAAATGATCGCTGTAGAGGCAGGTGAGCTTATTAGGTACTTTCCCGTATAAATGGCCGGAGCACAGTCGCTCTACCGACTGCGACTTTCATCTGAACGTTTCGATACTTCACACAGACTTTGATTCTGGTGAGGAGAAGATGCGGAGCGATTTTAGTTCAGTTCTGGTCACATGATTCAGTACTAGTGAGTGTAAAAGTATTTTTTATTCTCCTCCTTCCTCCCTCCCTCCTGCAGCCTACCTGGAGGAGATCCAGTCGGTCAGGAGACACACCAACAGCATCAGCGACCCCAAGAACACCAACCTGCCTGTGCTGGTCCACTGCAGTGCCGGCGTCGGCCGCACCGGTGTCGTCCTGCTGTCCGAGATCATGATCGCGTGTCTGGAGCACAACGAGGTGACGACGAAACCCCGAGCACCAGGCGACCCGCTGCTGCTCCGTCCACTGTCGTTAAACGGCCGCCGTTTTTTTCCTCTTTTCTTTCAGACGCTCAACGTACCGAAGGTCCTGATGGCGCTGCGAGCTCAGAGGATGCTGATGGTCCAGACGCTGGCGCAATACACCTTCGTCTACAAGGTCATCATCGAGTACCTCCGCAACTCCCGACTCATCTGACCGCTGGACAGACGCCAGGAAGACACAGGAGGACATGTGACCTGCCTTCAAACAGTATTATCCACATTTGTTGTTGTTTTTTTTACAGGCATCTTTGCTTGAAGCACTTTCACAGTTCCGCTGTACATACGAACCAACGTTAAGCTGCACCGAGAAGGAAATCTGATGTTTTAGACGTGTACCAAGGAAAGACAGCTGATTGATTTTGAAGACTTTTGTTTTGAAGTGCTGTTGCTGTTACTGCTGGTTCGCCTGGTCGATGAAGGATTTTTCAGAAGTGATCAGAATAGATCAGAAAGTTTGGACATGAAGGTGTGATTACGCATCCCAGAATTCAGAGAGTAATTTATCCTATCGTGCTTTATTTTGAAGGGCTGAGAGGAGGGGCTTTGTAAAACACTGGAGAGACAGGAAGTGAGCTGCCAGTTTGACAAACCATCACTCGATCAGGACATGATGGTTTTTTGGGGGCGTTTGAAGTAAAACTGGAAATGTTGTTTTTATACTTCAGTTTTTTTTAATCTTTTGAATTTAGATTTATGTTAAGAACAGAATTCGTTTGTTCCACTGAGACGAGGTGCCTTTCGTTCTGATGCTAACCATGCACCGATGGCGTTGCCACTGTTGCAAGCTGTTGCAAGTAGGAAGGACGAGCGACCTGCAGCTTCGCCGTCGCACTCTTCCTGATTTCACGAACGGCGTCCAGACGAATGCTCGTTCATCCTGCAGCTGTATGAACAAACAAGGATGTCAAATGTTTACAGGCAGCAGAAACTTTTCCTCCATTTTTACTTTCATCTGAATCTTTTCAGACCGAAGTGCCAATTTTCCAATGTAGCCAAAGTGATCCTGAAACCACCAAACCTGATTCTATTTTTTTTAATGTGAAAACTTAATAGATTGAAGTTGTTTCTTTTCTGATGCTGAGATTTCACGATCGACATCTTTATCTTCTCAGTGTTGCCTTGTTTTGGAGGGGTTTTATTAAAGAGCTGGAGTCTTATTTTGGAGACTGAAACGAGCGGCTCAAATGGCCGAGAATTAACTTTTATTTTGTCGTCCTTGTACAGCGAAGTTGTTCATAATGTACACAATGTAAAAATCTGCTTAATCGACTATCGGTTCTTGTACAAACTGTGTATAAAGTGTATCTACGAACAACCTGAGGTTTTGCCATCAGAAAAAAAAGGTGTAGCGGAAATTTTCTGCCAAGAATAAATATTTGCAAATATTACTTGAAGCCCTCCAACTCTGTTCATCTCAGGCTCACAATGAGCAAAGCGCCCTCCTGTGGTGAGAGTATTACTGCTGACAACTCAGTTTGACACCTAAAAATCAAATTACAGCCTCAATTTCCTTTTTACAAGGTTTTATTTTCAGGATAAATCATAATTACAAAATATGTAATGGCAAGCAGAGTGTCGTAGATCTGACTCCTTTTACATGGTGACCAAGAAAAACATGAAACACCTTTTAAAAACTAACCGAGCTGCCTAAAAGTGGTCTGATTTCAACGTATAAAGAATATTTGTACTTGATAGTAAAAGATGTGGAGTTCATATAACAGATTTTACTGTGACAGGTGTGGAAAAGTTGATTGAATCCATTTTTGCAGTTTTTGTTTGTCAAATTAAGTCTAGTGCCCCTTGTGGAAAAATACAGAAACAGTTTGAAGTCCTCCTGAATCCAGAAAGTTGGTATTTTTTGTCCTTTTTAGTGTTAAAGTTGGAGCAACAAACACGTGACCTCGTATCATAACGCTCCTACATGTTTTTAATGAGGTTATCAGATAAAAATCGGTTATTTTCAGAATCAAAAAGGAGAAAATAGAAAACTTGCAGCAAACATCATCTGTGGAGGATTTTCTCTGATTCCAGCCGTAAATGGCTCGTTCAGTTTGCGTCCTTTACATCTGATCAGAGTCCAAAAGAAGTTCAAGTGTTCCTGTGAAGCCAAACTCACTAAATGATAAAAAAAATATATAACACTGAGGAAGAATTCATAAAAATAAAATGAAAGTGAAGATTTTTCACTGAGTGCTGACGGATTCTTCACAAAAAACCTTCAAAGAGATGAGCTGGTCTAATACTGGTATCGTCCTCGCTTTCCTCCGTGTCCTCCTCTCCACCCTCCTCCTCCTCCTCCACCCCAGCCTCCGCCACCTCCTCCTCTTCCCCAGCCACCACCGCCTCCACCTCGTCCCCACCCTCCTCTTCCTCCCCCTCGTCCTCCGCCATCTTGTCGCTTCTGCCACGGCGGCATCTCTGGGGGCGGGGCTTCTATCTCCGAGGGCCGGCCTCCTCGGTCCGGGACTCGCCCCATCAGGATCTGAGGAAACGGCAAGAAAAGCTGAAACGCTCAATCTGGTGGCCTTTATTTTGAAGGAACGGATGTGTTTACTCATTTGTAGCACCTTGTTGACGGCGCAGACGGTTTTCTCCCTGATGGAGCCGCTGCTGGTCTTCACCACGTTGCAGATGTCCTCTCTGGCTGCCAGCAGCTCTGCCACGCCCACTGAGGGCTGCGGCCACAGGGCGTGTCTCCGAGGCTGGTAGGCACTCGCCATGGTGTCCACCTTCACCTGGAAACAGCAGTCAAAGGGAAAGTGCTTAGCTTTTCCTTTCAAAATAAAGTCTCATTAAAACCTGTCACTGGATCAGTCTGACTATGAGTTTAGATATGATCCTGTGAGTTTTACTGAGATAACAGAGTTAGGTGCTGACGCTACTTGATGTTATGTGCGAGCGCCGCGCGACATGCCTTGGCCCTGTCAGACCACCCGAATGACTGGACGGTGACGTCCAGCCTCTTGATCAACATCCTGCGGCGGCACTCGTACTCTGACGACAGCGCTGCATTGATGTCGTGCAGCGCCGCCTGTGGACAGAGAGGAAATGACACGTATCAGAGCGGCAGGAAGAGTCCTGCCAAGTGGACGCAGCTGCTTGCACGAATACGCACCCACTGGTCGCTGCTGAGGCTCTTCCTCAGGACGGGGTTTCCTACGGAGCCGTCGGGGAGCCGCCGGAGTTCCTCCTCAACCTGGTGAACACAAACGATTCAATTACGTTAAAAAATCAAAAATCTGAGCCGTCGGTTTGTGAACTCAAGTCATGAATTTCTAGTTTTCGGTCACCTGATCGTGGATTTGGGATAAAACGGCAGTGGCGTCCCGCCGTCTCGAGAATGTCAGCTTCAGCGTCTCACACATGGTGAGGATCTCCTGAGCGACCGGGTTTCCGTCCCGCTGTCCGTCGGGGGGCCGCCGGCTCTTGGAGATCTGAGCCGCCTGGAGCTCGGAGCTCAGGAACACTTAAAGACACAAAGCATCCCGGTACATGCTGGGCAAGTTCATACAGTGCCATAAAAGAGACACGTCAGGACTTACAGAGTAGCTTCAGGTGCTGTGTTGTGGTCAGCACGGCGCCCTTCAGGATCCCTGACACGACGTCCTGGTAGGGGCAGTGCAGCTCCTTCAGCAGGACGCCCACCTCCAACTGGAGACTGTCTGTGTCATCTGGAGGGGCGGAGCTTAAAGCCTTTAACATCATGCTCATTCACTTGGCAGCTTTAATTTTCCTGAAGCTTGCAAGACGAGTGAAAGTGATCAACTGTCAGGCTGAGTTTATATTATGCTTAGTTTTTATCATTTTCTGAAACAAGTAGATTTTTTTTATTGAAACTATTTTTCAACAATAGAGCCCTTAAAAACAGTGCCCAAGACAGTGGTCGTGCTGATGGACCAGCTGGTCGCGGCGATCCGTGCGGGGATGTGTCTCACCTGGTGCCGGCGTGACGCACTCCTGCAGCCCGCACAGCGCCGTCAACCTGGACGTCAGCCACCGGCACAGCTCCGCGAGCTCCGGGGCCGACAGGCTGCCGTTCGCGGCCGCTAGCAGCGATTTCTCCTCCTGCAGGGCGCCGTCGTAGCTGCGGGGCAGCACACGGAGAGACGCGGGGGGTGAAAAGGCGGCGACGGACCGAAGCCTCGTAACATTTCAGCGTCCGCACTCCGAGACCAACCCGGCGGCGCGTGCCAAGCGAAAGGCTGCATGCTAACGGCACATTAGCTTACCCGAGCTGCTCCAAACAGTCTAAAATGTCGCACTCCATCACCGGACCGGTGACCTTTTAACTCCGTTTCCTGCGACTTGAAAGATAAAGTGATACAAGAGCTACGTAAACATCGTTAGCATCCATTCATTTACCACGGAGCTAACATGCCGTTATGTTGTTCCGGTCTGGTACGTCATCCGGGTGAGTCCCGCGAATTTTCGACTCGCTTCTTTCGTTCCACTTTTCCTTTCATCGCCCTGAAAGTGAGAAAAGAAAAGTCTATTCTAAAAATGACTGTAACGTGTACTTATTATGTCACGAGGATTGTCAATACTTTAATGACTCTTGGTCATGACCAATGATAACCGCTAACTCTAAAAATGCGTTTAAAATCTAGAAAGTAAACAAACTAGTAAACGAAGTGTGTTCTTCCCAAGAATTACACTGAAATGCACTCTGATAAAAGTACCTTTAAGGTGATAAAATGTCAAACTTTTTGTGTAGAGACTGGAATTTGGTAAATGATAATGCGGATTCCAAGCACAATGTTGTCGCTGTTTCATTGTTTAATCATTTCGTAATGTGTCGTGATATTGGTGTCTTTTAATTAAAAAGTGACCAGCAAACTTCTTACTTCAAAATAATAAGTGTAAAGTTGTATTTCGATTAATTTCAAATTCTCGATTCATTAGTTGTTTTTTTTCAATGTTTGACTTCTGTTTGTTAAAATGATCCTTTATAGTCTTGGTCTTTAATTTCTGTAAATTTAATATTATTTGGTATTTATTTACTCTTATTTAGGACAAAGACAAGAAAAGACAGTCACATTATTTTTGTTCTTGTTCTTGGAACACAATGAATGAAACACCACCAAAGGATTAAAACTCACCATTTTATTATGATAATGTTATTTGATATGTCAAATTACAAGTGTATGATGTAACATAAAAACAGTTACAAACATATGTATGCATATTTACATTATATATTTATGAAAAGTAACAAGCTACATCTGTATAAAGAAAATACAACTATGACATGAGTTATTGGTACTATAAATTGTACATCAGATACTTGGTATTCTCGGACCGTGAGAGGAAAAACCTACGATGCGTCGAAACCCATAAAACCAGAAGGAGAGATGTTAACGCTGTAAGATGGAAACTAGGATGGACGTGAGGCACTTTTTTGAGGTTGTCAGGATGTGAAAAAGCCGATGGCACTAAGAAACTCAGAGAACGAAAGAAAGATGCACAAAAAGAGAGAGAGAGAGAGAGAGAGAGTGAAAGAAAGAAAGAAAGGAAGAAAACAGGCAGTGTTTACAGAATAGTTAAGAGTAGTACCATTTATACTGCAAGTTTCAAAACACAAATGTCTTCCACTATTTAGAACTAATCACATAAATGTTACATCAAGCGCTGTAAGATGAAAAAAAAGCGTACATAGAGTATCATCAGTGCACCAAAGCGTCGGAGAATCCAAACATAAATCACTCGACTGCCGTGAAAAGTAAACGTTGTTTTTGTTGTTTTTTTAATCTTTTCCAAACAAATACACTGAAGAGAAACTGGTTCATAGAGCTTTTTTTCTTCTTCTTCTTCTCGTTTTAATCTACACAATGTCAAGAATGTACACTTGTATGCATTCCCAAAGATATGCACAATTTCCAAGATTGAAAGAGGATAAAAGACTAGCAGCAAAGTGGTTAAAACTGAAGTCTTGTATAATGCAGGTCAAAAAAATATATATATTAAAGCGGACAGACACATGTTGCATATATAATACAGTACATGACAGGAAGTTGCACTGTGCTGGTTAATGCAGAATGAGAAGTGTTATTTCAGCATTCTCTACACGTTGGTTGGTTTGTTTGTTGGTTGGTTTGTTTGTATCAATGCGCGTCCCCACATTTTGCTTCTCAGCCAGCAAGTTTTTCATCAGGTTCATCAAACCTCGGTTCAGCTCACAATAATGCAGGGTAATCCGATTACAATGGGAGATTATGACAACCAACCAAACATTTGGTTACACACCTACCCCGCCACACACACACACACACACACACACGCACACACGTGCCCACTTCATCACGCAGATCTCAATCAAACATTTAAAAACTGACCGTCATCGTTTGGATGCTGTTGGAGAATTAGGATTTAACAGTCGTTCATCGTTGATTTTTCTCTGTCAACACAATAAAATTAGTGATTGTATCTAGCAGCTTTATATGTATGTATATATTTTATATATATATATATATATATTTAGATATCAAACTTTAGAAACGAGTGGACTGCCACTACTGTACCGTGTTAGCGCTATCCTTCCTTCTACCGTACAAAACTAGAGAGAGACTCTATTAGAAGCTCAATAGTCATTTCCACCGCAGACGGCCTCTACTTTTCAATGTGAAATAATACTAAAAGGTGACCTATGTACAAACTGCTGTCATTGGGAGCTACAGTATATGTGACAGCGACGATAAATACAGCTCTATCTTTAAAATCTCAAAGACAAAAAACCAAAACAAAGCCAAAAGAAAAGCCGGGATTATTAGCAGTACTTAAATATAGTGTTAGGTATTTACAGGCGTTTTGGAGTTTGATTACGGGGGGGCGGGGGTTTGCAGCGGTAAAGTGTCCCATCTCGTTACCGACTCAGTCTGCACAGAGGTCAAAGTGTTTTTCCCACGTTACAAAGTTTGCATAGAAAGTAAAGGGAGGCAGTTGGGGGGGGGGGGGGGGTCTGAATCAGGAAAACGACTCTTCCTGCTGTCCGATGCTTCGTCTTTGTTTTTATTACTTTTTTAAACACTTAATTTTCAGACAGGAAGCGAGAAAAGATGCATATCTGTTAGCGGCAGCATTTGGATGTCAGACCAAACGTGCGGTGGAGAAGTGAGGCGTCTTTTACGGTTAGTGCTAATTTGAAACGAGTCGATGCCGCGAGTTGGGGAGCGTTATTGCAGCCGGACGTCCAAACTGAAGGCTCGTTGTTGTTGGGGGACTGTTTCTTGTTCGTTTTTTTTTTTTTTAAAAGATTTCAGTGAGTAGAGGTTCAAACTTTCTGCTCTTATGGGTGGCGCCGCGGCGCAGTGAGACCGAACGGAGCGTCTGCCAGCATTTGGTTTTTCTGAGGATTTTGGTGACAAAACAGGAAGCGGTCGTAGTTTCAGGGAGCGAGACGGGCTCTTCCAGACGGACCCCCGGGCTGATCCAGGAGCCGCCCGGAGACAGTGAGACTCCCTCCGGCATGTCCTGGCTCCGCCCTGGGGTCATTGCGCCCTGATCAGATGCTGCCTCGGATCTTCACCGAGTTTTTCAAAAGGTTGAGCTGCTTTCAGTCGCTCGTAGCCGCAATTAGACTTCGGATCATATGCGAGGATGGGCAGAGCTCCTCGCCTGGAGCTTGAAGCTAACTGAGCTTAGCTCGCCAGGCGGACTGGAAGCTAACTGATTGTAGCCTGTCATAGTTTTGCAGGTGAAACGTGGGACTTTTTGTCATCACAACAACGTCCAACAGTCCAGATGTCCCAAACGTCCCCACACTGTCCTCCTGCAGGGCCACAGGCAGGTTAAACTGGATTTAATTCCTGACAATCGAAATTGTAGAAGTGCTTCTGATCATATTTAAGATCCAGGTTAGCGGTTAGCCTTCGAGTGTTCGACTGAAGACAGAGGTGTATCTCATTATTTCTTTTATTTTGAAGCTGAACTCTGATAAACAGGAAGCTGGTCAGCGCCGTTCGGGCTCAAAACTGGCCGTTAGCGCCACCGGACACCACCTGCTCTCGCGTCCTCGTGGCGATGACGACACTCAGCATTCAGTGCTTTCATTCACTCAGCCGGGGTCTGTTTCATGGAGACACAGAGGAGGACTGGACCAACAGGGGG
>JASSRZ010000051.1:3745508-3777931 GCA_032164315.1 Malacoctenus gilli | reverse complement strand
GGGGCGCAGCCGTCCAACGGGACTCTGGAGGGGGGGGCTGCAACCAAAGCTCGGAGAGCAGTGCTTCTTCTCACCGAACGTTGGAGGAGTTCAGTTTCTGTACAAGAACTAATTTAAGTGCCTCATCGTTTTGCACCGGAACCCCTTCGAGTTTTTAACCTCACCGAAACAAAACTTGCTGGTTGAGCAACATTTCAACCGTTGATTTGGAAAAAACAAACAAACCCAAAAACCAAAAGATAATTCAGTCGTACAGGAAAAAACCAAAGAAACCACCAATTTTCACTACAGCAGTAAAGAACTGAACTAAAACTGAGATTCACCAAAGTAAAATGGAAAAAATTATCGTGACTCGTGTTGGTTTTTCTTTTGATTTTAAAAAGTTTGAACAGGCGAGTTTGTCGGGAGGAAAATCTGCATGTGGTGAAGCTGTCGCCGTCGTTTTCCCTTGTTAGCGTGGAATAAAATCCCTTATATTTTGGAATGCAATCAAATGGTCTCAATCACCCCGGAAAAGCCGGCCAGTGGTTCGTACGTGAGCGTCGGTGGCGCCTTCGGAAACGAGCCGTCGCTCCTTCGTTTCTCTGCGAAACATACGATGGACAGAGAAATAAAAACAAACGAACGAGGAAATAACCCGGCTAAACGTCCGCCGCTGCGACGGCTCCACATGTTGGAGTCACGCGGCACACGGCGGCTTCGCTTTTTAACTTCGAGGGGGGAAAAGTAGCGTTTCTAGTGCACGTTTTCTCTAGTAGTTCCACCGCCAGCAACGCTGCGGCTGTCCAAGGGAAGGCTTCATTTACCCGACTGCAGATTCACCAAGAAACCAAACAGAAAGCAAGAACAGATAGATCCCTTTTAGCAAACTCAGACACCGAGCACGTCTGTTTTCCCCCCAACGCAGAATCGTTTGTGTTCTTGTTGTCGTTAAGTTGTCGCTCTCTGTACAAAAGACAATTTTTCCTTCATAAAGATAAACGTGACTTGAACAAGAGTTCTGAGATTTGTTGCCCATCTTCTGCGAATGTATGAACATGAGTGTGTGAGAGAGAGAGTGTGTGTGTGTGTGTGTGTGTGTGTGTGTGTGTGTGTGTGTGTCTATGTGTGTAGTAACATCTCCAAGTCTGTTAATCGTGAAGTCTCCTCCGTCTCTTCACTTCAGATTAAGCTCCTGAACGTAGCTTGATGCTCGGAGCTCCCACAAAGCATCATGGTTTGTCCTCCGCTGCTGCTTGTCGGCGACAAACACAAACTGAAATCTCCAAAAGCCCCTCAGAGCTGGGGGGTCAACAACACATCGCCCCCGTCCGAGAGGGGAATGAAAAAAGGATGCCGGCTTTTAATTTTTCCGCTTGTATCCACTTCCTTTGTTAGCGAGCTTTGAGGGTGTCCCGGGGTCTGGAGTCCGGTCACCCCGCGGCCTTGTGCTTGCCCCCGCAGCAGCGGCAGGCCTCGCCACAGTGGTGGCAGGCGCGCAGGGGCAGGTAGCAGCACATGCAGGGCGCAATGAAGGAGAGCGCCACCAGCGCCAGCCAGCGCAGGCAGAACTGCTCGTCGGAGGTGTCGCACGAGCAGGGGTCCGAGAAGTCGCCCTCCGAGTCCGACATGCAGTGGTACAGCATGCTCTCGGCGCACAGCATGCAGCTGACTTTGTAGATGCACTGCTTGATGGGGTCCGGGGCGTCCTGGCACTGCCCCCGCCAGTTGTCCTCGTGGTTGAACATCTCCCGACAGTAGATGCAGCGCGAGCGCTCGCCGTCCTCCCGCCGCCGCCGCCCCTTTTTGGACTTCATGAGGGGCGACGGCTGAGTCTTAATGGCCGTGTCCTTGCCCAAACCGAGCCCCATCCCGCTGCCAATACCCATGCCAGGGCCCGAGTGGGGGTCCCCGCCAGGGCCGTCCGGGAAGAGGTACTCGCACTTCTTGCCGTCCAGTTTGTGAAAGGCGGCGGGGAAGTCCAAGTCCTCGCGATCGGCCTCCTGCTTCCACATGACCGGGTGGCGGTAGTCCTCGTAGCCGCGGAAGAGCACGTCCTTGCGCGGGTTGATGCGGACGATCTCCTCTTCGTCCATGCGGAAACTGACGCGACGCGTCGACTTGGGGAGAAGAAAAAACGAAGGATTAGCCGAGGACTGGCGAGAGCATCTCCTGCTGTGCTAACAAAGCGTACAAGCAGGTGTGTCAGAGGGGAGGGGCTTACCTGTGGAGGCAGGTAGCGGCGGTTACTGGAGGGGAACTCGTCAAAGGGCTGAGCGCGGACGTAGCAGCCCCTGAAGGGCTCGCTGGAGACCACATTGTTGAGCGGCGAGAAGGGCTCTTTCATTGGAGTGCAGATAGAAGGGGGCTCATCACACACCTGCACACACACAGACACAGGTAAGAAAACCCTCGCAAACCGAAGCTCCGCTACACTTTTCCTGTCAAGCAATCGGTTCACGGACTCCAGTCTGAGCTCCGACGCAGACCAAAAACACGCACAACCTCAGCGCTTTGTCTTGACCACGACCTGCGTTTGAATGGATTCAGCGTTTCAGGGCTGCAGCTTTGACTCAGGGTGTGTAGGCTGGCCGTGTGTTGCACTCCGGCCACCAGGGGGCAGCCTGCGCCCACGCTTTAGCTGCATGACTGTTCTTGTGTGGCGATGACTCAATGCCCTTCTGTTGAGAACTCGCAGTTCCCATCGGCTTCGCATGTGTTGCCACAAACATTTTTGTCTGGAGACAAAAAGTCTCAAATACGAGTCGCAAATTTCACTGAAGTGGACACAAACAAGTGTTTTCCTTCGAACCTTGCCACTAAATAATCATAACTAAGAAAGGACGGCTCCCTCAATCAGACAGAGACGTCTATAAATACATCTTGTGATGCCACAGATGGCTTCAGATATTGTCAATATATTGCAATAGAGGAAACAAACACAAAGTCGGTAAAAACAGGGGGATGACAGTTCGGTTTCAAGGCGATTTTAACTTTTCACAATGCTGTAACAAAATGTGGATACTCCAACGGCCCGCCTCAGTCTCAAAGGTTCCCGGAACCAAAGCGGCGACTCGGCGATGAGTTTCGATGAGAGCATATTGGAGCCTCGTACGCACTGGCTTGCTGTCCCTCGTTTCCCACACACGTCCCGACCTCATCAAGGCAGGGTGAGTCCTCCTCCCTCCCTCTCTGTGTGGAGGAGGCTGCTGGCTCTGGTTAGTCAGTGCCGTGTGTAAAGGAGCCCACGCCAGTGCTTTAACGCACAGCGGAAATCTGGTTTGCTCCCAGCTGCTGCTACAGTAATTACTGTCCTGTGGTTGCTAAGAGATGCTTCCTTTGACTTCTCTCTCTTTCTCTCTCTCTCTCTCCCCCCCATACTTGCCCCCCCTCCCGTAGACACACTTCAACAACACATGGTGTGTGTGTGTGTGTGTGTGTATGCGCGTGCAACTTCTTCGCCTCTAAACACGACAAGTGGTGTAATGCGCATCCACAACGTCTGCAGGGGGAATGTGAGGAACGGGGGACAGACAGAAGGGGGAGAGAGGAGAGAAAGAACAGAGCAGGAAAAAATGATTGTGGAGAGAGAGAGAGAGAGAGAGAGAGAGAGAGAGAGAGAGAGAGAGAGAGAGAGAGAGACAGAGAGAGAGAGAGAGAGAGAGAGAGAGAGAGAGAGAGAGAGAGAGAGAGAGAGAGAGAGAGAGACAGAGAGAGAGACAGAGAGAGAGACAGAGAGAGAGACAGAGAGAGAGAGAGAGAGACTGCAGAGGGAATGTCATAAACCAGCTCCAGCTGGAGAAATGCAGCACCGAACTTAAAAAGCCAGATGACAGCTGTGTGTGTGTGTTTGAGAGAGGGAAACAGAGAAAGGAGTGCGGGGTGGGAGAGTGGGGAGTGGGGGGGGGGGCAAATGGGAAACAGACTTGGGCTTCCTTTTAAAGCGCTCGCCTAAGCCCCACCATTCAAAGGCATGCGTGGGGGCCAATCTGGAGCTGATCTGACCCTGGAGATGTGGCTGGGTGACAGAGAGGGGAGGAGAAAGGAGAAGGGGAGGGAGGGTGGGAGCCAGGGGCAACCTGGCTCCACACCAACATCAGGGATCCGTGCACTTCCGCCCTGAAAGGCGCGGGGGTTCAGGACAGGGGGAGACGGGGTCGGCCCCTCGCGCTCTGACTGGGCGGGGGGGGGGGGAGTAAACACGAGTCGCTCGCACAAAACTTTTTGGGCTTCGTTTTACAACTGGAGCAGCAGGTCAGCGAGTGCAGGCGCAGAGTTTGGGAGGTTTTTCGGCACAGTACACTTGTGACCAATCAGGGCGCAGATGTCTCATCTTAAAAATTATGTCTGATCAAATGAATTGACATCACAGAGGAAGTCACTTTTCTCTGGTCGTGAGGTCATGATCGCAGATTTGTCGCTCACAGTTTGCAAGAACATCAAGATGAATGTTTGGGCACAAAGTGACCGGCGCAGGAAGTCGTGCTTGTAAATTTCAGTTGTAACTTTCTCTCATCCTGAGAGTTTGGGGTGTCAGTGTTGTTTTTGTAGCTCATGTTGTCTGCAAAGAAAATTGAAGAAAGCAGCCTTATCAACCAGTTTTAGTGAAGAAATGCGTCCATAAAATAGCTGTAGATGTGAATCCAGCTGCTCACGGATGTGCTGTCGTTCGTGTTTGCCACAGTTTGTTTTTTCGAGGGGGGGGCAATCACATCCTGTGAGAGGAACAGTTCCTTCTTTCCTGTTTGTCAGCCAAATAGTGAGCCACAGCTAAGTGTCCGAAACCTCCAATCAGCCTGCTTCCTCGCCTAATACAGAGCCGCCAGTCCGGCGAGGGAGTGAGAAAGAGCGCCGGCTCAAAAGGGAGGCCGTAAAACTCAGCTGACCAACGAAACCTGTGTGCACACAACTGATAAGAGAAAAACTTCCTGCCCGCACTAAATTAGATGCGGATGTTTTTCTGTATGCGTGTGTGTGTGTGTGTGTGGGGGGGGGGGGGGTCACTTTGTTTTCTCCAAGTGGAAGAAGTGGTGGTGGAAGGACATAATTCCTGGCAGTGGGTCATCACAGCTGAGAGGGGTGTTGTGCAACCACTTGTCTTTATGGGTAAAATGTGTTGCGTGTGCGTGTGTGTGTGTGTGTGTGTGTGTGTGTTTCCAAGTAAAAGGAAGAATGTGGTGAGCCTGTGAAGGGCCTACATGTGGGTGCTCGGCCTCAGCGGGCAGGATGTGGGCGGAGAGGAGCGTCTTTACCGCGCGTGCGTTGACACACGAGTCAAACGCTCGGAATGAGGCTGTCGTGAAATCCCAGAAACTTTACGACGCCCGGAGACGTCTGACTTTAATCAGGCCGCTGGCTGCTGACCTCCCATACAGATGAGACGCCGCTATTTGTTTTTCCTCCGCAAGGTCACAGCGATTTTTGGCAGATCCGCTGCTGTAACGCAGGCCTGATTACAATCTGGCTTCGAATCCTTCGCTTATCTGTGGAAAACGGCGGCGCGACTCTCGGGTGAATCATAAAGCAATGCGGCCCATGTCGCATGCCGGTGTTGTGTTGTGTGTGTGTGTGTGTGTGTGTGTGTTGGCATTTTGCTGGTTCTCTGGTCGCAGCACTCGCCTCTGGTTCACACTTCTCTTTCTCTGCAGCCCAGGTCTCCGACCGCAACATTCGGATGCCAAATCACCATGGTGACACCCTCGGTGGCTCACTGAACCTTATGAACACCCCCTTCTAACCCCTCTCTGGATGTGCACCCCCCTGCCCCCCTCCCCTGCTGCCTAGCAACAGTGGTGCCATTGGATTTCCTGTTTGTTGGGGGCTGATTCCCTGAAAGAGGAAGAGGAAGAAGAGCGCATCTCGCCCTCCTTCGCGGCTTTTTGGGTTCACATCTTTCGGGGTGTCGGATACCAAAAGGCTGAAGGCTCTCTGAGGTCTTCGACACCGTTCAGTTGTAACACTGCGACCACCCATCCTCCCATGGTCCAGATACGATGCAGAGCACCTCATTGTCTGACATGTCTCTGCATTAACTCCTGCAGAAGTTTGTGTGTCTGTTGAAGCAGACGTTGCCCCGCTCTGGAGACACGCGGTCCTGATAAGTAGCGGGTTGTCAGGCTTTCTGCAGAGCTTCATGTCAACCCAGTGCTCAGCATCAACTTCAGGTTCATCGCTCAGCTTTCCTCGGACCAAAGCCACGCTTCCTCGTCAGTGGTCCTAATGCTCTTGCTGAGTGATTCTTAAAATTGGGGAGATATGCAAGTTGTTTACAACTCGATTCGCTATATTTTTGTGCAAACTAGTTAGGTGAAACATTTCTTGCAGGTCTGCTGCGTTAGAAGCTTTCCTACTAAATTCCTGTTTTTTCCACTGAAGTCTTCTCACCTTTGTTGGATGAGAAGGAGAAAAAAAAAAGAGAAAGACTTTCCTGCAACACAACTGACGTCTAAAACAAATCAACATGGGAGTGGCTCCAAATCTGTCCCTGCTGTTGTGTTTTGGTTTTTTTTGCTGCTGAAGAGCACATTACTCTTACTCACATGATTACAACGCACCACACACCAAGTACTGATTCTCGTAGTGGCGAATTAAACATGAGTGTCAAAAACAGAGAAAAGAACCACCACAATCAGAGCAATAAGCAGTCGTTTGGTCCAAGACGTCTACTGTGTTCCTAGTAGCAGGATATGTAATGAGAGAAGTGAAGACCTCTCTTCAGAGACGAGAAGTATACAGAAAACTGCAACAGATGGCACGCACCCCACACACAGCTGATATCAGCATCACAGACACAGTTTGAGGTTACTTGTTGAGACGGTAAGAAAGCCTCGAATGCTCAGAACTGCGGCGAGGCCGCGAAGACGCCCGGGACATCAACCACCGGCTGAAAGGTCCCGAAAAAAAAAGTCTGCTCTTGAGCGTCAGCGCCGTTCCGGAGGCTTCCATGAGAACGCCGGCATGGCAAGGCGTCTGGGAACCGCCCGTCAGAAAGCAGCTCCCGGGGCGATTTCCTCTCCACATCAATCCCAGCGAGAGTGACAGCTAACAAGTCGGATTCATAAAGACAGCGCCGCTCGCTCTGCCTCACGTCCGCTGGCCAACACCCAACTCCACCCCCGGGCTGGCACTGACACAACACCTGTAAATCCATGCGAACACGCGGTGGAAAACAAGACGCAGGTGTCGACACCTGGCTCAAACGCGCGACCCGCCGTCTCCAACCAACACAACACGCTCAAGCCGGCAAGCGATGGCACTTACCGGCAATCCATCCTCCGGAGTGTCTCCATCTCCAAACGGCCGACAACCTGAAGGGGAGACAGAAATAACATGTTATGTTAATTATGGGGAAGCAAACTTTGCATTCCTGTTTAAATCTGATATTCTACATAAAAAGAAAGACAGTATTTTTTCAGTCAATCCACTTTGGGGTAATGTTTTGATCTTAAACTATCGCTACTAATTTTTTCCCGCCATTCCTCATTCTTCGGGCGACTCCTCTGCCCTTTGGGTGAGCACGTTTTCTGGTCGGGCCAGAACAGGTCGACACTTCTGCTTTTCACTGCCTGACGCCTGATGGGGAAATGAAAGCTGCTCTGTGTTAGTGGGGCGATTGAACAGCACGGCTTGAATAGTGTAACCTCGACCTCAGCGCAGACGCCATTTTCATATCCATTTGTGTTTCTGGTCCACAGATTAATCTCTGAATGGAACCAGTCTACAGACACTCTGAGAGACCCTGTCGTTATGCAGATGTTTGGACTTTTCTTGCCTTACATACACACTTCTGTTAGAAATGGATGAAGTTCCGCTGTTTAACTTGATATTCAGAAGGAGAAGCTGACAAATGGTTGAGGCGGCCGCGCAGGAAATGCGATTAGAACCACAGGGACGAGAGGGAAAGTGTTTGTACCTGCGGTATCGTGCGGCTGATTTAAAACTTTGGGTGCACATAATTAGGACCACCAAAGGGCTGACATGAAGCAGCAAGGAGGCTTTCTGCCTGCGCTGGACCGGAGAGCACGCGCTAACATCACCTCTGTTACCGAGCGGATGCGAGAAATTCACCGGGATTGTGTAAGACGCAGCCTCTCCATCGGTCTGCCTGTTTGTCTCTGAATCTCATTTACGAAGGTGTGTGTGTGTGTGTGTGTGTGTGTGTGTGTGTGTGTGTGTGTGTGTGTGTGTATTTTGCCATGACTGAGAAAAAGAGGCCTCTTGCAGCACGACTCTGGCAGAGCTGGGCTGTGAAGCTGCCTGAGCCATGTGCCCGGCGTTGCCATGGCAACAGAGGACTGCAAGACTGATACACACACGTGCGGGCTAACACACACACACACACACACACACACACACACACACACACACACAGACACACACACAGACACACACACAGACACACACACAGACACACACACACACAGAGGCAAAAACATATTCTCTCTTGCTGCCTCGTCTCTCCCCACACACATTCACACAGCAGTCCAGCAGCAGCAGAGGCAGAACGACGCAACAGGAATACAGAAGGACTCGGCCGCCTGTGCTGAGGAGAGGCATTACACAACACTGGCAGAATACAGTAGATGCCAGAAGAGCGAGCGGGAGGGAGGGAGAGAGGCGAGGACAGCATGGGGGGGAGAAGTGCAGACACCAGGGACTCCAAACCTACCATCACCTGCTAGAGCTGACATTCAAAAACAAAGCGTTTCACAGGCGGTCCTGAACTGTCTTTGCAGTGTGAAAGGATTGTGCAGAGGTAGGAGGGATGTCTCCATCCCGAGCAGCAATTCTGTCATAACCTGCGATTTTTTTTTGCATCAATTAGGACACAAAATAACAGAAAAGTTGCAAAAAAATTATCATGAAAACTTCCCTGTTCAAGAAACAGAGACGCATACGAATTTTTCTCATCATTATCTCAATCTGGGATAATTGTGGAGCAACAAAATCTCCATTCTTTTAGCCTCAGGGGCTGTTTTTTTGGTGCCATATCTTTGAAGCCCCACCCCCAGGTTTACTGTCCCCTGATTGGCCAGACAGCTAAATATGGGAAGGGGGGTCCCTTCTCATTCAAGCACATTGCCGTGGAAGGAGCTTGTTTGTTCCCGGCGCTTCTCACGGGAAACCACAGGTTTTTTAACCAGGTCTCGTGATGATCTCGCAGCGAGCTCGTTTGCGAAGGCGAGAAATTGCTGTCCCGGGAAACAGGAAGAGAAGCGTATCTCATGCTGAGAAATTCTGAGAAGGTGTAGCACCAGGCGTTCAACTCCACAATAATATCCGTAGCTAATCGATTATGTATCAGCATGTGTCAACCAGTTTTTCCAGCCTTTATTCTGTAAGTTGCCAGATTCCTCAAAGATTTCACCATGAAGTTACTTTTTCTTGTTTAGCTCAAGGCAATCTTTTACTCTGTACTTCCTGGTCGGCTTTACCATTGCCCACGCTCACCTTTTACCCAACAACTGTGTGGACTTGTGCCCAGGAAGTTCAAATCTCAGATAAATGCTTGCGGGCAAGAGGCAACTGATGCCCAGCAGTGATAAGCCTTTACGATATGTTCTGCTGCGCCTCCTCTGTGCTCCCCAGGGTTGCCAGGTCTACAGAGTAAAGGAGATTATAGCTCCCGGGCCGGCCAGCAAGCCTCTTGTGTAACATGGAGCTGGATAGCAGATTGCTGAGTTGGCGGTTCTCTTACTAATTGGATGACTTTGCAACCTCTGGCGCTGTGCGGGAAAATAATGCTTATGGAGACCCAAAGCTGCCGACTCAACTGGGAGACGCGACTGCACTCGCAAGTAGTGTTTGGTTGAGCTTTGAAATCAGAGTGCGACACTGTCCCACCTCCCGTTCCCTCAGACTCATCCAGCTGGTCCTCAAATTTAGTGGAAAAGACAAAAGCTGAGACCACTCAGGTTTCCCCTGACTGAGGTTCAGCCCCGATCTCGGGTTGCCGGCCTTTCACTGAGTTTCCCTGCTGCTGCCCTCATACCCTATCCTGCCCCACATCACCCGCTGTCTGGGCACGGCGTCGCAACCACCAGTCCCCACAGGAAGTGGCGGGCTTATCTGCGTAGCCGGATATGATAAGATAACACGGGAGAGGTCACAGGAGGGTGAGCGAGCAGGTACAAGTGGTGACGGTGGGGGATTCGCCAAGCGTCGGGGGGAGTTACTCGCGTCGGGGGGAGTTACTCGTCACTCGTTCGTACACAAACACCCATCTCACACTGAGGGTATTGAAAAGAAACGAATGCTCAGAATGGGGAGCGATTCTTGGAAGCGAATTCAAAGGAGAGCTGATTCTATTGATAGTGAGAGAAGCGCAAGCTGAGGGTGCTGTGGGCTGCTCCGATTCTCCTGATAAGAAAACAATGGTCGAAGCCGGTTGATTGAGTTTCAAGTAAAAGTATGTTCTGCTGAGTTTCTACTGACTTTGATATTTCAGTTTGACCTGCTTTAAACCCTAAACACAGACGCAACACAAAGACGAGTCTCCATCAGCGTTAAAATATTTTGTATTTCAGATTTTTTTCCCCGTCAAGCTTTTTTTTTTACTCATTTAATTCAAGTTTTAGGTGTAACCATAGATTTAAGATCAAAAGCCGATGATTAAACATGGTTGAATTTATTTGCCCCGTAAAGCTGTGATTTACAATTCCCATCAACACATCAAGTTTTTTGAGAGTTGCTAAAGACTGAGAGGCTGTCAATCAAGTTGTTACCATGGTGACTGTTGGAGAAGGAGGAAAGTTGCCTCCGATTGGCTCAGAAGAATAAAGGCGGGTTTGATGCTGCTAGCAAGTTTTTGTTCTCAGCTAATCGCAGTTTGATCAAAAACACGAGGTTGAAAGACCTTTTCTGTGTAATTCCAGTAGGTTTAGGCCACAGCGACCTTGGGACCCACCTTGGTTGATGTCCTCGATGGCCCTTCGGATGCCCCGGTCGAAGGCGCGGGCGTCGGCGGGACTCTGGAAGGTCAGTCCGAACTTCTTGTCATTGATCCTCCAGTGGTGGAAAATGGGGTTGACCTTGTTGTATATTAGGTCCTTCTGAAGAACACACTCCAGCACCACCTGAAAACATGCATGCACACACACAGTTTGAGCAGTAAGCCAACTTTCAAGTGTGTTGCTTGTTGGTTTGAGGATAAAATTTCCTGGAGGAACATGCATGTAAATCCTCCATCTGACTCCCTGATCCGTTTCAATGTGTCGCATTCAATCACCCGGCCCGACATGAGTAAGGGGAAAAAGAGAGTGCAGGGAAAGACTTCAGCATCTGGAACTATGTACATAGTAACTCGAGAGTTCCTAAAATAGAAACATTTTCAAAAATAAGCGCCCTAAACTTAATAATTTCTTGGCTTTTTAGGATAATTTGTAAAACACATTTTAAATGACGGGGTTTTCATTACAGTTGATGTTAGCGTTGCAGAGCCGCGGTGGCAAGTGGGTGGGGGTGCGGCATGGAGGTGTTTGGGAGCAGCGAAGCTGGAGTGCACAGCAGAGAGAATCGGCGTTTCCAAAGCCTATTATTAATCAGGGCTGGAGGGCCACCTCCCGGCCTTCCTCTCGGCAGATTAGCTGAAATGAGAGACGGCCATTACAGTCTTTGAGGTTTTTCCTGACGTGCACGAGAGGTGGTTTAATGGGGTGTGAACATGTGAGAGTGCGCACGGCGAGCGTGCGAAAGGCTGAACGACCCAAGGGCTCCACCGCTGCATCTCGGCGATGATTTGGCGGGTCACAAATCGACACCCCATGACGACGTTTGGCGCCGAATTTGAACGAGTTCAGTTCGAGCGTTTAAGGAGGACGGGCGACTCGAGGAAGGTTTTGTTTTTTCACGATATGCGATCTGAGTGTGAGTGAGAAGGAGCGAACAGTTTACGTTTCAGTCTGTCTGCGAATGTCTTTGTAAAATTAGTACAAGCACGCTGCAACGTTAGACTCAGTATCCTGGTGTCACCGCTGCAAACATGTCTCCAACAAAACAAGGAGAGGCGAGACTGTGAGGGAAGACGAGAGGGATGCATGAGAGAGGATGGGTGGCAAAAAAAAGAGGGGGGGCGCGAGGGGTCCACTATGTCTCCAGGGGAGGAGGGGTGGGGAGGCGAGACTTAATGGAGCCGGAGCAGGTAAGGTGAGCGCGCAGCGAGGCCGACAGAGGAGGAAGTATCACAGTTGCATGGAAGGATGATATTCAACACCACATTCCACAATGCGCTCGGAGAAAAAGGGAGGAGGGGGGAGAAGGAGGGTGAGAAGGAGAGGGGGGGAAACAGAGGCAGGAGACGAGGGACAACAGAAGTGAGACATGCAAGACAGACAAACGAGGACCGTGTCTACGTGTGTGCAGAAATCACAACAAAACATTGCAGGTTTCCATGGAAACACATTCAGGAAAATAAAAACTTGGCTTTTCGAATCTCAAAATCCATTTGTTTGTTTTATGTATTTAAAACAACTGCTTTAATGAGAGGATGAATTCATAAGCAGAACATCTGAGATTTTGATTTGCCCCAAAATTTATATCCTCTCTTGAAAGAAAGAAAAAGAAAGGACATATAAAAACCAGGGAAACAAGCAGAAAAACATGCGAAGCTGAAGTCAGCGGGAATGATGAAACGCTTTCGCCGCCGTGTCAAACGGAGGCTACGACAGGAAGCAAGGTGGTGTGGCAGAGATCTTAGCCAGAGATTTGTCATAATCTGAGCGCTAGGGTGGTGAGTAATCATCAACCAATTAGATCTGTAGGTTTAAAAGGAGTCGAGAGTGAGAGCGAACGAGGAGAGAGAGAGCGAGGGAGGGAGGGAAGAGGGAGGAGAGGGGGAGAGGGAGGGGGTTGAGGAGGAGAGTGATTGGTAGCTATATGGAGAGCCAGCTGAGTCATCACCAGCACACTCTGTGCCGCATCACTGCGCTTATAGACAGATCCCCTCCACCTCTCTGCTTCCGTCTCCCATCCATCTGGCTCCGCCTCCATTTCCTGCTTTTTGAAGACACGCTACACTTTTTCCGCTCTCATCCGTCTCCATCGTTTTGTCTCCAGACGGCCCATCTTTGGTGTGAAGTAACCGATAGAAACAGTCTGCTTTCCTTCATCCACCTTGACTTTTTTTCCAGTTTCGTCAATTTTCAGAAAAATAAAAAACCAACAGACGACAGCTTTAATTTTCTGTGCTTCAGACATAACAACTCTGACCAGAGCTCGTTTCTCGACCTTTTTCCTTTTAAATTACAGCCTTTTTACTTTTTACCTCTGGAACCAAAACAGACGATACCGTTTTAAACCCGCCGTGGTAACGTGTAACGGTAGCGCCCGCTGCTGTTTTAACAACAGCAAACGTATCCTTAAGTGGCTTGTTTGTTGTTGTTTGGACTCGTCGCTCTGCCTCTGTGGCGCTCTGGGTGGCGGTGACACCCCGGCACTGGGTGGCATCCATCCTGACAGATCCCGCGTACAGCCGGGTGTTGTGGCGGCAGGCGATGGAGAAGGAGGAGCAAGGGGGGAGGGGGTTAAACCACATCCCACAACAGTTGCCCGAGGCTCTGAGCACGGCGTTCCCATCACACCCTTTCCTGCGCCACACACGCTTGGATAGCAACGCAGTGAAACACAAACACGCCGTAAACACAAAACGTATTCGTGGCGATTCAGACGCCCTGTTGTGGCGAGCCTCTCGTGGTGAACCGTCGGGGGACCACGCGTCGCGGTGGCCTCGTCCTCCTCCTGGCATGTGACACACAAATAGATTTACACTCTCATTACCAGCGACGCGGGATTACCCCGGAGCATCGGCTGGATCCGTTTCACATCTACGGCACAGAACGGCAGCGTGACGAGAAGGTCATGAGCTTTACGACAACGCAGTCGAAAGCCCCTCAGATTAGAGCTGCGGGCGTCATCTTTTGGTGCCTCATTGTTACTTTGTCTGAGGAGAAACACTCTAAACGCACGGTTCCACGAGTCTGGAACTCATACGGTGGATCGTTCCGACACTGTGAACCGCAGGGTTAAAGGTCAGAGTGACACGCTTTGCTCGCAAGATTTCTCTGTTGTTCAGTTTTGCCACCTTTCAAAATGACAAACATGTCATGTTAGTTTTGGGATCAATGACGTTCGAGCTTCTCAGGTAGGTTGTTGAGATATAAACATTGTGTGTTTTATGTAGGAAACAGCAAATTATTTTGGAGCTAAAGCTCCTTTTGACTCCTGTGGAACACTGAAGATTAACTTTTCCTTTTAGAGCATCAGAGGCCAAATAAGCTTCATAAATCCAACTTTAAGGGTCGATTCTTGTGTCAAAAGCAACAAAAAATAGTGGGTGTTTTACATTTACGAGCGTTTTCTTCCACTTTTAAATTTTTTGAGCATTTTACACACAAACGGGCTTTTTATTTTACACCACAATAACTAGGAACATATCCTCCCCGCCTAATTTCCTCCTGACAAATACTGTCTTTGATTCACCATTCGCAGAGAAGGAAGTGCTCATAAAACGGCAGGAAAATAGTTGTGTACTCATGGAAAACTGGAGTGAGTGTGAATTTCCAGCCCCTATTCCATCCTCCTCGGTCCCTTCATGCTCTTTTGTGCGTTTCCCACATCCCTCATCCCACATTCTCCCCTCTTGAGTAATCTGCCGGGTGATGTCATCGTGCATCACAGCATCACGCAGTTCGCTCCTATTTTCAGATACCTGCACGATGGAGGGAAGCCAAACAACCACTTCCTGTGGGGGTGTGAGTGTGTGTGTTTGAGACTGAGGGAGGAAAGGGGAGTCTGGGACTCGTGGTGATCTCATTTATGAGAATACACCCCTCCTGCTTTGTGCACCTGAATTTAGAAGACAGGAGGATGCATAAACTGACGCAGCGTGACAGCGGCGCACTTACCAGTTTGTCTTTGAGCCGTTCGCCCTTGATGTGGAACTCCACGGCAGTGGGACTGGGACTGGGAGTGGGACTGGGACTGGGACTACAGGGGCTGAGGTTGCTGCTGCTTCCCGCGCTGCCTCCGCTGTGGGTGCTGCTGCTGTCCTCCGCCCGGCTGACCTTGTAGACAGTGACACAGCTCAGGCCGCCGCCCCCCAGAGGAAGCCACCCACCGCTGGAGTCATCCCGAGTCATGACCACTGCTCTCACACGCGCATAACTGTCACTGCAGAGAAGGAAGCAGGAAAGACAGGACGGAGGGGGACAAAGGAGACATGGCACCGTCAGTCCACAGACTAAGAAACAACCCGCAGATTCTCAAAAAACATCTTTTCATTTTTCTGACATCACACTGGCTCAATCCTGAGGAGATGATGTGAAGAGAAGGATGTGAAATGTTTGTCAAGAGTCAAAACGACTTCTTTCAAAATGTATGTAGATTTGAAGGAGATTTACAGGCATCACAATACAAGTCAATATGTGGCCGCTGTTAAAATCTGACTCGACGGAGATCACCTCCATACATGACGGCAATCAAAGTTCATGTCGTTTCTCTGTCGTCGGGCACTCAAACAGAACTGATCCAGATCCAAAAGATCTGATCCGGGGCTGCAGTGTGACGCCAAAGCCAACATAAGGTCAGTCACAGCTGGCAAAGCGCGCCAGCTGGGTGCTGCTGAGGAAGTCAACCAGTCGTAGGTTGAGGCGACGGTCCACTCACAGTGTCAGCGTGACGACGTCGAACAGGAAGGATGCATGATGAAAGAGGAACGCATCCTCAAACCGAAAATATCGAAGCTTTTCAGAGGCGCCGAAAATATGACAAACATTCACAGCAAGCAACAAAACCAGACGAGTGACTTAAACACAGAGGGGCAGAAATCCCAGACGAATTTTAGTTGGAGTCAAAGAAAAACGAGAAGATTTCATTCATAAAGTTCACAGATGTAAAAAGGATCATATCCTGTGTAACTATTGCAAAAGTTCTTCCAGAACTCAAACGATGGAGTTTTTTAAATTATGATACAGTTGTGTTGTCATTGGGAATGTTTACTTGACTTTCTGTATTTTGTGATATAAAGTGAAAATATTTGTCCTCCAATAACATTATTCTTTTTTTGAGACCACAATTGTGTATTTGGACCCAACATTTGCGTTTTTCTCTGACACTTTCAACCTTTTTCGACATCAAACTGGTGTTACAAATTGCATAAATTGCGCCCTCTCCAGTAACCGATTTTCTATTATGACATCATCGCCATGGTTGCGCAGCACAAAAAAAAACAACAAAAAAAACAAAACACAACGTGACGAGGTTAATGATTGAACTTTGGATCAAATGTGCCTTTCGATGCGGGCCATCATATGTACTGGCTGCTGGACAGCGCCGTGTGTGTTTAACTCCGTCCAGAGGGTGACTGACCATGTGGCCGAGTTCAGGCTCTGACCAGTGACAGTCTGCAGAAAAAGCACGTCACAGGCGGCAGATTTCTATTCAGAAACACAACATAAACTGAATTCTGGTTGAAAAATCCGAGTTGGAGCTTGATTTTTCTCGAGCAGGAAAAGAAATAACAAACCGCTGTGTTTGTGCTGGTTAAGCGATCCGATATTGCAAAAAATATGACATTACAGTGATTACCCGTCACACATCATAAATCTGAGCCTGCCCGTCCCTCGTTCCCCGTCTCTCCGTGCCCCTTCACCTTCGCCTGGAGTCAGATGTTTCCCTGATTAGATAACGCCGCATCAGGCCACCGGAAATTACAAAGGTCAGGGCGTGCTGAGGGCAGCGTTTCGCACAAGCTGCTGGTAACATATTAAAGACGAGGAAAGATCCGACGGCGGTGGGCACCGGAGAAGGCCTGCTGGAGATCAGCCGCTCTCTGCTCGATTACCAACGTCACTGAGTCTCCAGCAGCTTCTCTGCTGAGGGAAACGTGGCTCAGTTTTGAAGAGTCAGTTGACTTAGAAGCGTCTCAAAGGAGGAGCTGCACCCATGACACCTTCGCTGCCTTTCCTCCAGGCTCACGCACTAACCTTTGGTCCCCTGCCGTCCACACCCTTGGCAAACCTCACGGTATTGGTTAGTAATTAATCTGAGAGCCAGTGAGCATTAAATCTGGAGCCGTCTGCATGTGAGAGCTGGGATAGCCGAGCACCTTGTAATAGCTGACCAGTGCTTCCTTGTGGGATTGATAAGTCCGACGTGTAAGATGTCTTTGACAGTAAAATGTGTAACATAATATAAAAACTTCTCTCCAATCTTAGATGTCATCACAGCATATTTTGAAGTGGGTAAAAGAGGAACAAGTAGATGAGGAGATAATATCTTACGAGTTATATTTGATGTCCTTATTTTGACCTTTCCAAATGACTCACAAATGGAGACTTTCAACACTTAGATGACTTTCAAATCATTGATTAAAGAACATTAAGCGTACTCATAGCAAATGAAGCAACTGAAATAGACACAACCTTTCATTTTGTGAATGGACCTCCTCATCAATATTTTAATCAATCCCTAAATGATAGCAAGTTTCCTCCTCGTCACCAACACGCAGCTCTGACTTTAACAAATGTTGAATGTTTGTGGGAAACCACCAGAAAAGCACAACCACGAGTGACTTCCTGTTTCTGACCTTCTAGAAACAACCTTTTTCTGGTTACACCTTTAAGCCCAGAGAAAAAACAACGCCATTTTTGAGCAGCACAGCAGGTTGTGAAAGAAAGCAAACCACTGCTGTTACACCCCTCCGTGGCCCCCAATAAAGGATGCGGGTGATGGGTGCAGAAGGGGCTGTCAGTCAGGCAGGGGTCCCTGGGGTGAGCAGAAGGCAGGCGGTGGTGTCGCTCAGCCATGACCAGGGCACAATGACCAGGGCCTGACCCTTCAGACCTACCATCACGCACATGCCAGCAGCCGTGACACCCACAGAGGAGGGAGAGAGGGAGGGGGGGTCTCGGAGAGGAAGTGAAGTGGACATGCATACGTGCATTTCTGCAACAAGCCTTCAAATTGCAGAGTCAAACTCACTTTCAAAAGATGACGGGACAAACCAAATACTGACGAAATGTTTCAAGTCCAACAACAATCTGAGTCTTGGTTTCTTCGCTTCATCAACATGATTTCTGTCTCTGATGAAGGAGTCACCGAAGAATCTCAGTACAACCTACAGCAATATGCGCACACACAAAGTTCAGAGCGGGTTGGTGGAGACAAAGGCTGGCCTCCACGCCCCTCGCTGGGAGCACACAGCCGACTGGACACACAATTGGGAACGGAAGCAGATCAGCTGGCCTGAGCCTGCAGGGTAGGGGGGGAGGAGGAGGAGGCGGCAGAAAGAAAGGACCCCCCCCCCCCCAATTCCAAATTATTCCAAGTTATTCTGCTGGATGACTGACTTCATTTCCGACCGAAGCAGCAGAGAAAAGCGGAGGGAGGGCTGGGAGTGTATCGAGGGGGGGATTTCGCAGGGTGGGAGTGTGTGTGTGTGTGTGTGGGGGGGGGCTGATGGTGGTCAGAGGTGTCCCTCTAATCTGAGGGAAATACTGAAATCATGTGTTGAGGTGAATTTGCATTACATCCAAAAAAAAAAACAGAATTTAATAACAGTCTGGAAATATAAAGTTATTGCCAGTGTGGTCAATTTTTTTTTTATGTCTTTCCAACTTAAATTATTGGGAAATATTTTAACTGTCCAAAGAAAAGAGTCGGATTTATTGAGATCTTGGATGATAAAATTTGTGAAAACGTACTGGAAGAAAATCAGGTTTTTCTGTGTTTCTCAAAGAAAAACTCTTAATAAAGCTCTCTAATATACTAAACAGCAGCTCAATAGCTGGATTTAATCTGCATCCGTAAACTCAACTGTGAACATTTTACAAATCAGGCCACACATTCACAGGTTTGGTGACAAATCAGTAAGCGCAGAGTAAGAACTGAGATGCAGTCTGGCATTCGTCTTCATGTGCTGGTGAATAAGATGAGGAGGAGCGAAAGCGTGATGATGGGGGAGCACGTGCAGAGCGAGCGGGTGGGCCCGGGCCTCCAGGCCGGCTGCACCAGTGTGCGATGGAGAAGGGGGATCCTGGGACAAGCGTTTCCTCAGCGGACAAAGTGGCCGTTTGTCTGGCGCTCCGGCCCATGGCTCGCTGAGCTCCAGCATGCCATCATGCTTCGCTCCTGTCTCAGCCTTGGGTTTCCCACCCCAGAGGGGAGTGGTGGAGAGGAGGGCAGGGGGTTAAGGGGGGCACTGAAAGAAAGACAGGCCTGGAAGAAGAGGGGAAGGAGAAGGAAGAGAGGGAGAGCAGGAGGAGGAGAGGAGAGAGAAAGGATGTGGCCTGAGCCCTGGGTGCTCGCCAAATCGCCCTCCCTTTCCTCAGCTCTGTCTCCCCCCTTCTACCCAGCCCCTCCCCAGCTGCCTCTTGCTACACAATGGCCGCTTCTCTGCTGAAATTTCACGTTATTGGATCCCGAGCCTGGAGTTTTGTCCTCCTACAATGTCCAGGCAGCGGAGCATGCTGCAGGGGAGACACACTCTGCAAGCTAAAAGCTGGAAAACCATTCCTCCTTTCATTAGCATCAGAAAAGGGGAGAAAAGCCCCCCCACACCACCACCACTTCTTTTTTTCTTCCCATCGCCCCCTTTTCCTGGCTACACCCCCCCCAACCCCGTATCAAACCGGAGGAAGGCTGTCAAGCTCGGTCAAGCTCCACTGGACCACTTTGGCTTGTGGGACTTTTGAGAGAGTAAAAAAATCATTAAAATATCATTGAGGAAAATAAACACAAGCTTCTTATCCCAATCCGATCCCACAGATTATCCTCGGGAAGGAAAGCTCAGGAAAGGGGGAGTGACGTGGAAGGCGGCGCGAAAGTGCGATTTACTCACTTTGTTTACAAAAATATACGTTCCTCTTTCACAGCTACCATCACAGAGAGAAATGTGGTACTTAAGCTACACTTTTTTTTAAATCAAATCTGGATGTTTTGGATGTGAGTAAATGTGCCTCACACGCGTCAAAGGCAAAAATGAGAAAAACTTGGTTAGAAAAGGGATAAAGTGAGGCAACTTCTTCTGCCGCCATCATGCCTCATTGAAGGAATAAATAACAAGCAATCTGGGACTGAGCCGTCGATTCCAGCAGTGCATCTAATCTGAACGGCGCAAACTAGCTCGCCAATTAGCCACGGTTCAAATCTCCTAAATAACCAGAGGCAAACTCAAGGGCACGGACAAACCCAAAACAAATACCAACACGGCCTAACATGGATGCAGAGCAAATTACGACATAAGGTCGGAGCAAAATGCTTATAAAGGGGGCCTGTCTGGGAGCCATTAATAATAATAAAAGAGAAAGAAAGGTGAAACAATACAGGGAGAAATGCGAAGCCTGCTTACATTAGCTGCAGTGAAAACTAATACTCTGGCTATAGAAAGAGAAGTGAAAGAGAAATTTGCCCTATCTCCTCTCAACACCTCGGGCTGCCGGTGACTCATCTCCTTCACAAGAACATTCAGCTTAGCTACCAACTGACTCAGGAGAAAAAACAGAACAAGCCTCCTCTGCTGCACCACAATCTCGAACATCAAACTGCACCACCACCCCGTTGCGGACGCATCGCCTGATAAGACAACAAATTAGCCGATCACAACCACTTCGGGTGGCACCCGTCACGCGCAGCAGTTAGCGGGTCGAATTAGCCTAAATCAAAGATGGGACCAACCGGTGCTTGCTGCGACAGTGTTTCTGACACTGATTCCCAAACCAACCCCTCCATTACCGGATTGGACCCGTAACCCCAACAGCAATGTTTTAGGTGCTGCCACGCCACGGCGCCATAAATCATAAGAAGCCTATCAAACGCCAAAAAACTATTCCCGAACATCAATCAAAGCCACATATTGAGATGATCTTAATTTGAACCACAAGCATTTTTGGAAAATTAAAACCTTTCGCTCGCTATTACGGGGGGGGGAGACCACAGACTCGAGTGCTGCGGCGTCTCTGGTCTGCTTTTGATGTCAGAGAATTCCCCGGAGGCTGTGGCGTTTATTCGTCACTGCTTCTCTGGAGAAGCTGGGGGGGAGGACAGGAAGCTGTGGGGACAAGGCAGCCATCAAGCTGTGGGAGAAACCGTCAATACGTCTCAGCAGCGTCTTGGGAAAGATAAACCGCCGAACCCCAGATGACGGCCCGTCGACGCTGAGTGAAACTGTGCTGACAAGTTGTAATTCATCCCAACGTTCAGGCGACCAGAACATGAGAACCTCCATGAGTGTCATAAACCGGGGACGGTGGACTTTGATCATCGTGGGGGCGGCGAAGATCTCAGCCTCACTACCGGGGGACCCAATGGAAACCACAAAGCCAACGTCAACACGACTTGTGTTCGCGGCGGGTCTTTACGCTGGTTCCTCTTGAACCCGGCTCCAAGGAAAACGCTGCGGCCCCGTATGCCACCAGGAGGGACACTTCGTCCACCGGCTGTCTGTATTGGACCAATCGAGTAGATCAGCTTTCCTCCAGGTGGCTTTGGAGAAGCTCTTCTCATGTTTGAGACATCAAGAAAGGCATTTACCAACCAATAAAAAGTCTATTTCATGTTCCAAATTTAGCCGCCCCCAAGACAGGACAGAATCATCAATCGCTTGCTGAGCAGTTAAAAATACACGTTGTTACTAGCCGCTTCATTTTAACCCATTAAAAAGTATGAGTCACAATCAGAAACATCAGGCAGTATATTTGATAACACAGCGTTATGCTTCATTCATCTCGAATCTGGCCCAATCCCTCCCAGAAACACAAGCTAAAAGTTTCCAGAGAAATAAACACTATCGTGTGTGCGTGTGTGTGTGTGTGTGTGTGTGTGTGTGTGTGTGTGTGTGTGTAAAGACGTGGACGCACACACACATACACAGACACACAGAAACCCCTTCCTGTTTTCAAAGCGTTTTGGAAACTCAATCAAAGACACAAGGTTTAGAATTTACATCTGTGGCCTTTTATGTCTGTGGCCTCACAGGAAAGAACCATCTTAGCCCAGCTGCAGCCGAGCTCACAACAAGGCCCAGCCTTCATGCTCCCGCATGCAGTGCAACTGAAAACAATATCCACAATTCAGACACTTAGCGCTAAAAGCACTTCTTAGAAGCATTAAGATATGGTCTGTGAACATCAGAGGCCCTTCCCCACAAAGAAATAAAGACGGGCTCTGCCATGTAGATGCTGGGACACGGACACGCACGCAGGAGTCAAGTGTACACAACATGCGTTCACACGGGGACAAAAACGGCACATTCATTTGAAATAATGCGCCGCTGACATTTACGCCAGTTTGTGCATGCTCCTAAAATACTTGAAGAGGAAATGAAAATCATAAGAGGGAAGTGGCTCGGGTTTAAAATACACAGGATCCAGGCCCAAAATGTGGCTATGGGAATGGAACAGTCCACAACGGCACAAGGCGCGCTCAGTCTGCAGGCTGGTCTTGCTTTCAGACGTTTCAAACTCTGCGCTCAGACACAGAATCGCCGGTGACATTAGCAGCACAACAGCTTGTAAAAAAACAAGAAATGATAAAACACACCATTACGTGGGGGAACATTTCACCCTCGTTAAACAACGCAAAACCGGGATGATGCATGAGAAATAATGAAAAGATCTTTTCATTTTGATTCGGTTCATGTTTTTTTCAGGTCAACATCGACCCAGGCGCTGTCGTGTGTACGTATGTCCAGTAACACGTTTCGTTTGGCTCTATAGACAATGGCAGTCAGAGCAACACTTCCCCAAAATAATACAGAAGCAAAACCAGGGATGTGTTCAGCTCAGCAGACTTTGTCCAACACTAAAATGTGTCTGTGGCAGCAACGAGGCCGGCTAGTAAAGCTAAAGGTCCACGGAGGTCACAGCTAACAACTGGCTGTAACCCCCCCTTAAATGATGCCATCTATAAAAAGGCTCCAGGAAATTATTTAGCTTAACATAAGGGCCACAGGATACAGGCAATTAAGCAGGCCATAAAGCATCAGGCCTAACAGCTGAAGTAGCTGTGTCCCTTTGTCGTTTCAGGGCGTGATGGGGGCTGTTTGGGAGGAATGTGTGCGAGGAGCTCGGCAGCAGGAGCGGGAGTGCAAAACAGCCCCGCAGGTGATAAGATCGCGACACCCACATCGGCAGATAAAAACGGCGAGCTGTCAGATCGATCAGCGGAAACGGGAGCAGGAGGCGGAGAGGCGTCTCCGAGGATCACCTGACCGGTAATGGGACAGAAACACACCACTGCAGGAATTCAAAACGGCGGCGCTGCACCACGTCCAATGGTGCTCACAGACAAACAAATAAGGGGGAGCCGAGGGCTTTAAAGATTAAAGCCCTTGGCTCTCACTGGCTCAGATCTACATAATGAGACCAGGCGCAAGTGAGGAAGAGGATGTGTGGACGTCACCCTCTTCATGTTTGAGCTGATTTACGTCACACCAGTGCAGATTCATCAATCCCAGTAAGCAAAAAGTGTGAAAAAAGCAGATGAACAGCGTGTGAATGTGGCCAGGCTGCAGCATGATGGAGCTGAATATTTCAGATAAACGTGACATCCTCAGAGTGGCTGCATAGTTTCATAAACCTCCCACGATAACTGTGGTCCTTCGCTGCAAATTCACATTTGCCTTACATCACACACACCAACACAAACCAGACGAGACGCAAACCAAAATCTCACAAGGCTTCATGTGCGTTCTTGTCATCGCAGCCTTGTGAACGTCGGCGCACCAAGGCTGAGGAGCATGTTCTCAGCAGAGGGTGTGCTGTGTGCTCGCCACCTATCATTCAGACTAAACCACTTCAGGGCTGCGTCCTCACAAATTACGGCGATGTTTTGAAGCAAGCACTAACACGCAGACTGGAGGAGAACATGGTCAGATAACGTATCTAAACACATACCTTCTCTGTAATGTTGGAAAGCAGCCTTTTTTATGCTAAAGTGGCTCAAACAAAATGTATCTTATCAATGAAAGACAGAACGTCTCACTGCTGTGACGGAGATGCCGCTGTGAAGGAGCATTCAGATTATAATGGTGAAATAACTGAATTGATTCAGAGCACAGTCTTTGTGCATAGGGAGTTAAAAGGCCTCCTAAGTGAGCAGTGCAGGTGACACTCTCTATACTGCTTGCTCCCTTTACTATGAATCATACAGCAGCCAGAAAGGTGGAGGAATCACAGCAACGATGTTTGGATCGCTTCGCCATCTTAGCTGCCACCGCTGCACCATGTGGAGATGATCGGGCGAGTAACGTGGCTCGCGCAGCACTGACGACACGTCGCCCGAGGCCGAGGGTCCCAGCGTGGACCCTGAGGCTTGGGCTTTGATTCTACTGCAATTTCATTAAAAAAAAAACAAACAAAAAAAACTGTCTCCTGGCAGCCAATCAGAGGTTTCACCTGTCTTCCTACTTCACAGGTGCTGAGGGTTACTTCACAATTTCAGCTGAATGAAAACAAAAAGATTAAAAAAAGGGTCTCGGATGAGGCCAGCTAAAAGGATATATCAGTTAGGTCAAGGTTGTTTGAGTCCATGTAGAGAGAGAAGAGCTTCGTGACATACGTTACATAAATGAAAAGAAGTGTAGTTCCAGGACAAAACATAATTTTAAAAAAACAACCTCTCTGCATCAAATCAATCTGCCACACAAAGGCCAGAGAAGAGCAATGAGGGGAAAAACTGGGTGTGTTTCCAGCATTACACCGTGACACTGTAAACGGCTGGAAAGGGCATCAGACTTCCTCAGTGACAAAACACATAATCGGGAGAAAATGCTGCCAAAACGTCGGTTAAAACGGCACGTAGCGATGAGCAGACCAACGCCGGTGTTCACGCGTGAACTGCTTGTGCGGTAAAAATAGAAGATGTGACCATTGTGTGATCGTCGGTGCAATGCGAAACGGAGTACAGTGCTGTGAATGGGCAGGCAGGTACTTTATGAATGGAGGGGATCATGTGACCGCAGCACCTCCCGAAGCAGATATTTCTCACTGACTGTCAACAAGCACACACAAGGGATCAGCCCATTAAAACAATACCCGAAACGCCACCTGGAAGAGAAAAAAATGGGCGCGACGTGTAGGCGAACGCAAAAAACGCGCGCAGTTGGCGGGCGGACGGACGGACAGACGCCCGCGCGCCGTGGCGGATTTTGGGCGTGAATGTGACGCCGTTTTTAAGCGTTTTTATGAATGGCGATTGTGATATGTAAATGAGCGTGATTGAGAAAAAAAACATGGCATCTTCGGCTTTTTCGACGCCGACGGTGCCGCAATAAGGACGAAGTGCTCCCGGTAAATAAAAAAGGCTGCACTGGAACACAAAACACGATCCGCGCGATTTTAATCGATGATTATGTTGCCAGATCATGGCGGACGGCGGCGTACACACGCACGGGTCGGCTTTGACAATACATCAGATCGTGATATGCTGGAACAAACCTGCGTATAAAACTAGATTCAAACCAGTTTATTGCCAAGTACATGTGTACTCAAACGGAGCCTTTATGAACTGCCCGTTTTAACCGCTAATGTGGGTATAACACCGGTAATACACGTTTAATATCACATCTAAACGCTGCTGAATATCGTGGCCTTATATTCTTTTTTTCTTAGCATCTGGCTTTCTTAGCTGTGTTATTTATACAAAACAGGGAGGATTTTATCCGATTTTCTCGGATTTCTCCCGGACAGCTGTCCTCGTAGTCGGATAATGTGATTTCTTTGAATTACTCTCCAAGTTGGTGTCATGTTAGCTGTCCTGCGATGCTTATTGTTCACATTAGTAAAGCAACAAAAACATGATAACACACAGACGTTACATGGTTAGAAATGTCACTCCTGGGGCGTGCGTTGCTCAGCGTTAGAAGCGTGTGCTAATATCTGGAGATACACGACTAGCAGGCGGTGAAATGTGTCATATTTGCGCGTGTGAAGGGTGAAAATACATGAAATAGAGGTAAACAGTACTCACTCGTTGTTTGGATTTGTTGAATCTTCACTCATTTTTTTCCTCACGGGGATCCAAATCCTAGCAATAGCATCGACGACGCAGCGACGGCGGGATAAAACACCACAAATATCACCATTTTTACCCCCCTCTTCACATGCAGAAAACAGACCCTATTTCGGATGGCGAGAAAGCCTTGCGGAGGGGGGGCATGCCTGGAAACAAGCGTCCCCTGCGAGAGGAATAAAAAAAAAAATCCCCCCCTCCTCCAAAAAAGTGGAGCTAGCTCGGCGTTAGCTGCGCTGGCCGCGGAGACCGAAACGTTAAATCGCGGGGAGGAATGACAACCGTTGATTCATTTTGTCCTCCCTGGAAGTAAAATCCGACCACAACAAATGGGCCATCGGCGGCATCTTCCTCTCCCCCAAAAAACAGAAAAAGTAAAATAGATCCTCGTTTTCGTTAAAAAATGGGGGGAACGTCGCGGACGGTGAGGTTTGGCAGGTTATTTACGGCCGGCTGTCGAGCATCCATTCGCCAACTTCAGGTCCAGGACGAGACTTGAGGAGGGAGGGAGGGGAGCAAAGCGCTGTGTGTGTGCGGCGTCGCTCCGTCAACGTGTCCGGGGGAGATCTGCGAGTAAAGGCATCCAAAAGCACCGGGGGGACGGGAAGAGGGGGCTCGGCGGGCCGCGGCGCTCACACGGCAGGCGCGGAGTGAACGCACGCAGGCTAGGAGGTTTCCTGGAGAAGTTGGTCGGACATCAGCTTTAATCGAACTCCATTTTCAACTCGGGGGGGCGGTGGGGGGATGAAACATCGGAAAACTGGGCGGATGTGTCGACCCTCGCGCGAGAAAATTAGATCCTTCCGCGACGTAGTAAAAACACAACGCTCTCGCGCCGGTTTTACGTGCACCTCGCGCAAAATTTCTTTTTGCGTCCGATTAAAGAATAACACCCTTTCTCTTTGGTTGGAGGCTTCCGCGGGGTCGCGCTGGGAACGAGTCCCGTTGGTTCCCGGAGTCGACCTAAAGTAGTCCCTGCACTTCCCAACAGAAGTTTCCCTTCAATCACGCATTGATATGAGAGGGAAGCGTACGTGTGATAGCACGCAAAGTAGAAAATAATCTGGAGGAAGGACTTGGGGCTCTCTCTCTCTCTCTCTCTCTCTCTCTCTCTCTCTCTCTCTCTCTCTCTCTCTCTCTCTCACACACACACACACACACACACACACACACACACACACACTGTCCATTAACAATTTTCTTGCTGCTTTCTTTCATTAAAGCGGTAATCAAGTGCCTTCAACTGAGAAAATGGAGAAACTGCTTGCAAAAATTAAAATGCTGCTAATGTAAACAGGCAGGAAACTGCTGCAGCACGTGGAATTACATCAGCCCCCCTTCAGCATTTCAGCTAGTATTTCTGTCACATAGCATCCTTTATTTATAATAATATGGACAGAAGTGCATGCACAAGGATGAGTTTGAGAAAATAAAATCAACATTATCTTTAAAATATTTCAAATGGTCCAGAGGCCATTTGGGGACAGCAGAGTGGTGCTGTTATTGTGATACATATATTCATATATATAAAAAAATAAGTATAAAATCCTGATACAAAACAAATTCAAGCAAATCAGTAATAAGTGGTTTATTAGTTAGTAGTAAATCTTAAGACAACATCAGCATCCATCTCAAAATAAACACCTTAAGAAGTTACCAGGACAAGAAAAACAGTAAACACAAATCAAGGCATTCTTTTTTGCAAAAATATGCTAAAAAAAAGACAAAAATGCAGCCTTTGCAGAGTGAATCGGTGGCCTGTTGCATAAGACCTAAACGCTATTGGATTTCTGTGCTGTGTGGAGAGGCGAGAGATCAGGCTAAATGATTCTGCCTGGTTGTCATAGTGACAGCATGTTGTGTGAGAACTTTCTTTGTGTCTCTTTGGCACTCATGCAGCTTGTGCCACGGCCGTATGTTTTCTCCTGCAGTCGTATAAACTGTCCCCGCGTGTCACCGCCACACGGGAACCTCAAAGCGCCTGCCCACACGTGCGGCCTTGACATATATCGTCGATTTCCCACCAGTGTTTCGATAATTTATCCTGTCTGGAGTGCGCTGCGTTTGTTTGGAGCGTCTTGGAGCAAAGTTGAACCGTATAGGGTTTGTTTTTCTTTGGGTATTTTCGCTGCCAAATATACACATGCTGTCTACTGAAGCCATCTGCATCTCCATGAGCCGTTGTGCGGCTCAGAGCAGCGAAAGAAGCACCTCTGCTTTCAAAATGAGCTGGAAAAGAAAAGAAAAAAAAATCAATGACCATGAATTTTTTCCCACTCGCATGCCTTTATCCTTCAGAGTATTCAGAGTTCAAGAAGTCAGCCTTCTTTCTCATCTCACAAATATGGATGACCCCGGTGCATTTCCTGTGTTTTTCACCACACAGAGAACACCACACAATGCGGCGCGCTGGAAACAAGGCAACAGGATGTTTAGCCGGCCGAGTCATCCCTTGACCCGACGCACTAAGTGCAATCAGAGTCATTAGGTTTCCCTTAAAGGCAGTAAACAAGCTAACAGTCCTGTGTTGCCAACAAGAAGCGGGAGAATAAAGGAGGTATTTCGCCCGGCTTCATTCAGCTGCTTCACTTGAGTTTTTAGGAAAATGCCAAGAAAAAAATACTCGCTGGGCCCCGATTTCCAGCCATTTCTTTCCTCAATTTTCAGCAGATAACTTAGAAAAACCGCATTTTTTGGTCTAATTATGACAAAAAACAGCATAGAGTGAGATTTACTTTCTCTTACTCTTACTGACTTACTCTTTCTTCCAACATTATTTCTTTCTCTTAACTTGAAGAGTGTAACATCTGTAAAACAACAACATTACAACGTTTTGTAGATAAGATGGTCAACAGTCTCATCGCCTCTCACTAAAATACAAGTCGAGGTTTGGTTTCATCCAGTCATCACAAGAAAACAAAGTCATTTCTTAAGTCACTGACACATTTTAGTCAGCAGAGGCCTCAAAGGGTCAAAAACAAATGACAGAAGACGCCTGATGCAACGTTTTTGAAGACTAATTCAGTCTGAGTCTGGTTGGACCCTCGTTTAAGTTGCTTCAGCGTCGCAATGATGAGTTAACTAACTTTGGTAAAGTCTGAAGTGTTTATTTTTCTGCACCTGGAGAGTCTCGAGAAAAGAGCCTTTATCTCCTGGAAGCATCGGACGAGCGGCGGTCTGGCCAATAGGCGTGGCCTCAACGAGAGGTGCTGATTTTTAAAGGCCCGGCAGCTGAGCACAACAATGCATACCTATGATTAGTGAGGGCCCGGCCTCGGGAAGCCTGCAACTTTTAGGCAGGCTAATTGCAGGTTGGCGAGGAGGAAAGGTGTTGCGGCAAGAGGGGAAGGAAGTGTGAGCGCCCTCAGGCATGTTTGATTCACTGTGAACTTGCTGTGGCTCCTTCTGTTTAGTGACAAGTTTCTCTCCCCAAGAAGAAGACCAAGACTTTCCTGATCCAAGCTGAACGAAGGGACTTTTCCCCTGATGTCGTTCTCAGGAAGGAAAAAATCTCCCTTTTCAAGGAGGATGGACGCAGATAACTGGATGAGTAAAGTGTGTCATCTTAAAGAGGAGGTCTTGTGACCATGCACAAAGGATTTCGGTTCATGTTGGAGGTCACAGCGGCTGCAAAGTTCCTATGAGAAACGCACGTGTGCGACTGGAAATGCCCAATCCTAAGCCCCCCCTTTGGCTTAAAACTGACACCAATCAGGAGTTAGCTTCAAACCTAGCCAAAGTTAGCACTCAAGACACACTGCGCGTTGTGACTTGGGGTCACCCCGCTGAGTGAAATGGGAAACAAGATTGGTTTTGAGCCACAGTTGTCCCCCTTCCAATGCTGGAGGCTCTGCTACTTCCTTTTGTTTGTGTGTTATGCGTGGGCTTGATTGAAACCCGATCCGGCCGGGGAGGCTGTGTTTAGGGTGAGGTGGACGGGGCCTTTGTGACTGCCTGAGGGGTGTTTATTTGGGCGGCTTCAGTTGGCTTCCCTGTAATCATCATCCAGCCCCACAGGATAGAGGGAATTAATGAATATGTTGGAGGGGAAGTCACAGATGACTATTTACCATTCCCATGGGGATGAGAAGGAATCGCACGAGGAGCGACGAGCAAAGACGTGTGGCGTCAGCGTCGACTTCAACACAATGAATGTGGATGTAAAAGGGTTAAAAACGCAGCTCGTTTCTACGATTTCATTGTGTCCGTCCAATTAGCGTAATGTTTTTACACTTTGGGTTCTGATCTCTGAGTTAACAACATCCAGCTTTAGTCATGTTGGTCGGCTGGTTTTGTTGAGACGTTTCAGTTTCCCCCTGCTTCCAGGATGAGTTCATGTCACTACGTCGGGTATGCGAAGGTATGGCGAGATAAAGCTGCGTTCACCAAAAGTGTTGCATTCACAACAAAGCGGGCGGATGGACAAACTCAGACTCGTGAGGGTCTCCCATCAGCTGTTGGACTCTGTGATAGCGGCCGGATTCTGGGACTGCCCAGATAGTGCTTTTATTTTGAAGAATGTACACGGACGAGAGAGGTTCTGTTCTCTCGTGTTTGGCTTCTCTTTGAAGTTTTGGTGAGTTCGAGATCAGAGGGAAAGCAGAGCCCCACATAGAGACAGTTGTAGGCAAGATGGTGTGTTGCGGTCTTGATTCAGAAGTAAACACAACAAACGAAACACGCTCTGGGATGAATATGAGTGGATTTGTAGGATCCGTCGGTGCTTCTTGTATAATTGTGAATGGGGTGAAAATTCCTCTGGTGCTGGTGGGAGTCATCTGATGAATGCGGAAGTTGTAGTAACGAAGATTTGACATTTGCAGCACAAAAAGCTCCACAGTCCAGAACAGCTTCATGGTGCCTGTGAGAAGGCAGGCTGATCATTTCGCAGCCCCTCTCCGTGCATGACTTTCACCACCCCGACCCCGGTCCCCACAAGTGCAGTGTTCCTGACGTTTTTTACCCCACAGAGACCTGGAAACGAAGCGTAAACACTCGCCAAATCGAACACAAAATTCCTGTAACAATAACTTCCCCCCAAATATCCCGCCCGTCGTCAGCTGTGTGTCTCTCTTCCCCCTGCCTCCCCGCCTCCCTCCTTCCCTCCTTCCCTCCCCTATGGCCTCCTCCACCTAATCCCCCCAGCTCATCTGGGAACCACCAGCACCCCACCATAAAGAGACGTATTGTGCCCAGATTATTTGATTGTTTTCAGATGTTGGAGCATTCCTACACAAAGGAGGAAGAACAGGGTTCGTCCGAAAGCCTTCAGCGACTGGGCCAATAGACGGACAAACAGCGAGGAGGATGGAGAAGGGGGAGGGGGCGGCGGCGTGGGGCTTGGGGAGCCGACACGCGAGTCAGGAAGTGACCCCTGCAATGCCAGATTACAAACAATGTACTCTCTCAACTTCTGCAGCGCTTGCTGTGGAACGTACCACATCTGCGACAGCCAAAGGGGTGGCGCTCGCAGGCAGAGCGAAGGACGGTCTCAGCCCTCACTCCCTCCCTCCCTCCCTCCCTCTCGCTCTCCCTTCTTGTTGCTGCATCCATTCAGTGAGTGGCAGCCAGAGTGGGTGGGGTGGGGGTAGTCAGGCCAGGAAGGCACTTCACTGATGAAAAGTCGCCACATGGAAATGGATGAGAAGAGGGCTGAGCCGGGGACGGGGGGGGGGATTGGCTTGCGACCAGCAGACATGAACTGGGATGTAAAGGAGAGGGGGTGAGTGAGGGGTGTGTGTGGAGGGGGGTGGGGGCTGGGGTGGGAGACATGGAAAGAGAAAAAAGGATGAGGACAGCGGCGGCGGGGGAATGTGAGAACAGGGGAAGTGAGCGTAACGGTGAGGCAGGAAGGACAAAGAGCGACGGTCTGATTCAGGGCTCGTCAGGCAGCGGAGTCTTGTGGCCGTCGGCGAGCGTGTCGCCAACAGCCTCTTTCTGTGTCTCACGGAGGAAAATTGTGGAAGGGAAGCAGCCCGTTAGCTCTGAATGGGGCTTTTGTTCTTGAAGCTGTTGTGCCTTTACGTTCCAGCGAGCCCAAGGATGACACTGACTTTGCATAAAGCGAGCGTCAACATAACTTTCCCTTTCTTCTCCTTGTGACAAATTTCTGCCTCTTTCACTGTGACTATTTTTACCCCTCTCCTCCTCTTCCTCACCCTCGTGATGAAGGTGACTCCTGTCACTTTTTCCTCCTTGCTGGTTCTGTTCAGTTAGAGACGACCTGGCAGTTTTATTCTCGTCGAATCTGGAGAGAACAGAACCAAAGCAAACCTCCGATAAATGAAAAGAAAAAGACCCGGATGGACACAAACTCATACACACACACACACACACACACACACACACACACACACGCACACGCACACGCACACGCACACGCACACGCACGCACACGCACACACACACACACACACACACACACACACACACACACACAC